>CM046001.1:95898395-96479312 GCA_025175895.1 Wurfbainia villosa
CGACTTAGTCGAGGAATTATAAATTATGCACCAACTAGCCCTACATATCATCGCTCCTCCCTACCTTGCCACCATTCGGGGGAATAAGAATATGCTCCGGCTAATACCGAGCTAAGACTTCGTCGGAACACTTCAACCTAGTCAGGGATTTACAAATTATGCATCGACTAGCCCTACTTATCACCACTCCTCCCTGCTGCTCCACCATTCAGGGGAATATGAATATGCTATAGCTAATGTCGAGTTGAGACTCCATCGGAACACTTCACCTAGTTGGGGACTTACGAATTGCACACCAACTAGCCCTACCTATCACCGCTCCTCCCTGCCTCACCACCATTTAAGGGAATAAGAATATTGTAGGGGATCGATTGGACGCTGGAGGGGGGTGAATAGCACGTGCTCGTACGTTGATGGAATTCGATCGTGATCACGTCTACAAATCGTGTTAGCACAGCGGAATAATAATAATAAAAGCAATAACGAAATAGACACAATCAAACACACCAATACACAAATATTTAACGTGGTTCAGAACCGAACAGTTCCTACTCCACGGATCGAGCTCTAACGAGCTCTAGCGACGCCAATGCAATCACTAACCACAAATACTCCTTCTCGATACAAGTCGGAGGCGAAGAAACCTCGTACAAAGATTACACTAAGTAATACAAGATAAGACAAGCAAATACAACAAGAATACAACAATATATGCAAAGAAAACTTTACAAATGCTCTTTGGATTTGCTTGATCTTTGATTGCCTTGAACTAGCCTTGAAAGACTGGAAAGCACCAACTCTCCCCTTCAATTTGCTCAAGAAAATCGCTGCCTTTTTCCTCCTCCACGAGCTCCTTATAAAGCTTCAACCTGTGCTGGAAAAAGTCGATCAGTCGATTGGTCGGGATCATCAGTCAACTGATGCCACTGTTGTCGTGAGACAATGGCTAGATCCACGCTGGATAAGTCCAACGGATCCATCATCAGTCGATTGATTATGACCATCAGTTGACTGATCAAGCCATCACTCGACTGCTAACCGCAACGGTCGAGTGAGACTCCATTCTTTGCCCGATTTCTCGAGCACCAGTCAACTGATCACAAGATCAGTCGACTGCTCTACCAATCAGTCGATTGGCCACCTATGGCAGTCGACTGCTAGGGCAATTCCCGCAGTCAAACCCTAGTTGACTCAGGCCAGTCGATTGCCACATGACACCAGTCGACTGGCACACCTCAAACATGAGGTTTTAGCCCAAGTATGGTTCCCCCATACTTGCTAGACCACCCTTAGCCTAAACCTAAGCCTTCTAGCCACCTCCATCAGCCTCACGCCTCTCGGATCCCTCCAAGTCATCCATGACTTGTTCATCCAATGCGCTAGCCTTCAGGTGCTTCCATCGACTATGTCATGCTAACGGTGTCTACACCGTCAAGGCACATTAGACTTATGTCGCCAAGACTCCACTTGGACTTTACGCTGTCAACCATTGGACTTATGCTGCCAAGACTTCACCCTTGGACTTCTCAAATGCCAAGACTCAAGCTTGGACTTTCCCTTGCCAACCCATGTTGGACTTTCCATACCAAGACCCATGCTTGGACTTTCCATGCCAAGTACCAATGACTTGGACTTTACTTTGCCAAGACCCATGCTTGGACTTTATATGCCAAGTACTCAAGACTTGGACTTTTCTAAATGCCAAGTGTCCCACTTGGACTTTACATGTCAAGTACTTAAGACTTGGACTTTCCCATGACAATTACATTGTCATATATTTTTGTCGAACATCAAAACATTTCCCATGACAATTACATTGTCATATGTTTTTGTCGAACATCAAAACATCTCTCGAGCCAAGCTCGAGTCCTGGTCATCGTGACCTGGGCCAATTGCACCAACAATCTCCCCCTTTTTGATGTTTGACAAAAACCAAACAAGCCATTTGAGTTAGACCATCTAACTCAAAAACTCCTTACCAATTATCCCAAATTGGTAATCCCAAACGTTCTCCAAAATATTCTCCCCCAAATATTCTCCCCCTTTTTGACTAACATCAAAAAGGTTTTCTCTCCAAGGAGATCAATGTCTCATGTCCCAATGAGATCTTACAATCTCCCCCTTGGTCCAAAAATACCTTGGATGCCTACCATCTTCCTAGTGATAAGTCTCATATCACTCAAGAGAGGCAATCCTATCCACTCTCCCAATTTCCAAATTGGGTCTCTCAAAATCCCATCAATTTTCCCAATTGATGTCCTTCTTCCCTTTAAGAAGAAAACACATCCATCATCCCAAGATGGATACCTCCCCCTAAAGGCTTGCTCCCCCTTGACCATTACACCAACAATATCCTTGGGAAGTCCCTAAGCCAATAGGAACTCTAAACTATCAAAAGTAAGGTTAAAAGTTCAAACATGAACTCTCCCCACCTTAAATTTGATACATTATCCTAACACCTCTCCTAATCCATATCCAATGGATTTTCACCCTTTACAATGCTTCCCAAAGCATATCCTAGGGTTATGAGTGGTTAGGGACCTTAACCACAGCTGAACACAGGCTAAACAAACCTAGTTTTCCAAAAATCGATCAAGATCTGACTCATCGATTACAATGATCGACACTCACATCGATCGACTACCACTAGGCGTGATCGATAATCAAAAATCTGATTTTCAGTTATCAGAAACGAATCTTGGAAAATCATAAATAATTATACGTAATTCAAAAAATCATGAAATTTGATACGTATAATACCTATGACCAATACAATGAGTGAAAAATATTTGAAAATTATTTTAACCACAAAATATCGAAATTGATACAAAATCCAAAAGTGAAGAAAACTTCTAAGTTTTAGCTCACTTTGTATCAATCTCATCAATGGTGATTGCTATCAAATGATAGACTTCACCAAGGTTTTTCAAAATAATTTTAAAATGTTTTCAAAACCTTATTTTGGATCACATTCCTTAGGCTCAATGTACATGACTTGTACACAAGCTTTCCCAATGATCCACCACTCATATAAGATGAGTTTGAGTTCATCTAGATGCAAAAACGATGCACCTTGAACTTAACTCATATCCTAGCATCTCACATGTATCTAGGGTGTATAAATACACATACATGTCAATGTAATGTGAGATGTGGGTTTTGGTTCATTTAATCTAGGGTTTCATGTATTTTCTAAGGCAACCCTACTTGATTCCCTTATACATGGGACTTCAAGTCATGTCAATTGTTCTTAACTCAATTTTAATCAAATGCATGAATGATTATGACATTTATGATGATATAAATAAACACATGCTCATAATCATGATATCATGGCATAAGATATAATCTAAAAATACATGACATTTATCCTAAATCCTAAACATGATCATGACATATAAATGATGAAAATAAACATGATGTCATGTCATGACATATGGCAAATCAAGGCATGACAAGTAAGATATAAAGGTATATAATACCTAAATTTTAATATTAATTGCCATTTGATATAATTAAATATATTTTGTCATATTTTCACTTTTCTCCCTAGTGTGCCAAAAACTCAAAATGACACACATGACCTCTAAATCTAAAATGTGTCAATTTGATCATTTTATCAAACTTCTCAAATAATATTGGCACATCCTAAAATCTTTTAGGATTAAAGCTCAAATGTATTTCCAAGGTAACCATAACCTTGAAAATAACCTAAAATGTCACCTTTATCATGGTTGAATTAACTACCCACCCAATCAAGGTTGGCACACCCTAAACCTATCTAGCGTGAATCAATCACGCTCTTAGGAACCCAAAACCTATTTGAGCTCCTAGGGTTTACTAGGTATTCCTTAGGGATGACCTCCCTAGATACCCTCCTAATGACCCTTCTAGGCTTGTTAGCCTTGGTCATTGTGGTCTTGCCTAGGTTGAGTCTAGGGGTAACTCCCCTTGCAACCTTCTTAGTAGCCACCCTAGATTTCTTCGAAACCCTAGCCACTAGGCACTTACCATGGTTACTCTTAAGGATAACTTCCCTAGTAACCTTGGTTTTCCTAGGTTTAGTTCCATAATCAAATGGAACATTGTGATAGGTTTCCTAGGTCTTGATTTTTGACCATTTGACCCTAGGCTTTGACTTTTAGACCCTAAATGTTGACCTCTTGACCCTTGAAATTGATTTTGTATTTTTGCAAGGGTCTTCTCCATCTTTTCAAGCCTTGACCTCAAGACTTGATTTTCCTTTTCTAATTGCCCAATTTTTGAATTTTGATCTAATATTTGGGCATTGTTTTCCTAGGCATATGCCTAGTCTACTTAGGGTTAAGACCTAGATGTTCTCCTATTTTCTTAATGGTTTCCTTAGGTAAAATATTTTTAGGGACATTAGTCCCAAATTTCTCCTTATTTCCTAAGTTAACACTTTTAGCTCCTAGGAAATAATATCTATTATTCCTACTAGCATGCTTTTCATGAATAATTGCAAGATTACTTCTAGCATGCTTTTGATAATTAATTGAGGAAGGAGCAACATTAGTTTTTACCTTAGGGTTTACCTTAGAGGCTCCCCCTACTTGTGTAGCTCCTCCTTGCCCCTTCTTCTTCCCCCTAGGATATTGATTCCTAAAATGCCCCGGTTGTTGACACTTGAAGCAAATGATGTGCTCTTTGCTTCTTTTAGTGGGGGCACCGACATCTTTTGAATTTGTGTTGACTTTTGGTGTTGGAGGAGTCTTCTTGAATTTCTTTGGGCACTTGCTTTTGTAGTGCCCGGTTTCCCTACACTCAAAATATATTATATGCATTTTATTATTAACACATATGTTTGAGTTACCTAGGGTGGTTGTGGTGGTCGAAATCGGATCTTGAGCTTCTTCATCTTGACCGGATGTCGAAGCTTCTTCTAGATGTTTCAGTGTGGAGGTTCTCTCCTCCCCCTCAATCCTAGAGGTGGATGCTTCTTCCACTTCTTCCTCCTCTTCCGATCCGGATGTTGATTCCCTATCAACCTTCGAATCCTCAAGCTCTTTAGATGACGATGTGCTTGCTTGAGCTTGAGAGGGTGAACACTCCTCTTCTTCTTGGATTGATGATGAATTTTCATGGAGATTTGCCACTTGGCTCCACAACTCCTTATAATCCCCTAACATACACACAATATCGTTAGGGATCAAATAAAAAATAAACTTTACTACCTACATGTTTTTCTCGAAGGCTTGGATTTGATCTTCACTCCATTTCTTCTTCTTGAGGAAACCACCCTTTGGTCCTTTTGGATATTCAAATCCATCCATCAAAATAGACCATTCCTCAAAATCTCTCATCATAATAAAATCTTCAATTCTTCTCTTCCAAGAATTGAAGCCTTCTCGTCCGTATAGGTTGTAGGGCACCGGTGTGTTGATGTCCCATCCTAGTTGTCCTTGGACTTCCATCTTTACCCTCTAGCGTGCTCCCTTAGTTGTTAAACCTTGAAGAGCGGCCTCGCTCTGATACCACTTGTAGGGGATCGATTGGACGCTAGAGGGGGGGTGAATAGCGTGTGATCATACGTTGATGGAATTCGATCGTGATCGCGTCTACAAATGGTGTTAGTGCAGTGGAATAATAATAATAAAAGCAATAATGAAATAGACACAATCAAACACACCAATACACAAATATTTAACATGGTTCGGAACCGAACGGTTCCTACTCCACGGATCGAGCTCTAGTGATGCCAATGCAATCACTAACCACAAATACTCCTTCTCGACACAAGTCGGAGGCGGAGAAATCTCGTACAAAGATTACACTAAGTAATACAAGATAAGACAAGAAAATACAACAAGAATACAACAATCTATGCAAAGAAAACTTTACAAATGCTCTTTGGATTTGCTTGATCTTTGATTGCCTTGAACTAGCCTTGAAAGACTGGAAAGCACCAACTCTCCCCTTCAATTTGCTCAAGAAAATCACTGCCTTTTTCCTCCTCCACGAGCTCCTTATAAAGCTTCAACCTATGTTGAAAAAAGTCGATCAGTCGACTGGTCGGGGTCATTAGTCGACTGATGCCACTGTTGTCGTGAGACAACGGCTAGATCCATGCTGGATAAGTCCAACGGATCCATCATCAGTCAACTGATTATGACCATCAGTCGACTGATCAAGCCATCACTCGACTACTGACCGCAGCGGTCGAGTGAGACTCCATTCTGTGCCCGATTTCTCGAGCACCAGTCGACTAATCACAAGATCAGTCGACTGCTCGACCAATCAGTCGACTGCCCACCTATGGCAGTCGACTGCTAGGGCAATTCCCACAGTCAAACCCTAGTTGACTCAGGCCAGTCGACTGCCACATGGCACCAGTCGACTGGCACACCTCAAACATGAGGTTTTAGCCTAAGTATGGTTCCCCCATACTTGCTAGACCACCCTTAGCCTAGACCTAAGCCTTCTAGCCACCTCCATCAACCTCACGTCTCTCGGATCCCTCCAAGTCATCCATGACTTGTTCATCCATCGTGCTAGCCTTCAGGTGCTTCCATTGGCTATGTCATGCTAACGGTGTCTACACCGCCAAGGCACATTGGACTTATGCCGCTAAGACTCCGCTTGGACTTTACGCTGCCAACCATTGGACTTATGCTGCCAAGACTTCACCCTTGGACTTCTCAAATACCAAGACTCAAGCTTGGGCTTTCCCTTGCCAACCCATGTTGGACTTTCCATACCAAGACCCATGCTTGGACTTTCCATGCCAAGTACCAATGACTTGGACTTTACTTTGCCAAGACCCATGCTTGGACTTTACATGCCAAGTACTCAAGACTTGGACTTTCCCAAATGCCAAGTGTCCCACTTGGACTTTACATGCCAAGTACTTAAGACTTGGATTTTTCCATGACAATTACATTGTCATATGTTTTTGTCGAACATAAAAATATTTCCCATGACAATTACATTGTCATATGTTTTTGTCGAACATCAAAACATCTCTCGAGCCAAGCTCGAGTCCTGGTCATCATGACCTGGGCCGATTACACCAACAAATATGCTCTGGCTAAAGCCACGCTGAGACTTCATTGGAACACTTTGACTTAGTTGAGGACCTACAAATTGCGCACCGACTGATCCTACATATCACCGCTCCTCCCTGCATCACCACAATTCAGAGGAATAAGAACATGCTATGGCTAATGCCGAGGTGAGATTCCGCCATAATACTTCGACCTAGTCGGGGACTTACAAATTGCACACCGACTGGCCCTATCTATCACCACTCCTCCCTGTCTCGCCACCATTCAAGGGAATAAGAATATGTTACAACTAATGCCGAGCTGAGACTCCACCGGGATACTTTGACCTAGTCGGGGACTTACAAATTACGCACTGACTGACCCTACTTATCACCGATCCTCCTTGCCTCGCCACCATTTAGGGGAATAAGAATATGCTATGGCTAATGTCGAGATGAGACTCCGTCGGAACACTTCGACCTAGTCGGGGACTTATAAATTGTGCACCGACTGGCCCTACTTATCATCGCTCCTCCCTGCCTCACCACCATTCAGGAGAATAGAAATCTGCTACAGTTAATACTGAGCTGAAATAAAAATGCAAATCGACTAAGGACTTATGAACTGCCTGGGTCGGCCGTAACAATATACTCTTGTAGCAATCTTCGGTTGCTATACTCCAGAATTGGACTCCTTATATTATGAATGAATGACCAGACCCATTAACAGAATATCACTTGGACTTTAACTATCACCTGTAACTCTAATTGAGGGTCCATATACTTTTCTTTCATAAAGAATTCTCCGTTGCTCCTTAAATAGGATTTTCTGGCTTCTCCCCCCTCACCCTTTCAAATTCTCTGACTCCCAAGTGTTTCCTGCCATCGCTAACCAGCATAAGCATTCTCCTCCTCTTCGGTGTCGAACAATTTTACTTCCTTTCTTCCTCAAAATGAAGGTTTCCATACTGAATGTTGCTCGCCGAAAGATTCAAAAGAAGCATGTTGAAGCCACAAATATGTCTGCCATCCCCTCCTCATTATTTGTTGCACCAATACTTAGTGAACCTCCTTCTACCACTCCTTCCCCTATCTTCGCTTCCTCTCAATCATTAGTGACATCACCTCTGCCTTCATCACACCCTTCGGACATTTCCCCATTCAATATGCCATTAGAAGTGCATGTTCTCATTCCGACCGTGTGGAACCCTAAATCCCCTCCTTCCTTCCCTTCCATCTCTAAAGAAGCTACTTCCACGAGTGCACTTTTCCCCATCGTCTCTATGTCTTACCCTTTAGCACCCCTTTCCATGTCCTCGCTGACTTCACCCTCAGTTTTTCCGCCCCTGCCTCTCCGCTATCCCTAGAGGGCCTGATTTCTCCTTCAATTGCATAGAACCCTAGCTCCTCCACCCTTCCTTCCTCCTTGGAAATAGAGATTGCTTTGGGTAGATGTAATTTATCTCTCATTAATCCTTGGGAACCTCGACCATCATCCCACCTTCCTTTACCAGAGATTTCCCCAAGTTCCACCTTAGGCCTGCCTTATGTTAGCATCCCTCCATTTTTTTTTTAAACTCCCTTTATTTTTTCTACTGAGGTAATCATACATTTTGATACAATGGTCTCTTTTTCCCTTGTAATAAGTGAGTTGATGCCACTCTTTCTCCCTTCTTCCACTTCCCTATCTTCAAGAGATTGGTGCATCCTTCATCAAGAGGAACTTCCACCTCAAATGGAAAGTATACAATATGCCCTTGAGTTGGTAAGTTTCTTTAAACTCTTCCTTCACTTATCCTTGAATGATTCCTTCCCTCTAACCCATGGTGCACAGGCTATGACAAACTATCAAGAGCTAAGGCGTTCCTTATCCCAGTACCAAATTCAAGTCCAACAGCAAACTTTTCTACATAATCAAGCAAGTCTGACGGTGTAGGAAGCAGCCCGTCAGAGAGAAAACTCCCTCCTTCAAGAATTATCTTTATGTTATGCTCAATTGACAGAGGCCCAATTGCAACAAAAGAAGAATGAAGAGATCATTTCAAACTTAAGGATCCAAGTAAGTAGAGAAATCTATAGGAATTCAGATCTTCGAGTAGAAAGAGACAGAGCCTTTTCTCAAATGCATAAACATGAGGTTTCTTTGCAGTAAGTGAAATATTAGGAAGCTTGCTCTCTGACCCATACGACAACCATTAGGGATGTCTCAACTTCTATATGCCAAGACTTGGTAGATATGTCCAAGATTGTTCAACATGATCATGCTTCCCATGCCCACAACATGCAAATCCTCACTGAGACCTTCAATTATACTCATCAATACCATTGCATCTGCCAAAACTTCATAGAACATCGTAAACGTTGCCTAAAATTTCACCAAGTTGTAGAGATTTCTAAGAAGAAAATAAAAGAATGTTTGATGCACCTTATGCAAGCTACTTTCCAAGATGATTTTTAATGAAGAAATTCGGTAATATTCAAAGTAAGGACTTCCCCATACTCAGCAGTCAACTCCTTTTCTGAATTGGGAAGTTGGTTTTGAACATTAGCCTCCTGAACATTTTAAATTGTAGCTTCCTTTTGACTTCTTCCTATAATTGTAAATATTGGGCATCATGGTAATATGAAGGTCGATGTTATATTGCAACTTTCCTGTTTATTGGAAATACCAATGTACAAGTATAAGATCAAAAGTTCTCTCCCTTTTATGTCTTCTGTTTACATCCTCTTATCTTCAATAATAAAATGCTTCAAGTGTGTTGCATTCCAAGGTCTAGGTAGCTCCTTACTTTCAACATCTTGTAAGTAGTAAGCAACTCCAGTAACACACCGAGTGACTTTATATAGTCCTTCCCAATTATGAGCCAATTTCTTTGGGTCTCCTGTAGGATTAACTTTGCGTAAAACCATGTCTCCTACTTGAAATGCCCGAGCTCATCTTTCTTCTAGTAGATCTAGCTTAGTACTTCTCAATATTTGATTCTGCTCTAGTTTATAAGCTTGGACTCGAGCACTATTCACCAGAGCTTCTACCGGGATAATTGCCTCAGTCCTATAGACCAAACTGAAAGGAGTCTCTCATGTTGTTGTCTTAGGTGTAGCTCGGTAAGGCCATAGTATTCCTGGAAGCTCCAATTTCCCTCGTATAGCTCCCAATTTAGCCTTTATCCCCTGGATAAGAATCCTATTAACTGCCTCTACTTGCTCATTAGCTTGCAGATGAACCACCGAAGTGGAAGCCTATTGAATGTTAAGACTCTGACACCATTTTCAAATTTTTCGATCCTGGAACTGATGTCCATTATCACTAACCAACTTCCTTGGAATTCCATATTTGTAAATAATATTTTTCCATAAAAATTGTATCGCTGCTCCTTCTATGATCTTAGCTAGAGGTTCGACTTCCACCCATTTGAAGAAATGATCCACAACTACCGACAAAAACTTCTTTTGCAATGGAGTTGTAAGCATCAGATCAACTATGTCTATTCCCCATTGATCGAAGGGATAGGAAGTGACTATAGCTTCATCAACTCGAGCAGACTCGGCTTCCCGATTTGGCCTATTGCTATGCATCTGATAGTGACAAGTCTTGACTAGGTGTACAATATCTTAATGAAGAGTCGGCCAAAAGTATCCTGTCAATAATACCTTTTGAGTCAGAGCTTGGCCTCCCAAATGGTTACTACAACACCCCTCGTGTATCTCTCTGAGTATCCAATTAGCATCTTCCTTCCTGAGACAAAATGAGGTTTTAAACAAAACCCCATCAATAAGCACAAAATGCTTCACTCTTCTCATCGAGGATAACACTTCTCTAGTATCTGATGGAACACTCCCTTGTTGGAGATAGGCCATTATATCTATCCTCCAATCAGATGTATAGTTGTCTTCAACCATCGCCTCTTCCACATTGCACAATGCTAAGGAATGAGGGATTTCTAAGCATAAAGGATCCCGAGACTTCTATTCAGTTAATGCACTAGCTAACCTAGCCAATTCATCCACTTTCATATTCTCCTCCCTCGAGATTTGTTGTAAATGCACCTCTTGAAAATGAGTCTTCAACTTCTCAAAATACTTTTGTAATCTTTCTTCTCAGACAGCGAAAGCACCTTGAAGCTGAAAAACAACCAACTGAGAATCTGAGTGTACTACAACTGAGTCAGCTCCTACTGCCCGAGCTACTTGTAACCTAGATAAAATAGCTTCATATTCGGCTTCATTATTAGATGCTTTGTACCCTAGCCGCATGACTATACGGGTTTCCTCTTCTATAGGAGACATCGACAATACCCCTACACCACTTCCTCCAGTCCCTGAAGATCTATCTACAAAAATCTTCCATATGACCTCCTCTTCCTTTCTTTTCGCCGAGCTATTTCAAGATCCACTGGCACCTCGGCTAAAAAATCGACCAGAGACTGGGCCTTAATAGCAGTTCGGAGATGATAGTGAATGTCATACTCACTCAACTTTACAATCCATTTGGCTAGTCTTCCAGAAGAATTGGGCTTAGTGACCACCCGACCTAATTACTACTTGTCATCACATTCACTGGATGAGCTAAGAAATAAGGTTTCAGCTTGCGAGCAGCCAGTACTAGAATATATGCCAACTTTTCCAACTCAGTATGCCTTAGCTCAACCTCTTTTAATATATGACTTGTATAACAAATAGGTTGCTATTGAGAGTCTTCCTGCCTCAATATGGTCGAACTGATTGCCCCTTCATAAGCGGCTAAATACGTATTGCTATATACCACGCGATCTGGAACATAGTTTATATGAAGCTGACCAAATACTTCAACTCTTGTAAAGATTGCTCACATTGCTTATCCCATTGAAATCGAGTAGTCTTTCTGAGGATATGAAAGAAGGACAAACCCCGATCTGGTGATAAATCGGAATAATGAAACAATTCTTCCCACAAGCTTCTATGCTTCTTGCCGATTGATAAGGGATTTCATATTACACAATGCTTGAACTTTTTTTTGGATTAGCTTGCAACCCTTTCTCTATTATAATATACCCCAGAAACACCTCACTCCTCACTCCGAACAGACACTTCTTTGAATTCAACTTCATATTATAGTGCCTGAGTGTAGCAAACGTTTCCTCAAGGTCCTATATTAAATTTTGGGTGAGCCGAGATTTCACTAGGATATCATCAACATATGCCTCCACATTTTTTTCCTTCTGCTCAGCGAATATGTTGTCCATAAGTCTTTGATAGGTGGCCCCACCATTCTTAAGTCGAAAAGGTATCACTATATAAGAGTATAGCCCCCCCCCTCGCTGTCACAAAGCTAACCTTCTTTTGATCCTCTTTAGCTAAAGGAATCTGGTGATACCCTTGATATTGTCACGCCCCGAGGGAAGTCCCCGTCAGACAAAAATCCGACAGCATCTCCCCTGTACGGGTGACAATTCCAAACTTACATACAAGGCCTACACGACCACTATACATCGGTCAACACGACCGGAACAAAAACTACACATGCAGATAATAAATTGGCCTCAGGCCATCAATCCAGATAAATAGCAACAGTCTACTATATCTAGACTTACCCCTTCTGCCATCTGAGCAGGAATATACAACCAAACAAATCGAATAGTCCATAAGGACACAACACATATCTCTAAACCTCTACAAGTACATAACCAAAATAAACACAAATCCTACACACTTCATCTAATTAAAAACCAAAACCATAAGACCAATAAAACCTATCCATTTCGACGAGGGGTATTGGCACCTGGGCTCTCTTGGCAGTTTCAACCTGAAACAGATGTAAAGCAACAGGGTAAGTTCAAAGAACTTAGCGGATAATAGTCGATATGCAAAGCAAGATATAGCTAACAATAAGAATCATGCCAGTACAGTCTCATATAAATAGGGTATGCAAGCAAGAAATATAAAAGGACTGTACTTACTTGAATCTTCTGCCCTGATACAGGAGCATGTGCCATACTATAAGAGACAAAGCCATCACCATATACAAATATGAATCCTATATGCATGGCAATCATATGCAACATCCAAGGCATCAATAAAAATGCAGCAAACACAATACAAATGCTATTCATGCAAAGTGCATGTCGTGCAAATGACATGGTCACCCCTGACGCCAGTCAGCCGCCTCACACGCGATGGTGAAGCCGAGTGGGTAGTGCTATGACAACTGTGCACTCTGCCATCACTACTCCTGAGTGACCGAGTGGATAGGATGCTGTCGAAGTACACCTATCCTCCTGCCCCAAACAGAGTGGGGGAGCTAAGCTCTCATCTCCCGGTGTCATAGACCAGAGGAGGGATCCGTGCCCGCTACCACGCTGCCTCATCGCTACCCATGAGCAAACCAGCGGAGCCTGACAGAGCAACTGCACACACCCTCCTGATGTACCACTAACCCATGAGTGGCAGTGTGTGCAGACTATGTAACTGGCTGCGGGCTCAACTATAAAGGAACCCCGTCCAGCCAGCATGCAATCATGCAAGATGGTGCATGATACTAAAGCATGTAAATCCAACTAAAAATACCTATCCGAATAATATGCACAATCAATAAGTACATATCTATGATCCAAGTAACTATGATCCAAGTAAAACAGGGAAGATATAATCATAACCGATCAAATGCATGTATTAAGTAGGCATAAACACATACTAGGTATATAAAACATGAAAATTATTGCAAGTTATCCTAACTAGCATATCAACTTGGCAATATCTAAAAGATAAGTCAAAATACCCGCCTGATAAAATGTCCGCAAAAGAATCAAATCGTCACGAGCGTAAACCTGCCTCGTGACCGAAACCTACATACAGCATAACTATTGTTAAGCCTAAAATGCAATTCACCGACAAATCGAATACTTAATCGATTTCCTACATAACCAATTAATCCAAATCAACTTCCAATTTCACTAATTTATCTAACCCTTTCACAACCCTCACAACTCCCAATTACACCAATTTAGGGATCTAATCACCCTAATTGAAATCTCATCACAACCCAAAATAGATCCACCCCCGAATCGAGCCTAAATCTTGATTAGCTTTAGATCTAACATCATAATCATAACAAACACTAGACCAACTATATAATAGTGTACATCCAACCATCCAATATCAACCGAACAACACCAAAATCGTGCTTACCGGCCCTAGGATCCCACCGGCAGCCAATCTCCCCCCCAAATCAGATCCCCAACTCAATTTACAGTGGCTCATACATTGTTCACAGCCGACCTTGCACGACCACCTCCAACCCTAACCGCACGACACCCACAAGCCCCCGACAACCCTTAACAGCCTATTCCTCTGAAGGAAATCCACCCTGAATCAACCAACAGCAGATAAAAGAAGTTAATTCGAGTTATACCTGTGATGAGTGCCTCCCCCCAACATCTTGGATCGCCGGAACACCCAACGCCAACTCCGCTGCCCTTACTTCCCGCTGGAAACCCTGTTCACCGGCACCATACCACTGCCCAAACCGAATCCCTATTCAACCGAAAGGAAACCACAGTAGGGATTTCAATCCCTTCTAAGATCAAGGAAAAGAGCAGCCCTTACCTCCGGCGACCACTGGCCAGAAGGGCAACTCCCACACCGGCGGCAGTCTCCACCTGACTACCCTAATCCCACATGCAGAACCTCTAGCTCCAGCGAAGATCGTGGCCCTAGGTCATAACAAGGTGCAGCCACCACCGACGCCACCTCCCAGCTTGCGCGCTCGCCGTCGACTCGCCTGTGGGCACTGTCAAGGTCGATCACCGTTGCTTGCCGCGAGGAAGAAGGAACGGAAGCAGAAGAGGGAAGGTTAGGTGCGGCGAAATAGAGAGAGGCACGGTGGCTGGCCGGTGTTATGTGTGGGCGGTCGTGGTGCCAGTCGCAGTGGCAGAGGAAGGCCGACAGGGCAGGGTGGGCACGCGAGCAGAAGGCGGCGGTGCGGAAGGGCATTGCGGCGACAACAACTTGTGCTCGTGAAAAGGGGCGATGGCGCAGACCATGTGCGTGCAGCGACAATGCTTGTCGAAGAAGGCGGCGCAGAGAAGAAGAAAACGTCGAGCCGAAAGAGGAACTGATTGCGCGAGAAAGAATCGGGATGAGAGAAACCCCTCGTGCGGATGAGGAAGTCAACTCGCGGAAGGAACCGCTCGGGAATAAAAACAACGGCGAGAAATGGCTCGTACGTTAACCCTAGGTTTTTAGTTAACACATTAACCCCTCAAAATTGATATTTCAAATAGGCCCTCCAAAAGCCTATTTATTTTATCCTCGTAAATATCTCGTACAAGCCCCATTAAATTCCAGAAAAAATTCTAAAAAAATTCCTAAAATTCCCTAAAAATCCCGAAAAAATTCCAGAATTATTTTTCCTAAATTTTGTCCATTAAAATTTATATTTTAAATTTTCCGTATTTAACATTCTCCCCCACTAATAAAAATTTGGTCCCCAAATTTCCTACTCAAAGGCTTAATGAGTAAGAGATACCACAAGTACTGAAAATATATCTCACGTATCTTAAGTAAACAGATAGGGGTATTCAAATCTGATCTTTTCTTCAAACTCCCATTTCTTCAAACTCCCAAGTAGCCTCCTCATCGGTGTGGTGACTCCACCCGACTTTAACCAGTCGCACAGTCTTGTTCCGCAACTGTCGTTCTTTGTGATCCAAAATCCGTACCGCAACCTCTGCGTAAGTAGCATCAGGTTGAATGGAACCTGACACATCTGATAGAATATATGTAGAGTCTGGCACATACTTCTTCAGCATGGACACATGAAACGCATCATTGATACCAGCCAAAGACGATGGTAGTGCTAGTCGGTAAGCGACTGCTCCGATCCTCTCCAAAATCTCGAAAGGCCCAATGTACCTTGGAACTAACTTACCACGGAGGTCAAATCTCTTCACCCCTTTCGTGGGTGAGACTCACAGGAATACCTGGTCACCAATAGAGAACTCCCGAGGTCTCCGTCTCCGATCTGCATAACTCTTTTGACGATCCTGCATCTCGACCATCCTTTGTCTGATAGTACGGACCAATCCTGCCTCATGCTGAGCTCTCTGGGGTCCTAGCAACTGGACCTCCCAAACCTCCTCCTAGAGGGTGGGTGTACAACACTGTCTACTATACAATGCTTCAAACGGTGTATGTGGATGGAAAACAGTACTAAAATGAAGCTACGTGCCTAAGGTCTGCTGTAGACTCTGTCAGAATTGGGACGTGAACCGGAGATCTCTATCTGATATAGTGCTCAAAGGAACACCATGACATCTGATGATCTCCCGACAATATAACTCTACCAAACGATCCAGAGAGTCGGTCTTCCGACTTGCTAAGAAGTGCGCGGACTTGGTTAGTCGGTCTACGACTACCCAAATCGCATCATGGCTTTGACATGTCCTAGGCAAAACCCACCACAAATTCTATAATAATATGCTTCCACTTCCATTCCGAAATCGGACTTCCTGAAGGATCTGTTCCTTAAGCTAATGTAACTCCAGAAACCATTATCCTCCTCAAAGTCAGAGACGATAGTTCATCTACCATCCAAAATCCACTCCACCACACACTCTGTAAGTGCATGGGAGGCTATCGCGACCAAACTTCCTTGTTACAACCGTTCGTGTTCCAACTACTCTATAGTAGCTAGCCAAAACTCCATGAGCATTTCTTCTCCTCACCTATTCAAAACAACATAATTACTGCGAAATCCACGTCATATATATGACGGCTTATTTCGCAGTTCTTTAATTGCCGTAAGCTTAGGATAAGTCTTATTCAATAGCATCGGAATCGCTCCGATCCCCGAAATGATGCATCCATATACACTACCCTTCCATCCACACTAGAATAATTACTCAACACTGGCGTAAAAGTCAACCATCGTCTGAGTCCTGAACTAGTTTCACAAGCTACAGACCAAGTAAACTCCATCACCTTCCTAGTCCAACCAGTCAGCGATGTAGTACCACTAGAGCATCCTATCCATATCTATGGTAATAATCAAATCAATACCAGTAAACAACCATCTACAGTAGCCGAGTGCGCAACTCCAACGACCACAACTGATCCAATCGTGTCCAAAATACACGACTTCCCAAATCCCTAGACGACTAAGTCGTCAATAAGTCTATTAAGATAATCATAAGCTTATACAATTCATACCAAGTATGAAATTGTCGTCGCTATACAACTGCATTCTCTTTACTCTAGGCCGATGATATAACAATCATCCCAACGACAATGATAATTGTATGACACCATGTCACTACAATATCATCACACCAGTCACAAATCAATCCTAGAGTATACACAGGTGTCCTATAGCTGATCTAAGTAGATCCTCTATCCACAAATGAAGGATATTCTTTTCCTTCCACAACTACCACATTCTATTATCAAAAATCGACGCATAATCTCAAAGGTTCATCTCTCTTTTAACAAAGAGTTCCGGATCTTCTCTAGAAGAAAATACTGGGAAAGATAAATGTCCCCTCCAATACCTCCTATAATAAGGTAAACGATCTTTCATCGTCTTGACCAGTGTAGGTATACACGCATTATCCATAACCAAATCACTATTAGTAGGGACTGATATTTTCTGAGGGTTTACTCCTTGTCCTTCAAATTGGTGGCTAGCAGGCCAAATCCCTAGCTTCCAAATTCGACATCAGTCGTCACCTCTAAAGAGTCCGTACTTCTGAAATCATCGTTAGGTTCCGCAAGGTCACTACGTCATCGACCTCATCCCCGACCATGAGTAGGGCAATTTCACTAGGTCAATACTTTTCCTAACCACTAAAGTACAGTAACCACTAAAGACAATACTTTTCCTATAGCTCAGAGATATCCTTCAACTTGCCTGGTCCCAAAACACGAGAACTCCCAAAAATCCAAGGAAAAGAAAATCCTCGAAACACAAAACACATAAACCAAAACCGCAAACCAATAAAATTTTCACATCCTGGGGGCATATCCATCAGGCAAATGACAGAAGAGCCCCTAAGTGACATATTCCAAAATCCATGGACCAGATCTGGTAAAAACCTCGAAATAATTATAGAAATACCAGTATTTAAATAACTGCATGCATGCACGACTAAACATATATCAATTAAAGTAAAATAGTTTTTATGACCCCAAATCAAATTGCGACCAAATCCAAAGTGCATAATCAAAATGCAACACTGATAAAGTAAACAAAGCAGCATCCCGATGATGCTGAGAGACAAGCACGACAAGGAACTCTCTGAGCGACACAAAGGTAGGTCAACATGACACGTCCTCCATCAGTTAACCTAGAGGATAAGTGAGGAGGGGGTGAGTACAACCACTCTGTGGATGTATAGACAATAGTGCATAATCATAATGCACATAATGGAAGTCACAGGGAACAAGCTAGAGTAACCCAACCCTCAGAGTACCAATATCAGTCTGCAACTATCCTGATCAGCAGTATAACAAATATACATGCAACATACACAACCACTGCAACAAGCAGTGCACATCCGGATACCACGACAAAGCCTCATGGCTCTCGCACAAAAAGGGAACTATCTATGAGCTACCGCGAACGTAACCCATGGGCCGACAATCAATAGCACGGTCTACCCGCAACTATATGCTACCACGAATGAGACTCGTGGATAGACAGGCAGTATATAGATATCAATTATTGACTACACGCACTAGCGTACTACCACTAATAGGTCGCATGAGCAGTCGATTATCCTAGATTGTTAAGACTAGAGTTATCCAATACATCTAGCATAAAAAGACCATCAACGTCGACAAAGATCATCGATCTACCATTAACCCATTGAGGCGGTCAAGCGAGGGTTTCAACACCTCTAAAACAAAATGTTTACCAAAGTCGGTAAAGAACATCGACTTGTAACTAAATAAGTCGAGATGGTTAAATCTAGCGTTCCAACCCTTCTAACATGAACAGTTATCATGGTCAATAAAAATCATAAGTCCAATCCACTCATAAACACGTCGAGGCGATTGATCCTAGGGTTTCGTCCCAGCTAACAAGAAACGCCTATCAAGGCCAATAAGAACAACAAATCTACTATCAAGCCCGTCAAGAGGGTAAAGCCTAAATTATATCATCCTACCATTTCAATCAAGCACGCCTCAACCTGCTACCACGAACATATCTCGTGGGTACTTAAGACGTAAAGTAGCTATCTAGCTACAGGCGTCATAGGAATCCGATTTTCACCAACTCTGAACGAATAACGCAAGAATATAACCTTGCAGTAGGTCATTTCAACCATGATTGGGAGGCATGATTGACCACATGTATACAAAGCACCTACCTATAGAGAGACTCTACTGCAGACTCTCTCTCTCAACCAAGAATGGGAGATATAGTAAGGATTAATCGCATCCTAACCATACAAACTCTACTAGTCCGATCACCATATCACTGAAACAGTAAAAGGATAAACATATATCATTAAGCACATCTGGATTATTACGCCTAGGGCTCCAACACCTAGGGTTCCACTAATGTTGTTTTATTCCTGAGATCCGCTCCTACAGAATAACCTCATCTAAGTTATTCTATCTCTACTAGTCTTAATCATGGTATCCACCGCAAAAACACATAACCCTATAAACATATAACACACTGTCTAATAAACAACAGCATAATCATACTAATGACAATCAATGGCAAAAATTAATTAGGGTATAACTAAAGGGTCATGCCAGAACAAAGTCAAGGCAACACTAAATAAAGTATCAGATGCCTATATATACCATAAACTATGTAAGCAATGTAATCATGTCCTCATGCACTAGGATCTAGAAAGTCAAAGAACCTCTATGTATACCTTCTACGAATTTATCAATCTTAGTCATATTATTCAACTAGTCTAATCCTAATACTAGTCCAATCCTAATACTAGTCCAAAAAGTAAGAGGTAAACATCTACCAATAATATCTAATCATTTATATCACAATGATAACTAGCTACCTATAGTAGTAATAGCAATTAATTACCATATGTAGTCTAACAGATATAATGTTAAAACAATACTTGACAAAACATGATACCACCGCATAACCAATATAACCAATACAAATATGCACTAAATCTAGAAAATTTTCTAGAATTGCTAGCCGCTTGAGATGTCCTGCTGTCGCTTAAATCCTCATATTGACCTCAAATAATACCTCAATTTTCAAACATAAAAATCATCTAAATGCATAACTCCAAAATACCCCAATTAACCTGCCAAACTTGGCGAACTCCAAAAACCCAAAGACCCTAAGGAACTCGGAACCTACGCTCTAATACCAAAAAAATTATCATGCCTCGAGGGAAGTCCCCGCCAGATAAAAATCCGACAGCATCTCCCCTGTACGGGTGACAATTCCAAACTTACATACAAGGCCTACACGACCACTATACATCGGTAAACACGACCGGAACAAAAACTACACACGCAGATAATAAATTGGCTTCAAGCCATCAATCCAGGTAAATAGCAACAGTCTACTATATCTAGACTTACCCCTTCTGTCATCTGAGCAGGAATATACAACCAAACAAATCGAATAGTCCATAAGGACACAACAAATATCTCCAAACCTCCACAAGTACATAACCAAAACAAACACAAATCCTACACACTTCATCTAGTTAAAAACCAAAACCATAAGACCAATAAAACCTATCCATTTCGACGAGGGGGATTGGCAGTTGGACTCTCCTGGCAGTTTCAACCTGAAACAAATGTAAAGCAACGGGGTAAGTTCAAAGAACTTAGCGGATAATAGTCGATATGCAAAGCAAGATATAGCTAACAATAAGAATCTTGCCAGTACAGTCTCATATAAATAGGGTATGCAAGCAAGAAATGCAAAAGGACTGTACTTACCTGAATCTCCTACCCTGATACAGGAGCATGTGCCTTACTATAAGAGACAAAGCCATCACCATATGCAAATATGAATCCTGTATGCATGGCAATCATATGCAACATCCAAGGCATCAATAAAAATGTAGCAAACACAATACAAATGCTATCCATGCAAAGTGCATGTCGTGCAAATGACATGGTCACCCCTGACGCCAGTCAACCGCCTCACACGCGATGGTGAAGTCGAGTGGGTAGGGCTATGACAACTATGCACTCTGCCATCACTGCTCCTGAGTGACCGAGTGGACAGGATGCTGTCGGAGTACACCTATCCTCCTGCCCCAAACAGAGTGGGGGAGCTAAGCTCTCATCTCCCGGTGTCATGACAGGAGGGATCCGCCACGCTACCACGCGCCTCATCGCTACCCATGGCGAGCGACTCAATGGAGTCGACAGAGCAACTGCACACACCCTCCTGATGTACCACTAACCCATGAGTGGCAGTGTGTGCAGGCCATGTAACTGGCTGCGGGCTCAACTATAAAGGAACCCCGTCCAGCCAGCATGCAATCATGCAAGATGGTGCATGATACTAAAGCATGTAAATCCAACTAAAAATACCTATCCGAATAATATGCACGATAAATAAGTACATATCTATGATCCAAGTAACTATGATCCAAGTAAAACAGGGAAGATATAATCATAACCGATCAAATGCATGTATCAAGTAGGCACAAACACATACTAGGCATATAAAACATGAAAATTATTGCAAGCTATCCTAACTAGCATATCAACTTGGCAATATCTAAAAGATAAGTCAAAATACCCGCCTGATAAAATGTCCGCAAAAGAACCAAATTGTCACGACCGTAAACCTACCTCGTGACCAAAACCTGCATACAACATAACTATTGTTAAGCCCAAAATGTAATTCACCGACAAATCGAATACTTAATCGATTTTCTACATAACCAATTAACCCAAATCAACTTCCAATTTCACTAATTTATCTAACCCTTTCACAACCCTCACAACTCCCAATTACACCAATTTAGGGATCTAATCACCCTAATTGAAATCTCATCACAATCCAAAATAGATCCACCCCCAAATCGAGCCTAAATCTTGATTAGCTTTAGATCTAACATCATAATCATAACAAACACTACACCAACTATATAATAGTGTACATCCAACCATCCAATATCAACTGAACAACACCAAAATCGTGCTTACAGGCCCTAGGATCCCACCGACAGTCAATCTCTGCCCCCCAAATCAGATCCCCAACTCAATTTACAGCGGCTCATACATTGTTCACAGCCGACCTTGCACGACCACCTCCAACCCTAACCGCACGACACCCACAAACCCCCGACAGCCCTTAACAACCTATTCCTCTGAAGGAAATCCACCCTGAATCAACCAACAGCAGATAAAAGAAGTTAATTCGAGTTATACCTGTGATGAGAGCCTCCCCCCAACTGCTTGGATCGCCGGAACACCCAACGCCAACTCCGCTACCCTTACTTCCCGCTGGAAACCCTGTTCACCGGCACCATACCACTATCCAAACCGAATCCCTGTTCAACCCAAAGGAAACCACAGTAGGGATTTCAATCCCGTCCAAGATCAAGGAAAAGAGCAGCCCTTACCTCCGGCGACCACTGGCCAGAAGGGCAACTCCCACACCGGCGATAGTCTCCACCTGACTGCCCTAATCCCACACGCAGAACCTCTAGCTCCGACGAAGATCGTGGCCCTAGGTCATAACAAGGTGCAGCCGCCACCGACGCCACCTCCCAGCTTGCACGCTCGCCGTCGACTCGCCTGTGGGCACCGTCAAGGTCGATCACCGTTGCTTGCCGCGAGGAAGAAGGAACTGAAGCGGAAGAGGGAAGGTTAGGCACGGTGAAATAGAGAGTGGCGCGGTGGCTGGCCGATGTTATGTGCGGGCGGTTGTGGTGCCAGTCGCAGCGGCGGAGGAAGGCCGACAGGGCAGGGTGGGCGCGCGAGCAGAATGCGGCGGTGCGGAAGGGCGTTGCGGTGACAACAACTTGTGCTCACAAAAAGGGGCAAAGGAGCCGGCCGTGTGCACGCGGCGACAATGATTGTCGAAGAAGGCAGCGTAGAGAAGAAGAAAACGCCGAGCCGAAAGAGGAACTGATCGCGTGAGAAAGAATCGGGATGAGAGAAACCGCTCGCGCGGATGAGGAAGTCAACTCGCGGAAGGAACCGCTCGGGAATAAAAACGACGATGAGAAACGACTCGTACGTTAACCCTAGGTTTTTAGTTAACACATTAACCCCTCAAAATTGATATTTCAAATAGGCCCTCCAAAAGCCTTTTTATTTTATCCTCGTAAATATCTCGTACAAGCCCCATTAAATTCCAGAAAAAATTCCTAAAATTCCCTAAAAATCCCGAAAATTTTTCAGGATTATTTTTCCTAAATTTTGTCCATTAAAATTTATATTTTAAATTTTCCGTATTTAACATTCTCCCCCACTAATAAAAATTTGATCTCCAAATTTTCTACTCAAAGGCATAATGAGTAAGAGATACCACAAGTACTGAAAATATATCTCACGTACCTTAAGTAAACAGATAGGGGTATTCAACTCTGATCTTTTCTTCAAACTCCCATTTCTTTAAACTCCCAAGTAGCCTCCTCATCGGTGTGGTGATTTCACCCGACTTTAACTAGTCGCACAGTCTTGTTCCGCAACTGTCATTCTTTTGATCCAAAATCTGTACCACAACCTCTGCGTAAGTAGCATCAGGTTGAATGGAACTTGACACATCTGATAGAATATGTGTAGAGTCTGGCATATACTTCCTCAGCATGGACACATGAAACGCATCATGGATACCAGCCAAAGACGATGGTAGCGCTAGTCGGTAAGTGACTACTCCGATCCTCTCCAAAATCTCGAAAGGCCCAATGTACCTTGGGAGCTAACTTACCACGGAGGTCAAATCTCTTCACCCCTTTCGTGGGTGAGACTCGCAGGAATACCTGGTCACCAATAGAGAACTCCCGAGGTCTCCGTCTCCGATCTGCATAACTCTTCTGACGATCCTGCGTCTTGGTCATCCTTTGTCTGATAGTACGGACCAACCATGCCTCATGCTGAGCTCTCTGGGGTCCTAGCAACTAGGCCTCCCCAACCTCCTCCTAGAGGGTGGGTGTACAAATCTATCTACTATACAATGCTTCAAACGGTGTCATTTGAATAGTCGAATGATGGTTGTTGTTGTAGGCGAATTCCACTAAGACAAGTGGTCCTCCCAGTTGTCCTCGAAATCTATAACACAGGACCTCAGCAAATCCTTTAGTGTCTAAATGATCCGCTCAGACTGTCCATCTGTCTGTGGATGGAAAACAGTACTAAAATGAAGCTGCGTGCCTAAGGTCTACTGTAGACTCTGTCAGAATCGGGACGTGAACCGGAGATCTCTATCTGATATAGTGCTCAAAGGAACACCATGAAATCTGATGATCTCCCGACAATATAGCTCTACCAAACGATCCAGAGAGTCGGTCTTCTGACTCGCTAAGAAGTGCGCGGACTTGGTTAGTTGGTCTACGACTACCCAAATCGCATCATGGCTTTGACGTGTCCTAGGCAAACCCACCACAAAATCTATAATAATATGCTTCCACTTCCATTCCGGAATCAGACTTCTTGAAGCATCTGTTCCTTAAGCTAATATAACTCCGGAAACCATTATCCTCCTCAGAGTCAGAGATGATAGTCCATCTACCATCCAAAATCCACTCCACCACACACTCTGTAAGTGCATGGGAGGCTATTGCGACCAAACTTCCTTGTTACAATCGTTCGTGTTCCAGCTACTCTCCAGTAGCTAGCGAAAACTCCATGAGCATTTCTGCTCCTCACCTATTCAAAACAACATAATTACTGCGAAGTCCACGTCATATATATGACGACTTATTTCGCAGTTCTTTAATTGTCGTAAGCTTAGGATACGTCTTATACAATAGCATCAGAATCACTCCGATCCCCGAAATGATGCATCCATATACACTACCCTTCCATCCACACTAGAATAATTACTCAACACTGGCGTAAAAGTCAACCATCGTCTGAGTCCTGAACTAGTTTCACAAGCTGCAGACCAAGTAAACTCCATCACCTTCCTAGTCCAACCAGTCAGCGATGTAGTACCTCTAGAGCATCCTATCCATATCTATGGTAATAATCAAATCAATACCAGTAAACCACCATCTACGGTGGCCGAGTGCGCAACTCCAACGACCACAACTGATCCAATCGTGTCCAAAATACACGACTTCCCAAATCCCTGGACGACTAAGTCGTCAATAAGTCTATTAAGATAATCATAAGCTCATACAATTCATACCAAGTATGAAATTGTCGTCGCTATACAACTGCATTCTCTTTACTCTAGGCCGATGATATAACAATCATCCCAACGACAATGATAATTGTATGACACCATGTCACTACAATATCATCACACCAGTCACAAATCAATCCTAGAGTATACACAGGTGTTCTATAGCTGATCTAAGTAGATCCTCTATCCACAAATGAAGGATATTCTTTTCCTTCCACAACTACCGCATTCTATTATCGAAAATCGACGCATAATCTCAAAGGTTCATCTCTCTTTTAACAAAGAGTTCCGGATCTTCTCTAGAAGAAAATATTGGGACAGATAAATGTCCCCTCCAATACCTCCTATAATAAGGTAAACGATCTTTCATCATCTTGACCAGTGTAGGTATACACGCATTATCCATAACCAAATCACTATTAGTAGGGACTGATATTTTCTGAGGGTTTACTCCTTGTCCTTCAAATTGGTGGCTAGCAGGCCAAATCCCTAGCTTCCAAATTCGACATCAGTCGTCACCTCTAAAGAGTCCGTACTTCTGAAATCATCGTTAGGTTCCGCAAGGTTACTACGTCATCGACCTCGTCCCCGACCATGAGTAGGGCAATTTCACTAGGTCAATACTTTTCCTAACCACTAAAGTACAGTAACCACTAAAGACAATACTTTTCCTATAGCTTAGAGATATCCTTCAGCTTGCCTGGTCCCAAAACACGAGAACTCCCAAAAATCCAAGGAAAAGAAAATCCTCGAAACATAAAACCCATAAACCAAAACCGCAAACCAATAAAATTGTCACGTCCTGGGGGCATATCCGTCATCCAAATGACAGAGGAGCCCCTAAGTGACATATTCCAAAATCCATGTACCATATCTGGTAAAAACCTCGAAATAATTATAGAAATATCAGTATTTAAATAACTGCATGCATGCACGGCTAAAAATATATCAATTAAAGTAAAATAGTTTTTATGACCCCAAATCAAATTGCGACAAAATCCAAAGTGCATAATTAAAATGCAACACCGATAAAGTAAACAAAGCGGCATCCCGACGATGCAGGGAGACAAGCACGGCAAGGAACTCTCTGAGCGACACAAAGGTAGGTCAACATGACACGTCCTCCATCAGTTAACCTAGAGGATAAGTGAGGAGGGGGTGAGTACAACCACTCTGTGGATGTATAGACAATAGTGCATAATCATAATGCACATAATGGAAGTCACAGGGAACAAGCTAGAGTAACCCAACCCTCAGAGTACCAATATCAGTCTGCAACTATCCTGATCAGCAGTATAACAAATATACATGCAACATACACAACCACTGCAACAAGCAGTGCACATCCGGATACCACGACAAAGCCTCGTGGCTCTCGCACAAAAAGGGAACTATCTATGAGCTACCGCGAACGTAACCCATGGGCCGACAATCAATAGCACGGTCTACGCGCAACTATATGCTACCACGAATGAGACTCGTGGATAGACAGGCAGTATATAGATATCTAATTATTGACTGCACGCACTAGCATACTACCACTAATAGGTCGCATGAGCAGTCGATTATCCTAGGTTGTTAAGCCTAGAGTTATCCAATACATCTAGCATAAAACGACCATCAACGTCGACAAAGATCATCGATCTACCATTAACCCATTGAGGCGGTCAAGCGAGGGTTTCAACACCTCTAAAACAAAATGTTTACCAAAGTCGGTAAAGAACATCGACTTGTAACTAAATAAGTCGAGATGGTTAAATCTAGCGTTCCAACCCTTCTAACATGAACGGTTATCATGGTCGATAAAAATCATAAGTCCAATCCACTCATAAACACGTCGAGGCGATTGATCCTAGGGTTTCGTCCCAACTAACAAGAAATGCCTATCAAGGCCAATAAGAACAACAAATCTACTATCAAGCCCGTCAAGAGGGTTAAGCCTAAATTATATCATCCTACCAGTTCAATCATGCATGCCTCAACCTGCTACCACGAACATATCTCGTGGGTACTTAAGATGTAAAGTAGCTATCTAGCTACAGGCATCATAGGAATCCGATTTTCACCAACTCCGAATGAATAACGCAAGAATATAACCTTGCAGTAGGTCATCTCAACCATGATTGGGAGGCATGATTGACCACATGTATACAAAGCACCTACCTATAGAGAGACTCTACTGCAGACTCTCTCTCTCAACCAAGAATGGGAGATATAGTAAGGATTAATAGCATCCTAACCATACAAACTCTACTAGTCCGATCACCATATCACTGAAACAGTAAATGGATAAACATATATCATTAAGCACATCCGGATTATTACGCCTAGGGCTCCAACACCTAGGGTTCCACTAATGTTGTTTTATTCCTAAGATCCGCTCCTACAGAATAACCTCATCTAAGTTATTCTATCTCTACTAGTCTTAATCATGGTATCCACCGTAAAAACACATAACCCTATAAACATATAACACACTGTCTAATAAACGACAGCATAATCATACTAATGGCAATCAAAGGCGGAAATTAATTAGGGTATAACTAAAGGGTCATGCCAGAACAAAGTCAAGGCAACACTAAATAAAGCATCAGATGCCTATATATACCATAAACTATGTAAGCAATGTAATCATGTCCTCATGCACTAGGATCTAGAAAGTCAAAGAACCTCTATGTATACCTTCTACGAATTTATCAATCTTAGTCATATTATTCAACTAGTCTAATCCAAATACTAGTCCAATCCTAATACTAGTCCAAAAAGTAAGAGGTAAACATCTACCAATAATATCTAATCATTTATATCACAATGATAACTAGCTACCTATAACAGTAATAGCAATTAATAACCATATGCAGTCTAACAGATATAAAGTTAAAATAATACTAGACAAAACATGATACCACCGCATAACCAATATAACCAATACAAATATGCACTAAATCTAGAAAATTTTCTAGAATTTACCTGTTAGCCGTTTGGAGATGTCCTGTCGTCGCCAAATCCCTCATATTGACCTCGTCAAAAATACCTCGAATTTTCGAAACATAACAATCGTCGAAAATCCGTACAACTCCAAAAATACCCCAATTAACCTGCCAAACTTGGCGAACTCCAAAAACCCAAAGACCCTAAGGAACTCGGAACCTACGCTCTGATACCAAATAAATTGTCATGCCCCAAGGGAAGTCCTCGCCAGAAAAAAATCCGACAGCATCTCCCCTGTAGGGGTGACAATTCCAAACTTACATACAAGGCCTACACGACCACTATACATCGGTCAACACGACCGGAATAAAAACTACACACGCAGATAATAAATTGGCCTCGGGCCATCAATCCAGGTAAATAGCAACAGTCTACTATATCTAGACTTACCCCTTCTGACATCTGAGAAGGAATATACAACCAAACAAATCGAATAGTCCATAAGGACACAACAAATATCTCCAAACCTCCACAAGTACATAACCAAAACAAACACAAATCCTACACACTTCATCTAGTTAAAAACCAAAACCATAAGACCATTAAAACCTATCCATTTCGACGAGGGGGATTGGCAGTTGGACTCTCCTCGAAGTTTCAACGTGAAACAGATGTAAAGCAACGGGGTAAGTTCAAAGAACTTAGCGGATAATAGTCGATATGCAAAGCAAGATATAACTAACAATAAGAATCATGCCAGTACAGTCTCATATAAATAGGGTATGCAAGCAAGAAATACAAAAGGACTGTACTTACCTGAATCTCCTACCCTGATACAGGAGCATGTGTCATACTATAAGAGACAAAGTCATCACCATATACAAATATGAATCCTGTATGCATGACAATCATATGCAACATCCAAGGCATCAATAAAAATGCAGCAAACACAATACAAATGCTATCCATGCAAAGTGCATGTCGTGCAAATGACATGGTCACCCCTGACGCCAGTCAGCCGCCTCACACGCGATGGTGAAGCCGAGTGGGTAGGGCTATGACAACTGTGCACTCTGCCATCACTGCTCCTGAGTAATCGAGTGGACAGGATGCTGTTAGAGTACACCTATCCTCCTGCCCCAAACAGAGTGGGGGAGCTAAGCTCTCATCTCCCGGTGTCATAGACCAGAGGAGGGATCCCTGCCCGCTACCACGCTGCCTCATCGCTACCCATGAGCGGACCAGCGGAGCCTGACAGAGCAACTGCACACACCCTCCTGATGTACCACTAACCCATGAGTGGCAGTGTGTGCAGGCCATGTAACTGGCTGCGGGCTCAACTATAAAGGAACCCCGTCCAGCCAGCATGCAATCATGCAAGATGGTGCATGATACTAAAGCATGTAAATCCAACTAAAAATACCTATCCGAATAATATGCACAATCAATAAGTACATATCTATGATCCAAGTAACTATGATCCAAGTAAAACAGGGAAGATATAATCATAACCGATCAAATGCATGTATCAAGTAGGCACAAACACATACTAGGTATATAAAACATGAAAATTATTGCAAGCTATCCTAACTAGCATATCAACTTGACTATATCTAAAAGATAAGTCAAAATACCCGCATGATAAAATGTCCGCAAAAGAACCAAATCGTCACGACCATAAACCTGCCTCGTGACCGAAACCTGCATACAACATAACTATTGTTAAGCCCAAAATGCAATTCACCGACAAATCGAATACTTAATCGATTTCCTACATAACCAATTAACCCAAATCAACGTCTAATTTCACTAATTTATCTAACCCTTTCACAACCCTCACAACTCCCAATTACACCAATTTAGGGATCTAATCACCCTAATTGAAATCTCATCACAATCCAAAATAGATCCACCCCCAAATCGAACCTAAATCTTGATTAGCTTTAGATCTAACATCATAATCATAACAAACACTACACCAACTATATAATAGTGTACATCCAACCATCAAATATCAACCGAACAACACCAAAATCGTGCTTACCGGCCCTAGGATCCCACCGGCAGCCAATCTTCCTCCCCCCCAAATCAGATCCCCAACTCAATTTACAACGGCTCATACATTGTTCACAGTCGACCTTGCAGGACCACCTCTAACCCTAACCGCACGACACCCACAAGCCCCCGACAGGCCTTAACAGCCTATTCCTCTGAAGGAAATCCACCCTGAATCAACCAACAGCAATTAAAAGAAGTTGATTCGAGATATACCTGTGATGAGAGCCTCCCCCCAATGGCTTGGATCGTCAGAACACCCAACGCCAACTCCACTGCCCTTACTTCCCGCTGGAAACCCTGTTCACCGGCACCATACCACTGCTCACACCGAATCCTTGTTCAACCCAAAGGAAACCACAGTAGGGATTTTAATCCCGTCCAAGATCAAGGAAAAGAGCAACCCTTACCTCCGGCGACCACTGGCCAGAAGGGCAACTCCCACACCGACAGCAGTCTCCACCTGACTGCCCTAATCCCACACGCAGAACCTCTAGCTCCGGCGAAGATTGTGGCCCTAGGTCATAACAAGGTGCAGCCACCACCGACGCCACCTCCCATCTTGCGCGCTCGCTGTTGACTCACCTGTGGGCACCATCAAGGTCGATCACCGTTGCTTGCCGCGAGGAAGAAGGAACGGAATCAGAAGAGGGAAGGTTAGGCGCGGCGAAATAGAGAGCGGCGCGGTGGCTGGACGGTGTTATGTGCGGGCGGTCGTGGTGCCAGTCGCAGCGGCGGAGGAAGGCCGACAGGGCAGGGTGGGCGCGCGAGCAGAAGGCGACGGTGCGGAAGGGTGTTGCGGCGACAACAACTTGTGCTCACGAAAATGAGCAAAGGCGCCGGCCGTGTGCACGCGGCGACAATGCTTGTCGAAGAAGGCGGTGTAGAGAAGAAGAAAATGCTGAGCCGAAAGAGGAACTGATTGCGCGAGAAAGAATCGGGATGAGAGAAACCGCTCGCGCGGATGAGGAAGTCAACTCGCGGAAGGAACCGCTCAGGAATAAAAATGACGGCGAGAAACGGCTCGTACGTTAACCCTAGGGTTTTAGTTAACACATTAACCCCTCAAAATTGATATTTCAAATAGGCCCTCTAAAAGCCTATTTATTTTATCCTCATAAATATCTCGTACAAGCCCCATTAAATTCCAGAAAAAATTCTGAAAAAATTCCTAAAATTCCCTAAAATTCCCGAAAAATTTCCAGGATTATTTTTCCTAAATTTTGGCCATTAAAATTTATATTTTAAATTTTCCGTATTTAACAATCCATGAGTGAAACCACCTCATAACCTACTGTGAAATCAACCAACTAATCAATATGAGGAAGGAATGGCAATCTTTATGGAAGAATTTATTTAAATCACAAAAATCAATATACATCCACCACTGTCCGGAGGGCTTAGGGACCAGAACTACATTTGACACTCATTCATGAAATTAAATTTCTTTTACGTGACTTGCTTGTAGCAACTTCTCTACTTCTTCAATAATGACCTTGTTTCTCTCTGGCCTGAAGTATCGCCTCTTCTCCTAAACTGGCCAAGCTCCTCGGGCAATGTTCAAGTGGTGCTCTGCGATCCCCGTCAGGTCATGTATATTCTTAGTGAAGATATCTTCATTTCTTCACAAGCAGGCAATGAGTTCTTTCTTCACCTCAAGTTGCTTAGCCACCCGAGTCATTTTTCTAGGGGTTATCTCTACTGCCTCCTCCTCCTCCATCATCTCTTTCTTGGGTACGACCTCTTCCAATACATACACCTCAGAAATTATAGGTGTCTTTCCTCAGGGATCATTCACCCGAGCTCTTTTGTTATCATCTTGAATCATCTAGACATAACTGTTGGGGCAATCGGCCCAGGTCATGATTGACTAGACTCGAGTTTGACTCGAGTAGTATTTTGATGTTCGACATTGATGTCTGACATAAGTTGGGGAGATTGCTGATGCAATCGACCCAGGTTTGTATTTGATGTTTGACAATAGTTTGACCATTGTCATGGGAAAAGTCCAAGTCTTGAGTACTTGGCATGTAAAGTCCAAGCATGGGTCTTGGCAAGGGAAAGTCCAACATGGGTTGGAAACGAAAAGTCCAAGCTTGAGTCTTGGCATTTAGAAAGTCCAAGGGGAATATTGGTGGCGTAAAGTCCAAGCGGGAGTCTTGGAAGCATAAGTCCAATGGTTGGCGGCGTAAAGTCCAAGCAGAGTCTTGGCAGCATAAGTCTAATGTGCCTTGGCGGTGTAGACACCGTTAGCATGACAATAGCCGATGGAAGCACCTAAAAGCTAGCGTATGGATGAACAAGTCATGGATTACTTGGAGGGATCCGATAGGCGTGAGGCTGACAGAGGTGACTAGACGAAATCTAGCCCAAGGAGCAGCTTTAAAAGGAGCTCGTGGAGGGAGGATTTGACACCGATTCTTGGATGTCTTTGGGGTGATTTGATGCTGCAAATCAGGGTCTCCAAGTGCAATTCAAGCAACCAAATATTAAGCAATCAAAAGAGCAATTGTAAAGTGTTTTTCCTTTACTTGTAGCATATTTCATATTGGTATTTGCTTGTATCTATTTGTTTATTGTTGTAAACAATTGTAAGAGGTTTCTCCACCTCTGGATTGTTTCGAGAAGGAGTTTATTGGATTAGTGGTGTGTGGTGCATCGCTAGAGCTTGTTTGAGCTCGATCCGTGGAGTAGGAATCATTCGGTTCCAAACCACGTTATATTATTGTGTTTGCATGTTTGTAGTTTATTATTTCTTTATTATTTTTGCTGTGCACTAATCAATTTATAGCAAGCACGCGATCGCGAAAGAATTCCTCCATCTACATCATACATGCTATTCACCCCCCTCTAGCGGTCACGACGGTCCCTACAATTGGTATCAGAGCCAGGTTGCTCTTCATTTGGATTAACAACCATAAAAGCACTGCTAGAGAAACTAGATGGATTTTGAAGAACAATTAGGATGGGACATCAACACACTGGTCCCATATGCGCATTATGGACGAGAAGACTTCAATTCATGAAAGAGAAGAATTGAAGACTTCATCATGTTGAGGGATTTTGAAGAATGGTCCATTTTGATGGAGGGATTTAACTATCCAAGATGACCAAAGGGAGGCTTCCTCAAGATGAAGAGATGGACCGAGGAGCAACTCCAATAGTTTGATAAAAATAAGAAGGTAGTCAAATTTATTTTTGATTTGATTCCTAATGACATCTTGTGTAGCCTAAGGGATTACATGGATACCAAGGAGCTTTGGAGCGAATTGGCAAATTATCACGAAAATCCATCACCAGTCTAAGAACAAGAAGAAGAAGAGGAGTGCTCATCCGCTCTATCAGCTCAAATTGAGAAAGAGATCGAAGAAGAAGCAAGTTCTTCCTCACAAGCAAGTGAAGATTCAGAGGTTGATAGGGAATCAACATCCGTATCAAAAGAGGAAGAAGAGATGGAAGAAGCCTCCACCTCTAGGATTGAGGGGGAGGAGGGATCACCTTCCATGCGTGAGCAAGGAGAAGAGTCTTCGACATCCGGTCAAGATGAAGAAGCTCAAAATCCGGCCACCATTGACCTAGGTAACTCAAGCATTTCAATAAATAATAAAATTCACATTATATGCTTTGAGTGTAGGGAGCAAGGACGCTACAAGAGTAAGTGTCCAAAAAGAGTTAGGAAAACTCCACCGGTGCCTAAAAGTCAAGAGAATTCTAAGGATGTCGGTGCCTCCACTAGAAGAAGCAAGGAGCACATCATTTGCTTCAAGTGCCAACAACCGGGGCATTTTAGGAGTCAATGCCCAAGAGGGAAGAAGAAGGTCCAAGAGGAAGTATCACAAGTAGGGGGAGCCTCTAAGGCAAACCCTAAGGTAAAATTTATCAATGCACCTTCTTGCTATTTATCATAAAGAGCATGCTAGAAATAGATTTTATAGTCTAGGTGCAAAATCATATCATATTTCCCTAGAAAAACCTTACCTAGGGAATCCATTAAGAAAATAGAAGATCAGCTAGGTTTTAACCCTAAATGGACTAGGCATATGCCTAGGAAAAATAATGTCCAAAGAATAGATGAAAAATCAAAAATTGGATAATTAGAGCTAGAAAACCAAGCCTTGAGGTCAAGGCTTGAGAAATTGGAGAGGACCCTTGCAAAGATGCAAAATTCAATTATATAGTCAAATGATCAAAAATCTAGGTCTAAGAGTCAAGGTCTAGGTCTTAGAAAGCAAGGTCCCACCAAGGGCAAGAAAGGTTTGGGTCACAAACCTAAGCCCAAGGAGGCCTATCATAGTGTTCCATTTGATTATGAAACACAACCTAGGTCTAGGAAGACCAAGGTTACTAGGGAAGTCATCCCTAAGGGTAACCAAGGTGTGTGCCTAGTGGCTAGGGTTTCAAGGAAACCTAGGGAAGCCATTAAGAAGGTTACAAGGGAAGTCACCCCTAGAGTTAACCTAGGCAAGACCAAGATGACCAAGGCTTCTAAGCCTAGGAGGGTCATTAGGAGGGTATCTAGGGAAGTTATCTCTAGTGAATACCTAGTAAACCCAAGGAGCTCCAATAGGTATTGGGTTCCTAGGAGCGTGATCGATTCCCGCTAGATGGGTTTAGGTGTACCAACCTTGAATGGATAGGTAGTTAACCTAATCATGGTAAAGGTGACACTTTAGGTTATTTTCAAGGTTATAGATACCTTGGAAATATATTTGAATTATGATCCTAAAAGAGTTTAGGATGTGCCAATATATTTTTGAGATTATGAAAAATCAATTAAATTGGTACGGTTAGGTCTTAGAGGTCATGGTGTGCCATATTGGATTTTTGGCACATTAGGGGGATAAATGACATTAAGGCAAAAATAGATTTAATCTTAGAAATGACAATTTGGGTTTAACACTTAGGTATCTTATACCTTAGCACTTTATAATTGTCATGCTTTGTTTGTCTTGCCATGACATGACATCATATTTATTTTTATCATATAAAATGTCATGATCATATTTAGGGTTATTTATATATGTCATGTATGCTTAGATTTCAATCACATGCCATGACATCATGATTTTGGCACATATTTTTATTCTTGTATCATTATGTCATAATCATCATTCATGCATAAATAAAATGGATTTAAGGACTAAGGCATGATTTGAAGTCTCATGCATAAGAGAATCAAATAATGTTGCTTAGAAAAATGCATGAGACCCAAAACGAACAAAGCCCACATCTCACTAGAACTTGACTTGTATGTGTTTTACACATTTAGATACAAGTGAGATGTTTAGGAAAATGGAATTAAAGGTTTTAAAAATATTTCAAAATCATTTTGAAAAACCTTGTTGAAGTCTATCTTTTGATAGCAATCACCATTGATGAAGTTGATACAAAGTGAGTTAAAATATTGAAATTTTTCTTCACTTTTGAACTTTGTATCAATTTCACTATTTTATGGGTAAATTATTTTTCACCCATTGTATTGGTAATAACTATTATACATATGAAGTTTCACGATTTTTCAAACTACGTATATTTACTTATGAATTTTTGAAATTCATTTCTGATAATTGAAAATCAGAATTTTGATTATCGATCAGTCATGGATAGCGATCGATGATAAGCGATCATTGTTTCCTAATAAAATCGACAGTGATTTCGAGTAAACAAGGTATGTTTAGCCCATTTTCAGCTATGTTAGGGTTCTCTACCTACTCCTAACCCTAGGATATGCCTTAGGAAGCATTATAAAGGGAGAAAATCTATTGGATATGGATTAGGAGAGTTGTTAGGGTGATGTATCAAATTTAAGGTGTGAGAAATTTCGATGTTGAACTTTGAACCTTATTTTTGATGGTTCAGAGTTCCTATTGGCTTAGGGACTTCTCAAGGACATTGTTGGTGCAATAGTCAGGGGGGCAAGCCTTTAGGGGGAGATATCCATCATGGGATGATGGATGTTATTTTTACTCATGAGGGGGAGAAATGGGATTTTGAGATGCCCAATTTGGAAATTGGGAGAGTTTGTAGGATTGTCTCTCTTAAGTGATATGAGACTTATCACTAGGAAGAGTGAAGGCATCCTAGGTGTTTTTGGACCAAGGGGAAGATTGTAAGATCTCATTGGGATATGAGACTTTGACCTCCTTGAAGAGAACCTTTTTTATGTTAGTCAAAAAGGGGAAGAATTTATGAGGAGAATTTATAAAATTATCAATTTGGGATAATTGGTAAGGAAATTTGAGTTACGGGCATAACTAAAGGTTGTTTTTGTCAAACATAAAAAAGGAGGAGATTGTTGGTGCAATCGACCCAGGTCACGATTGACCAGACTCAAGTTTGACTCGAGTAGTATTTTGATATTTGACATTGATGTCTGACATGAGTTGGGGAGATTGCTGATGCAATCGACCCATGTTAGTATTTGATGTTTGATGATAGTTTGACCATTATCATGGGAAAAGTCCAAGTCTTGAGTACTTGACATGTAAAGTCCAAGCATGAGTATTGGCAAGGGAAAGCCCAACATGGGTTGGAAAGGGAAAGTCCAAGCTTGAGTCTTGCCATTTAGAAAGTCTAAGGGGAATATTGGTGGCGTAAAGTCCAAACGGGAGTCTTGGCAGTATAAGTCCAATGGTTGGCAGCGTAAAGTCCAAGCGGAGTCTTAGCAATGTAAGTCTAATGTGCCTTAGCGGTGTAGATACTGTTAGCATGATAATAGCCGATGGAAGCACCTGAAGGCTAGCGTATGGATGAACAAGTCATGGATGACTTGGAGGGATCCGATAGGCGTGAGATTGATGGAGGTGGCTAGAAGGCTTAGGTCTAGGCTAAGGGTGGTCTAGCAAGTATGGGGGCACCATACTTGGGTTAAAACCTCATGTTTGAGGTGTATCAGTCGATTGAGACTATGGCCAGTCGACTGATGGAGTCAACTAGGGTTTGATCGAGAAGTGTCTGCGATTGCGCGAGTTAGGCGATCGGCCCGCTACTTTGAATGTCGACTAATCGGTGATCGATCGCGATGATAGTCGGGATCTCGGACACAGAAGGCTCTCCAGTTGAGTGATCAGCTTGAACACTCGACTGATTGAGTCATCAGTTGACTGATGGGTATGATCAGTCGACTGATGGTCTATCCGTTGGACTTATCCAATGTGGATCTGCTCGTTGTGAGACAACGGCTACAACAGCAGTCGACTGATGGTCCCGATCAGTCGACTACAAGGTGAAATACAGCCCAAGGAGCAGCTTTAAAGGGAGCTCGTGGAGGGAGGATTTGGCACCGGTTCTTGGATGTCTTTGGGGCGATTTGCTACTGTAAATCAGGGTCTCCAAGTGCAATTCAAGCAACCAAAGATTAAGCAATCAAAAGAGCAATTGTAAAGTATTTTTCTTTTACTTGTAGCGTATTTCATATTGGTATTTGCTTGTATCTATTTGTTTATTGTTGTAAACAATTGTAAGAGATTTCTCCACCTTCGGATTGTTCCAAGAAGGAGTTTATTGGATTAGTGGTGTGTGGTCGCATCACTAGAGCTCGTTTGAGCTTGATTCGTGGAGTATGAACCATTTGGTTTTGAACCACATTATATTATTGTGTTTGCGTGTTTGTAGTTTATTATTTATGATGTTTGCTTTATTATTTATGCTGCACACTAATCAATTTGTAGCAAGAATGCGATCGCGAAAGAATTCCTCCATCTACGTCATACGCGCTATTCACCCCCTCACTAGCGGTCACAACGGTCCCTACAATAACAACTCCAAGCTGCCTTCTGGTCTCCTCTAACCTCTCCGACCAGTTGACCCATTGGGAATTTCACCTTTTGATGATAAGGGGAAGCAATCGCCTAAAAAGAAAATAAGAATGGACACCCCAAGATGGCATTGTAAGCTAAAGGAGCATCCACTATAAAGAAGGGAGTCATGTTAGTCATCTGACTCAGTTTCATCCCCAGGGTGAGGGGTAGAGATATTTATCCATTGGGATTGCACCATGTGCTCAGCAAATCCAAATAGAGGAGTCGAGACCTTCTCCATATGTGCATTCCCTAACTACATCTGGTTAAAGGCCTCCTGGAAAAGAATATTGATCGAACTCCCCGAGTCCACCAAAACTCGAGCAACCTCATAATTTGTGAGAGAAATTCTAAACAAAAAGGTATCAGTGTTGGTGCAATCATCCCAGGTCATGATTGACCAGACTCGAGTTTGACTCGAGCGATGTTTTGATGTTTGACATGAAGGTTTGACATTGATGTTTGACATTGATATCTGATAATATTTTGGGGAGATTATTGGTGCAATCGACCCGGGTCATGATTGACCGAACTCGAGTTTGACTCAAGGGGGATTTTGATGGTTGACTGGAGTTGACCATGTCATGGAAAGTCTAAGTCTTGAGTACTTGACATGTAAAGTCCAAGCATGGGTCTTGGCAAGGAAAAGTCCAAGCATGGGTCTTGGCATGGAAAGTCCAATATGGGTTGGCAAGTAAAGTCCAAGGGTGTAGTCTTGGCCACGTAAGTCCAAGGGGTTTGATATTGGCGGCATAAAGTCCAAGGGTGAAGTCTTGGCAGCATAAGTCCAATGGTTGGCGGCATAAAGTCCAAGCAGAGTCTTGGCAGCGTAAGTCCAATATGCTTTGGCGGTGTAGACACCATTAGCATGACATAGCCGATGGAAGCACCTGAAGGCTAGCGTATGGATGAACAAGTCATGGATGACTTAGAGGGATCCGATAGGCGCGAGGCTGACGGAGGTGGCTATAAGACTTAGGTCTAGGCTACGGGTGGTCTAGCAAGTATGGGGGCATCATACTTGGGTTAAACCTCATGTTTGAGGTTAAAACCTAATGTTTGAGGTGTATCAGTCGATTGGTACCATGTCGCAGTCAACTGGTGTGAGTCAACTAGGGTTTGACTGTGGGGAGTGCCCTAGCAGTCGACTGCCAGAGGTGGGCAGTCGACTGCTGGACTGAGCAGTCAACTGATCTTGTGATCAGTCGGCTGGTGCTCGATATTTCAGGCATAGAATGGAGTCTGACTCGACTGTTAGGGTTAGCAATCGAGTGAAGGCTCGATCAGTCGACTGATGTCCTATCCGTTAGATTTTTCCAGCGTGGATTGCACCGTTGTCTCACAGCAACAGTATCATCAGTTGACTAATGGTCCGATCAGTCGACTAATAGGCGAAATCCAGCCCAGGCAGCAGCTATAAAGGAAGCTCGTGGAGGAGGATTTTGCAATCGGTTCTTGAGGAGTTTTGGGGTGATTTGCTGTTGCAAATCAGGGTCTCCAAGTTCATTTCAAGCAACCACAAAGCAAGCATCCATAAGCGCAATTGTAAAGTGTTTTTCTTTACTTGTATTGCATTTCATTAGTGTAATTGCTTATATTTGTTGTATTACTTAGTGTAATCATTTGTACGAGGTTTCTCCACCTCCGACGTGTTGTCGAGAAGGAATTTATTGTTTAGTGGTGTTTGTGACATCGCTAGAGCTCTTTAGAGCTCGATCCGTGGAGTATGAACCGTTCAGTTCTGAACCATATTATATTCTTGTGTAGTGTTTGTGATTGTGTATCGTGTTATTGTTTTTATTATTATTCCGTTGCGCACTAACACGATTTGTAGACGCAATCGCAAACGAATTCTATTGAAGCATCAAAACACGCTATTCACCCCCCTCTAGCGGTCACCGAATCCTCAACAATTTGTATCAGAGCCTGAGGCTCTTCTACGGACTAACCGCTAGGAACAAACCGCTAGACAAAGAAGATGGAGTTTCAAGAAGCACTTGGATGGGATATCAACACACCGGTCCCTTATGCTTTCTATTGACGAGAGGGCTTCAACCAATGGAAGGCAAGGATTGAAGACTTCTTGATGATGAGGGATTTTGAGGAGTGGTCCATCCTAATGGAAGGATTTGAATATCCAAGAGGACCAAAGGGAGGCTTCCTCAAGAAGAAGATATGGACCGAGGAGCAACTCTAACAATTTGAGAAAAATAAGAAGGTAATCAAATTTATTTTTGATTTAATTCCTAATGACATTTTGTCTAGGCTAAGAGATTACATGGATGCAAAGGAGCTATGGGGCAAGTTGGCAAGATTCCATGAGGAGCCCAAAGAACAAGAGTGCTCATCGGCTGAGTTGGAGGAGACCGAAGAAGAGAGCACATCATCCTCATCACAAGAAAGTGATGATTCGAAAGTTGATGGAGAATCAACATCCGGATCGGGATCGATGGAAGAAGAGGAAGTAGGAGAAGCCTCCACCTCTAGAATTGAGGGGGAGGAGATTAGAGCATCTACACCGGAGCAACCTCAAGAGGAACCATCAACCTCCGGTCGAGAAAATGAACAAGCTCAAGAGGCTTCCACCACGGACCTAGGTAACTCAAACATATATGTTAATAATAAAATACATATAATATGTTTTGAGTGTAGAGAAAATGGGCACTATAAAAGCAAGTGTCCAAAAAGAGTAAAGAAGACTCCACCGATGCCTAAAAGTCAAGAGAAGTCAAATGAAGCCGGAGTCCCCACTAAGAAGAGCAAGGAGCATGTGGTGTGCTTCAAATGCCATCAAAAGGGACATTACCGGAGTCAATATCAAAAGGGGAAGAAAAAGACCCAAGAAGGAGCATCACATGTAGGGGGAGCTAAGGCTAACCCTAAGGTATATTTTAATAATTCACCTTCTAGTTTAAATGTCAAAAATCATGCTAGGAATAATTTTAACAATCTTGCTATTGTATATGAAAAGCATGCTAGGAACAATGAATATTGTTTAGGAGCTAAGAAGGTCAACCTTAGGAATAAGGAGAAATTTGAGACTAATGTCCCTAAAACAAATTTACCTAAAGACAAATCTAGGTCAAATAATTCTAGACTAATTCTACCTAGGGAGACAATTAGAAAGGTACAAGAGCACCTAGGTTTTAACCCCAAATGGACTAGGCATATGCCTAGGAAGAACCATGTCCAAGAATTAAATCAAAATTCAAAAATTGGCCAATTAGAAAAGGAAAATCAAGTCTTGAGACTTGAGAAAATGGAAAAGACCTTTAGGAATATACAAAATCAATTTAAAGGGTCAAATAGTCAAAGCCTAGGGTCTAAAAGTCAAAGTCAAAGATCTAGGAAACAAGAACCATCCAAGGGCAAGGCTAAGCCCAAAAAGACTTATCATAATATTCCATTTGATTATGAAACTAAAACTAGGTCTAGGAAGACCAAGGTTACTAGGGAAGTCATCCCTAAGGGTAACCAAGGTATGTGCCTAGTGGCTAGGGTTTCGAAGAAACCTAGAGAAGCCACTAAGAAGGTTACAAGGGGAGTCACCCCTAGAGTTAACCTAGGCAAGACCCAAATGACCAAGGCTAACAAGCCTAAAAGGGTTATTAGGAAGGTATCTAGGGAGGTCATCCCTAAGGAATACCTAGTAAACCCTAGGAGCTCAAATAGGTTTTGGGTTCCTAAGAGCGTGATCGATTCACGCTAAATGGGTTTAGGAGTGTCAACTTTAAATGGATGGGTAGTTAACCTAACCATGATAAAGGTGACACTTTATGTAATTTTCAAGGTTATGGATACCTTGGAAATAGATTTGAATTATGATCCTAAAAGATTTTAGGATGTGCCAATACATTGTTGGGATTATGAAAAATCAATCAAATTGGCACAATTTAAGTTTAGAGGTATTGGTGTGTCATTTTAGGTTTTTGGCACACTTGGGAAATTTTGGGTAATATGGCAAAATATATTTAACTATATCAAATGGCAACAAATATTAAAAGTTAGGTATTATTATACCTATACCTTTTATCTGCCATGCCTTGTTTGTCATATAACATGTCATGACATCATGTTTATTTTTAATCATTTAATATGTCATGATCATGTTAGGATTAAGGTTTAATGTCATGTGTTTTTATATTATATCATATGTCATGACATCATGATCATTGGTCATGCTTAATTATGTTATTATTTATGCCATGATCATGTATGCATTTAATTTGATTAAAATTGATTTAAGGACAATGACATGACTTGGAGTTCCATTTATAAGGGAATAAAGTAGTGTTGCTTTAGAAAATGCATGTGGCCTTAGATTAAGAAAACAAAACCCACATCTCACATCTAAATTGACATGTATGTGTATTTGTACACCCTAGATACATGTGAGATGCTAGGATATGAGTTAATTTCAAGGTGCATAGCTTTTGCATCTAGATGAACTAAAACTCATCTTATCTTAATTGTGGATCATTGGAAAAGCTAGTATACAAGTCATGTACATTAAGCCCAAGGAATATGATCAAATATAGGTTTTCAAAATTATTTTAAAATCCTTTTAGAAAACTTTGGTGAAGTCTATCTTTTGATAGCAATCACCATTGATGAAGTTGATACAAAGTGAGCTAAAATATTGAAGTTTTTCTTCACTTTTGAACTTTGTATCAATTTTGATATTTTATGATTAAAATATTTTTCTAACATTTTTCACCCATTGTATTGGTCATAAGTAAGATACGTATGAATTTTCACGATTTTTTAATATACGTAGAATTACTTACACTTTTCTGAATTTCATTTCTAATAACTGAAATTTTGATATTTCAGTTATCAGTCGACTGCCCTTGGTGGCAGTCGACTGATCTCTGATAGAGTCGGCTGTCAAGCTAATTTTGGGAAAAACAAGGTTGTTTAGCCCGTTTTCAACAACGGTAAAGTTTCCTAACCACTCCTAACCCTAGGAAATGCTTTGGGAAACATTATAAAGGGTGAAAATCCATTGGATATGGATTAAGAGAGTTGTTAGGGTGATGTATTAAATTTAAGGGGTTGGAAAGTTCAATGTTGAACTTTGAACCTTATTTTTGATAGTTTAGAGTTCCTATTGGCTTAGGGACTTCCCAAGGACATTGTTGGTGCAATGGTCAAGGGGGAGCAAGCCTTTAGGAGGAGGTATCCATCATGGCATGATGGATGATATTTTTCCTCATAAGGGGGAAATGGGAATTTTGAGATACCCAATTTGGAAATTGAGAGAGATTGTAGGATTGTCTCTCTTGAGTGATATGAAACTTATCACTAAGAAGATTGTAGGCATCCTAGATATTTTTGGACCAAGGGGGAGATTATAAGATCTCATTGGGACATGAGACATTGACCTCCTTGGAGAAAACCTTTTTGATGTTAGTCAAAAAGGGGGAGAATGTTTGAGAGAATTTATGAGATTATCAATTTGGGATAATTGGTAAGAAGATTTGAGTTAGTGTTCTAACTCAAAGGTATGTGTTTTTGTCAAACATCAAAAAGGGGGAGATTGTTGGTGCAATCGGCCCAGGTCACGATTGACCGGACTCGAGTTTGACTCGAGCGATATTTTGATGTTTGACATGAAGGTTTGACATTGATGTCTGATAATTTTTTGGAGATATTGTTGGTGCAATCGACCCGGGTCATGATTGATCGGATTCGAGTTTGACTCGAGGGGGATTTTGATGGTTGACTGGAGTTGACCATGTCATGGAAAGTCCAAGTCTTGAGTACTTGGCATGTAAAGTCCAAGCATGGGTCTTGGCAAGGAAAAGTCCAAGCATGGGTCTTGGCATGGAAAGTCTAATATGGGTTGGCAAGTAAAGTTCAAGGGTGTAGTCTTTGCCACATAAGTCTAAGGGTGTAGTCTTGGCGGTGAAAGTCCAAGTCATGAGTACTTGGCATTTGGAAAGTCCAAGGGGTTTGATATTAGCGGCGTAAAGTCCAAGGGTGAAGTCTTGGCAGCATAAGTCCAATGGTTGACGGCGTAAAGTCCAAGCGAAGTCTTGGCAGCGTAAGTCCAATGTGCCTTAGCGGTGTAAACACCGTTAACATGACATAGCCGATGGAAGCACATGAAGGCTAGCGTATGAATGAACAAGTCATGGATGACTTGGAGGGATCCGATAGGCGCGAGGCTGACGGAGGTGGCTAGAAGACTTAAGTCTAGGCTACGAGTGGTCTAGCAAGTATGGGGGCACCATACTTGGGTTAAACCTCATGTCTGAGGTTAAAATCTCATGTTTGAGGTGTATCAGTCGACTGGTACCATGTGGCAGTCGACTGATGTGAGTCAACTAGGGTTTGACTGTGGGGAGTGCTCTAGCAGTCGACTTCCAGTGGGCAGTCGACTGCTGGACCGAGCAGTCGACTGATCTTGTGATCAGTCGACTGGTGCTCGGTATTTCGGGCACAGAATGGAGTCTGACTCGACTGCTGGGGTTAGCAGTCGAGTGAAGGCTCGATCAGTCGACTGATGTCCTATCCGTTGGATTTTTCCAGCGTGGATTGCACCGTTGTCTCACAGCAACAGTGTCATCAGTCGACTGATGGTCCCGATCAGTCGACTGATAGGCGAAATCCAGCCCAAGCAGCAGCTATAAAGGAAGATCGTGCAGGAGGATTTTGCAACCAATTCTTGAGGAGTTTTGGGGTGATTTGCTACTGCAAATCAGGGTCTCTAAGTGCATTTCAAGCAACCACAAAGCAAGCATCCATAAGCGCAATTGTAAAGTATTTTTCTTTACTTGTATTACATTTCATTAGTGTAATTGCTTGTATTTATTGTATTACTTAGTGTAATCATTTGTACAAGGTTTCTCCACCTCCGACGTGTTGTCGAGAAGGAGTTTATTGTTTAGTGGTGTTTGTGACATCGCTAGAGCTCGATCCGTGGAGTAGGAACCGTTCGGTTCCGAACCACGTTATATTCTTGTGTAGTGTTTGTGATTGTGTATCGTGTTGGTGCAATCGGCCCAGGCAGTACCTTGATAGTATTTTGATGATAGACAAAACTCATGACATGGGATTGTCATGGAAAAGTCCAACATGGGGTTGGCATGGAAAATCCAAGCATGGAGCTTGGTGTGGAAGTCCAAGGGGGAAGCCTTGGCATGGGAAAGTCCAAAGCATTGCGAAGTCGTGCGCTTGGTGCTTGGCATGGGAAATCCAAAGCATTGCGAAGCCGTGCGCTTGGTGCTTGGTGAGAAATGCATTGCGAAGCCGTGCGCTTGGTGCATTTGGGAAGTCTTGAGAACTTAGCAAGGTCACTAGGCTCGGGTCCTTGAGTCGGTGAAGGATGACATTGCGAAGCCGTGCGCTTGGTGCATCTGAGGGACCACCGGATGGGGAGCGAATGGAGTGAGCCCAAAGGAAAGCATACTTCTAGGGCATGAGACGCGAAGGATGGCGTTGCGAAGTCGTGCGCTTGGCGCATCCGAGGGACGTAGGCCGAGGGAAGAGAGCTTCAGTGGGGAACTCCATGAGGGATAAGGTGGACTTGGCCAAGTGGCTAAGACTGAGTGTCGGAGGCTCAAACATCGTTATGTTTGAGGTTTTAGCCGACATCAGTCGACTGGCATAGGTGCCAGTCGACTGCTCTAGGTCGTATGGGTTCGACCAGTGTTCGACTGAACCAAGTTCTGGTGATCGATCATTGCCAGGAGAGCGATCGTTGAATCGATCGCCGAGGATGGCGATCGGTGATGACACTGTGCACGGGCACAGAATGGAGTCGAGCTCGCCAGCACTCGACTGATGGATGATCAGTCGACTGATGGGTGCCATCAGTCGACTGATGTGTGATCCGTTGGAACTTAACCAACATGGATCTGGCCGTTGTGAGACAATGGCTACGGGACCAGTCGACTGATGGTCACGATCAGTCGACTGATGGACGCGAAAATAGCTTGATGCAGGTTATAAAAGGAGCATGAGTTGGAGGATTTCGCCATGGTTTTTGTGGAGCTATTGGAGGGGAATTGCTGCTGCATTCCAGTCCTTCAAGAGCCAATCAAAGCAAGCAACAAACAAGTGATCAAAAGCAATCAGTGAAAAGTGTTTCTTTTGTATTGTATTTGTATTCTTGTTTGTATTTGTATATTACTGTTGTAATTGCTTGTGACAGGTTTCTCCACCTCCGACGTGTAGTCGAGAAGGAGTTTGAGTATTGCCGTGTGCATCTCTAGAGCTCGAGGAGCTCGCCCGTGGAGTAGGAACCATTCGGTTCCGAACCACGTATATGCTTGCGTATTTGGTGTGCTTGTATTGTTGTTAGTATTATTGTTATTTCTATTGTTATTCCGCTGCGTATATTAACAACAATTGTAGACGAGCACACGAGAACGAACGAATTACGACATCCAACGAACGAGGGCTATTTGTAGGGGATCGGTACGGCCGGCTAGAGGGGGGTGAATAGCCCTTTTAGGATGGATGTTGAAATTCTCTCGTTCGTTTGCTCGTCTACACAATCGTTAGCGCAAGCGGAAGCATAAACAATAAAGACAAAGCAATAAACGAAAATACAAACGCTAACAAGAAGATGTAACGTGGTTCACGGCTACGCCGCTAATCCACGATCCCGATTCGTCCGAGGTGAATCACTCCTCCAAAGCCAATCACTATTGGTCTCTCCTTTGCACCAAACTAGGTGGAGGTAACCTTTACAATCAAGATCACTCTTCTTACAATAAGAATGAAGTAAAAACAAGTAAGAAGAGTTTAGAGCTTGTGGGGCACTAGGAAGATCACTTAGAGCATAAGCATTAGCCTCTCAAAGGCTCACACCCTCTCTTTTTATAGAGAGGGCTGATTTCTTCCCGTTGGCCGCCACACCGATCACGCCCTTGGCGATCATTGCCGTCATCACTACAATGGCCTCGAACACGTCGGATCCTCGACCGCTGTAGTCCAACGGAACTCTTAGCAATGATCGATGGACCTCATCGATCACGCGCCACCGTAGTCGACCGCCCGATCGGCTACGAACGGTTCTGACCAAAACCCTATTGACGATCAATCGCCTGCGCGCCGATCGGCGCACGATGGCGATCATGACGGTCACAATCCGGGATCGATCGGATACGGTCGAACTACATTCGACTCAGAGAAGTCGACTGCCATGACTTGGCAGTCGACTGGTGCCGTGTAAAACTCAAACTTAACATAAGTTTGAGCTTTCGGCGGTCGGGTAAACCTTAACCCTTGCGGTCAAGTCTCCAACACTCAACCATTTGGCCAAGTTCACCTAATGAGCTACTTACATTTCACTCATTCTCTCATCTCACTCGAAGTCCCTCGCCGAAGCTCTCTTCGTTCGCGGCCACGTCCCTCGGCAGCATCAGGCGCACGACTCTGCAATGCTCCTTCGCGTCTCTTGCCTCCGAAGTCTGCTTCCTTGGCTTCACTTCAAGTCATCTCGTCCGGCGGTCCCTCGGATGCTCCAAGCGCACGGCTTCCACAAAGTCATCCTTCACCGACTCAAGGACCGAGGTTGTGAGGGTGAACCCGCCAAGGCTCCATGTGCGAATTACTAAGTCCTGCATGACTTCAATGCACATATCACATCAACATAACACACTAACTTAAACCCTTTACCACACCATCAAAACCATATTACGGTAAGAGATTGCCCTAACAATCTCCCCCTTTTTGATGTGTGGCAATCCGTTTAAGTTAGGTAAAAACATTTGATATAAATTCTAAGGTAAGAAAGCATGTAAAGATAAACATGATATAGCAACATGCAACTCCCCCTTAATCCATGAAACTCCCCATAAAAATGTTCTCCCCCTATCATAAGCATAATCATTTCTCCCCCTAAATATGTTCCCCTTTACTTAAACATACATTTCTCCCCCTTTGACACCATCAAAAATATTAATCCTAATTTATAAACTCATGGCATCAAGTATAGAAAGAGAAACCCAAAAAATTGATTAAAATCTGAAATCAAAAAATATTGGGCTATTTTTCAGGTGATCAGATCATTGCTATCGATATGGCAATCGTGACCGCACAATGGATTCAAATTGATTTTAGTGAATTTCAGAAATGCATTAAAAATTCCAGAAAATTCAAAAAATCATGAAATTTTGGGAACACATTTCTTTTAAGTATATCTATCAGTGAAAAATAGGTTTTCATGAAAAATCATTATATTTCCACATATTTGCCAAAAATCCATAAGCTTTAAAAACTACTAGGTTTTTGATCATAAGAGTATCCATTTTAACACCTAGTCTTGCTTTGAATTGTTTCAAAACATGAATACATAGATTTTAGATTAAGAAATTGTTTTGAAAACATATGAAATATCCAACCATGATCTTTGGGCAATATGTCTATGAATTAAACATAAGCCTTCCCCATGATTGGTCTATTATTGCTATGTTGATACTTTAAATGACCATCTAAATGCCATAGGCATTAGTGGACATTTGTATCATCCTAACATCTCACCCATGCTAAGTTTGCAATCAAGTTAGCCTATAGTGAGTGTGAGATGCATCCTAGGGGGTATTTGTGTATACTTAACCAATATATTCATGCAATTCTATCAAGGTTAAGTATCAACCTAATAATCCTCATGATCATAAAGGCATATATGAATGAATTCTACATTATGATCATAAAACTCATGTATTCATCAAATAATAGTCATGCATTAGGTATTATATGATGATAATAAACAAAGTATCACCTAAAGCATGATTCAACCCTATTTCTCATGATTACGTGCCAACTATTAAAATCATAAATCATGATTTCAAACATACATAGCAATTACATTAATCATCATGATTTAAGTATTATTATCTATTTATGGGCACGTTATCATCACCCAACACTATTTAAAAAATGTTGTCCCGCCATCCTAAGTCAACCAAAATATGATATAGGTCAATTGCATATGGTTGACTACCCTAGGGGTTTTCTAACCCTTAAGGATGGATTTTGGAACCCAAAATAAGTTCTTTCCTATTGGGTTCACTAAGTATTCCTTGGAGATCCATTTCCTAGCTATTACTTTCTTCTTATCTTGTCCCCTAGCTATTAGGCATTTGTAGGCCTTTTCATTTTTCTTTTCCTTGTAGCCTAGACCCTTTTTGTTGAAACTAGCTCTTTGGCTCCCTAAGATCATGTTCAATGTGTTGGAGCCAATTGTGAATTTTTCTAGGGCTTTTGTCAAATAGTCTACCTTTTCCCTTAAAGCCCTATTTTCCTCTATGCATGCATCATTAACATCCAAAAGCATATAGTCATGTGAACATGCATCATTTAAGCTAGAAGAAATATTATCATTTAATCATGCATTTTCTAGCTTATTTTCTAATGCCTTAATTTGATTAAGCATGCTTTTATTTTTCTTTTTCATTCCAAATAAGTCCTTAGTTAAACTAGAGATTATGGAAATTATTTTCTTAGGAGAGGCTTTCGTTACCATAGTTTCCATATCCTCTTCTTCTTCTTCGGATGAGGAGGATGTAGAAGCTCCCCCTTCACTTGAACTCTCTCCTCTTGAGCTTGATCCTTCATTTTCGGATGAAGAGCAATCCAAGTCATCAAAGGCCATCAAGGCCAAATTGGTGACAAAGGCATTCTCCTCATCCGATGATGATGAGGAGGATGAGGATGGGTCATCCCAAGTCCTTGCCTTTAGAGCTTTGGTCTTCCCCTTTTCTTTTGTCTTCTTCTCCTCTTCCTTCTTTTTCTTGCTCCCCTTTTTCTTCTTCTTTTCTTCTTTCTTTTTCCTCTCTTCCTTGCTCTTGTTTAGGAGAGGACAATTGTCCCTTATGTGCCCCTCTCCTTGGCAATTGTAGCATATGACCTTCCCCCTTGGTCTTCTATTCCTATCATGAGATTTATCAAATCTAAAATTCTTAAATGCACGTCTTACCTTCCTTACCATATAGGCTTCTTCGGTGCTATCCATGGAGGAGGAGGAAGACGCTTCGTCATCGGAGGAGGAGGGGATTTCCATCTTCTTCTTCCCCTTGTTTGCTATCAAAGCTACTCCTCTTGAGGGTTGAATTCTAGGCTCTTCTTGTATTCCTTCAAGCCTAGATTCATGTAATTCCATAGTGGAGAAAAATTCATCTAGAGTACTTACCTCTAGATTCTTTGAAATGTAAAATGAGTCCACCATTGAACTCCACTTGGATGATCAGGGGAAAGCATCTATGGCCTTCATTATCATATCGCGATTTGAGAGCCTTTCTCCTACACTTGTTAGTCCATTTAAAATTTCTTTGAATCTAGAATGCAAAGAAGTTACCTTTTCTCCCTTTTCTAATTTAATGTTGGATAGTTGGGAGCGGAGGAGATCTCTCCTTGCTAGCTTTGCCTCGGATGTGCCTTCATGAAGCTCAATTAGCTTCTCCCACATCTCCTTGGCGCTTAGGCATTCTCCTATTCGGTTGATTTCTTGTTGGGGGAGCACATTGAAGAGATGATGCTTGGCTTTTGAATTTGCAAGGTGCTCTTCCCTTTGCCTTTTGGTTCACCTAGATTTTTCTATTGGCTTCCCCTCTTCATCCCTAGGCAAAACGAAACCGGATTCCATTGTAATCATAATATCAAAATCCGTTTCGAAAAATACCTCCATTCGCTTCTTCCACCAAGCGAATTCTCCTTCAAACTTCGAAGGATGGATATTGGAGCCGGCTATTTCGAAAGTTGCTTGTTGTGGCGGTTGGTCCTCAACAAGCTTTCCTTGGCTCTGATACCACTTGTAGGGGATCGGTACGGCCGGCTAGAGGGGGGTGAATAGCCCTTTTAGGATGGATGTCGGAATTCTCTCGTTCGTTTGCTCGTCTACACAATCGTTAGCGCAAGTGAAAGCATAAACAATAAAGACAAAGCAATAAATGAAAATACAAATGCTAACAAGAAGATGTAACGTGGTTCACGGCTACGCCGCTAATCCACGATCCCGATTCGTCCGAGGTGAATCACTCCTCCAAAGCCAATCACTATTGGTCTCTCCTTTGCACCAAGCTAGGTGGAGGTAACCTTTACAATCAAGATCACTCTTCTTACAATAAGAATGAAGTAAAAACAAGTAAGAAGAGTTTAGAGCTTGTGGGGCACTAGGAAGATCACTTAGAGCATAAGCATTAGCCTCTCAAAGGCTCACACCCTCTCTTTTTATAGAGAGGGATGATTTCTTCCCGTTGGCCGCCACCAGTCGACTGCTGCCCTTGGCAGTCGACTGCCGTCACTACAATGGCCTCCGAACACGTCGGATCCCGACCGTTGTAGTCCAACGGAACTCTTGGTAGTCGACTGATGGACCTCATCACGATCACGCCATCGTAGTCGATCGCCTACGGCTACGAATGGTTCTCTGCGGACTAAAACCCTATTGACGATCATTTGGCCGATCGACGGATGGTTCGCGGATCGCCCACGTATGGCAATCGACCGCTAGTCACAATCGTCGCCGGATACCCGGTCGAACTACATTCGACTGACCGCCATGACTTGGCTAAAACTCAAACTTAACATAAGTTTGAGCTTACTGATCGGGTAAACCTTAACCCTTGCGGTCAAGTCTCCGACACTCAGCCATTCGGCCAAGTTCACCTAATGAGCTACTTACATTTCACTCATTCTCTCATCTCACTCGAAGTCCCTCGCCGAAGCTCTCTTCATTCGCGGCCACATCCCTCGGCAGCATCAGGCGCATGGCTCTGCAATGCTCCTTCGCGTCTCTTGCCTCCGAAGTCTGCTTCCTTGGCTTCACTTCAAGTCATCTCGTCCGGCGGTCCCTCGGATGCTCCAAGCGCACGGCTTCCGCAAAGTCATCCTTCACTGACTCAAGAATCGAGGTTGTGAGGGTGAACCCGCCAAGGCTCTATGTGCGAATTACTAAGTCCTGCACGACTTCAACGCACATATCACATCAACATAACACACTAACTTAAACCCTTTGCCACACCATCAAAACCATATTACGGCAAGATATTACCCTAACACTATTCACCCCCCTCTAGCCGGACAATCGATCCCTCTACAAGTGGTATCAGAGCCGAGGTCGCTCTTCAAGGACTAACCGCCGCGAGAGCACTACAAAATGGCCGGCTTCATCCATCCACCGAAATTCGATGGATATTTTGCTTGGTGGAGGAAACGGATGGAGGTATATCTCGAAACCGATTTTGATTATATGATTATTATAGAAAATGGTTTTGAGATGCCTAGGGACAAATACAACAAGCCAATTGAAAAGTCAAGGTGGACCCAAGACCAAATTAAGGACTTCAAGACAAATCTCGAGGTAATAAAATTATTTAGTGATTTGTTACCTAACAAAATTTGGTCTAGTTTGGGTGACTATAGGGATGCAAAGGAATTATGGGAGAAGATAATGAAATTTCAAGAAAACTCCCAACCGGCACATGTAGAGGATAATGTCGAAGAAGAAACACCATCTACTTTTGATGATGTTGATGATTTGGAGGAGACCTCCACCTCTAGCGTTGAGGGGGAGGAAAGGATTTCAACTCCGGAGCCAAGCCAAAATGAAACATCTACCTCCAGAAGAAATGACCAAGAGGCTTCCACCAACTCCCTAGGTGACTCATGTATTATAATTAATCGTAAAGATTATATTATTTGTTTTGAGTGTAGGGAGAAAGGGCATTACAAGAGCAAATGCCCTAAATTGGCTAAGAAGAAGGCATCGACACCAAAAGTCAACCCAAAGTCAAACGATGCCGGTGTTCCCAAAATCAAGAGCAAAGAGCACATTGTGTGCTTCAAATGCAATCAAAAGGGACACTACCAAAGCCAATGCCCTAGGGGGAGGAAGAAAGGGCAAGAAGGTGCAATTCATGTAGGGGGAGCTCCTAAAGCTAACCCTAAGGTACATTTAGTTAATGCACCTTTAATTCCTAAAGTCAAAAAGCATGCTAAAAATTATTTTAGTTCTCTTGCTATTATCAATGAAAAGCATGCTAAGAGAAATAATAAGGTGTATTGTCTAGGTGCCAAGCATGTTCATATAACTAAGGACAAACCTAGGACTCAAAACACTAGATCTATTTTACCTAGGGAGTCAATTAGGAGAATTGAAGAAAACTTGGGTATTAATCCCAAGAAATCTAGGCATATGCCTAAAAAGAAAAACATTTCCCAAAAGATAAATGAAAATTCAAAATTGGGAAAATTAGAGTTAGAAAACCATGCCTTGAGGTCAAGGCTAGAAAAATTGGAGAAGACCCTAGCAATAATATCAAATTTGGTTAAGGGGTATAATGTACAAAAGTCAAGACCTAGAAAACAAGAAATGTCTAAGGGCAAGAAGGGTTTGGGTCACAAACCTATGTCCTGCCATAATGTTCCATTTGATTATGGAACTATTTCTAGGTCTAGAAAAACCAAGGCTAATAGGGAAGCTATCCCTAAGACTAGTCATGGTATTTGCTTAGTGGCTAAGGACTTAAGAAAAACCAAGAAGGCCACTAGGAAGGTCAATGGAGGAGTCACCTCTAGAGTTGACCTAGGAAAGACCCAAAAGACTATGGCTTCAAAGCCTAAAAGGGTCATTAGGAACGTATCTAGGGAAGTTATCCCTAGAGAATACCTTGTTAACCCAAGGAGCTCCAATAGATATTGAGTTCCTAAAAGCGTGATCGATTCACGCTAAATGGGTTATGGTGTGTCAACCCTAAGTGGATGGGTAGTTAACCTAACCATAGTAGAGTTGACACATTAGGGTGTGCCAATGTGCTTGAGAAGTTAAAAATGATTTAAATTGGCACATTTAGGTCTTAGAGGTATTGGTGTGCCATTTTGGGTTTTTGGCACACTAGGGAAATGAATGGCATTAAGGCAAAATGAATTTAATTCCTATAAATGGCAATTTAATTTTAACACTTAGGTATTCTATACCTTAGTATATTTTACTTGTCATGCTTTATTTGCCTTGCCATGTCATGACATCATTTTCATTTTCATCTATAAAAATGTCATGATCATGTTTAAATTTATGTTTAGATGTCATGAATACTTAGTTCTCATTCACATGTCATGACATCATGATATTGGCATATGTTTTTATCTAAATCATATTTATGCCATAATCATATCATGCACTAAATAAAATGAAATTAAGGACTATGGCATGATTTGATGGGAATCAAATAATATTGCCTAGAAATATGCATGAGACCATTTAAAGAACAAAAACCCACATCTCACTAGATTAATTGCCTTGAATGTGTTTTTACACATCTAGATATAAGTGAGATGTTTAAGGAAAAGAAATTAAAGGTTTTGAAAACATTTTGAAAAACCTTGGTGAAGCCTATCTTTTGATAGCTATCACCATTGAATGGGATGATACAAAGATGGCTCTTTATTGAAGCTTTTCTTAAATTTTGAACTTTGTATCAATCTCCTAATTTAATGGGTAAAATAAATTTCTAATATTTTCACCCATAGTGTTTAGGATAAGTATTATACGTATGCATTTTCAAGATTTTTAGAATTACGTATATTTACTTATGGATTTCGAAAATCCATTTTCTGAAACTGAAAACTGCAGAATGTAGTTATCGATCATTTACTGTAATGGCGGTGATCGATGGTAAGTCGATCGATTGGTATCTGGTCGGTCGAGCAGCTAATTTCGGGTAAACTTGATAGTTAGGCCCATGTTTAGCCATGTTTTGGTCCCCTAACCACTCCTAACCCTAGGATATGCTTGGGAGAGCATTAGAGAGGGTGGAAATCCATTGGATATGGATTAGGAGTTGGGTTGAGGGTGAGTATCAATTTTAAGGTGGATGAGAGTTCATTGTTGAACTTTGCCTTAATTTTGATTTGGTTAATGTTCCTATTGGCTTAGGGACTCTCCAAGGACATTGTTGGTGCAATGGTCAAGGGGGAGCAAGCCTCTAGGAGGAGGTATCCATCTTAGGAAGATGGATGTGTATTTCCTCATGGGAGGAAAATTGGGTTGTCTCTCTTTAAGTGATATGGGATCACTAGAAAGATGGTAGGCATGTGTTCCTCCAAGGGAGAGATTGTAAGATCTCATTGGGATATGAGACATTCATACCCTTGGGGAGGACCTTTTTGATGTAATGTCAAAAAGGGGGAGAAGTTACCAAGTTACCAATTAGGGTTCGTTGGAATTCTCATTGGGATATAAGAATTGCCAATATGGGAGAATTGGTAGACTTGAGATGGTAGTTTTGTCAATCATCAAAAAGGGGGAGATTGTTGGTGCAATCGGCCCAGGCAGTACCTTGATAGTATTTTGATGATAGACAAAACTCATGACATGGGATTGTCATGGGAAAGTCCAACATGGGGTTGGCATGGAAAATCCAAGCATGAAGCTTGGTGTGGAAGTCCAAGGGGGAAGCCTTGGCATGGGAAAGTCCAAAGCATTGTGAAGCCGTGCGCTTGGTGCTTGGCATGGGAAATCCAAAGCATTGCGAAGCCGTGCGCTTGGTGCTTGGTGAGAAATGCATTGGTGCATTTGGGAAGTCTTGAGAACTTGGCAAGTTCACTAGGCTCGGGTCCTTGAGTCGGTGAAGGATGACATTGCGAAGTCGTGCGCTTGGTGCATCCGAGGGACCGTCGGACGGGGAGCGAATGGAGTGAGCCCAAAGGGAAGCATACTTCTAGGGCATGAGACGCGAAGGATGGCGTTGCGAAGCCGTGCGCTTGGCGCATCCGAGGGACGTAGGCCGAGGGAAGAGAGCTTCGGTGGGGAACTCCATGAGGGATAAGGTGGACTTGGTCAAGTAGCTAAGACTGAGTGTCGGAGGCTCAAACATCGTTATGTTTGAGGTTTTAGCCGACATCAGTCGACTGGCATAGGTGCCAGTCGACTGCTCTAGGTCGTATGGGTTCGACCAGTGTTATTGAACAACAAGTCTGGTGATCGATCGACCGCCGAGGGAGGGATCATCGTTGGGAGAATCGATCGGCTAGGGATGGCGATCGATGACACCGCAGACGCGGAATGGAGTCGAGCTTCGCCCGGCCTCGACTAATGGATGATCGGTCGATCGATGGGTGCCATCGATCGATCGATGTGATCCGTTGGAACTTAACCAACGTGGATCGGGCCGTTGTGAGACAACGGCTACAGGACCAGTCGACTGATGGTCACGATCAGTCGACTGATGGGCGCGAAAACAACTTGATGTAGGTTATAAAAGGAGCACGAGTTGGAGGATTTCGCCATGGTTTTTGTGGAGCTATTGGAGGGGAATTGCTACTGCATTCCAGTCCTTCAAGAGTCAATCAAAGCAAGCAACAAACAAGTGATCAAAAGCAATCGGTGAAAAGTGTTTCTTTTGTATTGTATTTGTATTCTTGTTTGTATTTGTATATTACTATTGTAATTGCTTGTGACAGGTTTCTCCACCTCCGACGTGTAGTCAAGAAGGAGTTTGAGTATTGTCGTGTGCATCTCTAGAGCTCGAGGAGCTCGCCCGTGGAGTAGGAACCATTCGGTTCCGAACCACGTATATGCTTGCGTATTTGGTGTGCTTGTATTGTTGTTAGTATTATTGTTATTTCTATTGTTATTCCGCTGCGTATATTAACGACAATTGTAGACGAGCACACGAGAACGAACGAATTATGACATCCAACGAATGAGGGTTATTCACCCCCCTCTAGCCGGCCAATCGATCCCCCTACATATCGTGTTATTATTTTTATTATTATTCCACTGTGCACTAACACGATTTATAGACTCGCGAACGAATTCCATCGAAGCATCGAAATACGTTATTCACCCCCCCTCTAGCGGTCACCGAATCCTCAACAATCAGTATGGGGCAGATGAATACCATGCAAGTCTTCTGGTCTAAAATTTATCTAGGGTGCAACTTGAATAGTCTGATCTTCTCCAATGGCTAAACTCTTCATCATATGGGCATATGACTTTCGAGCCCTATTGGAATCTTCATCAGTAGGTCCTCCAACAATGACTTGAATAACATCCCTGGAAGGAATATCTTTAGGAGAAGTTAGAGTCTCATCACTTGTTCCCTCCTCCTGAGGGATGGCTCATTGACTAGGTGGCATCTGTACTTGTGGAGGAAGGGCCTTGATATTCTGTTGTAAGGCCCGGGTCGAGGAACACGAGATCTACGCCATCTTCCTACAACCAACCCTAATTATTGCTACAGATGTGGGTACTCCTTTCTGATATGCTCCAACTCCCTTTACAACCCAAAATACTGATTACTAGAATGCCCATACTCCATGTGATACTGAAAAAAGAATGGAGTTGGAGGATTATGGGAACTCCTTTATACCTGACAGGGCGCTGGAGGATGCCTTGCCTATCATAAACCTCTAATTCTTGTTCCTTCTAGGTTCATGACAAAGGTATAGCCTTAGTAGCCATGATGTGGAGAGGACAATTATGGGGGGCTTCTAACATGAGGGGTCGAGGCTGGGGAACCTCTGGAATAAAAGGCCTAGCATACTCTCTTCTAGGAGGCCCCCGTTGAACCTGAGACTGATTTCTATCTATTAGAGTAGCACCCATCTTTCTCTCAGCTCTACGCACCTTTAATCCTTCTTCTTCATTAATATATTCTATAGCTCGACCAAGTAATTCTTGATAACTAACAGTTGGCTTCCTCAGTAAAGACTAAGAAAGGGTCATTCCTTCAAACTGTGGGGGATAGCAACCATTATAAAATCAGGTACCATTGAGGGTATCTCTAGAGCGATAGTAGTAAAACGATGGATATAACTTCCCAATGATTCAGATGACTCTTGCTTTAAATGAAGTAAAATAGAGACATCGTGCTTGTACCTTTTACAACTAGCAAAGTGTTTAAGAAAAACTTCCTTCAGATCTTTAAAACAAATGATGGAGTTAGGCCATAGCGACCCAAAACATCTCTCAGTGGACGAGGATAAGGTGATGCGGAAGGCTCAACACTTGAAAGCATTAGTGTAGCAATGAAGGGTAGCTGCACCCTCAAACTGGGATAGACGTTCTTCAAGATCGGAGGTGCCATCATACAACCCAATTTGAGGAAGGCGAAAATGGATTGGTGGCCGCTCTAACACTATATCTTCTGTGAATGGGCAGGGCTCATAAAGTTTCAGAGCCTTCGTCGAATGACTTTCTCCTTGATTCTCCCTTCTCATAGGCAAAGGTGGAAGAGGATATCGTTCGACTCCTCCCAGCGGTCCTTCCCCTGGTTATACTTCTGTTTCCTATACACCAGCCAAAGGGACATGTGAAAACCCGCCATAGGATTACTCTCTTCGAGATGACTCTCCTAAATGAGGTTGAAGATACCCTCTTCTTCTCTCCTCCATCCGTGCGTCGGCCACAACTTTATTTATCATGGCAGCCAATTGAGAAGGTAGGATGTTTATAGGGACTTCTTCAGGAGTAGAATCCACCGAAGGAGGAATCTGTTGAGGTTGTATCTCTACGTCTTGCTCAGAATATTTCCACAGATGGCGCCAATTGATATGGACCAGATTTTTCTCCCTGAGATTGAGTTATCGAGGATGGATTCTTTCTGACCGCAACCATAAGAATCTCCTCGCTCTCTTCCTGTGAAAGTTAATACACGTTAGACCATCATCGGCCTACCCGACAGAGATTCTCCAATGCTTAAGTTAGATCTTATATGAGGAAGAGAAACAAATGTTGGTGCAATCGGCCCAGGTCACGATTAACCAGGACTCGAGTTTGACTCGAGTGATGTTTTGATATTTCGACAAAAACATATGACAATGTAATTGTCATGGGAAAATCCAAGTCTTGTGTACTTGGCATGGAAAGTCCAAGTGGAACACTTGACATTTGGCAAAGTCCAAGTCTTGAGTACTTGGCATGAAAAGTCCAAGTGGGACACTTGGCACATGAAAAGTCCAAGCATGGGTCTTGGCAATGTAAAAGTCCAACATGGGTTGGCAAGGGAAAGTCCAAGCATGGTCTTGGCATTTGAGAAGTCCAACATGGGTTGGCAAGGGAAAAGTCCAAGCATGGGTCTTGACAATATAAAAGTTCAACATGGGTTGGCAAGGGAAAGTCCAAGCTTGAGTCTTGGCATGAGAAGTCCAAGGGGTTTGATATTGGCTGCGTAAAGTCCAAGCAGGAGTCTTGGCAGCATAAGTCCAATGGTTGGTGGTGTAAAGTCCAAGCGGAGTCTTAGCGACGTAAGTCCAATGTGCCTTGGTGGTGTAGACACCGTTAGCATGACATAGCCGACGGAAGCACCTAGAGGCTAGCGCGATGGATGAACAAGTCATGGATGACTTGGAGGGATCCGAGAGGCGTGAGGTTGATGGAGGTGGCTAGAAGGCTTAGGTCTAGGCTAAGGGTGGTCTAGCAAGTATGGGGGCACCATACTTGGGTTAAAACCTCATTTTTGAGGTTGGCAGTCGACTGGCATTATGGCCGGTTCGACTGTCATGAGTCGACTTGAGTTCGACTGCTAGTTTAGAGTTGAAAATGCTCTGGCAGTCGACTGCTCATTGGAAGCGATCGGTAGGTGTCGCAACGATCGGCTCAAGTCGACGATCATTGCCGGTCAATGTCGAGCACTGAGCGCTCCGTAGCCGAGCCGTCATTTCGCCGCGATCGGCGCCAAGAGATCCGTTGGAGTTTTTCCAGCGTGGATCGAGCCGTTGTCTCACGACAACAGTGGCATCAGTCGACTGGTGACTTATGACAGTCGACTGATGGGCGAAAATCCAGGTCGCGCGCAAGGATAAAAGGAGCTCGACGGGAGGGTTTTTGGCATCAGTTCTTAAGGGTTTTCTTGGGCAATTTGAAGGGGAATTGTTGGTGCTCTTCCAGTCCTTCAAGGCTAGTCCAAGGCAACCAAAGATCAAGCAACCAAAGTGCTCTTGTAAAGTAGTTTTCTTTACTTGCATTATATTTCATTGTTGTAATTGCTTGTATCTATTTCTTATTGTTGTAAGAATAGTTTGTAAGAGGTTTCTCCACCTCCGACTTGTGTCGAGAAGGAGTATTTGTGGTTAGTGATTGCATTGGCATCGCTAGAGCTCTTTAGAGCTCGATCCGTGGAGTAGGAACCGGTTCGGTTCCGAACCACGTTATATCCTTGCGTTTGTGTGTTTGTGTTTTCGTTATTGTTTTATTATCTTTGTTTCCGCTGCGCTAACAAAAATTGTAGACAAGCACGCGAACATTTTCCATCTACGCAAGAGTAAACGCTATTCACCCCCCCTCTAGCGGCGTCAAATTTCCTACAATTGGTATCAGAGCCCGGGGCTCTTCTACGGACTAACCGCCGGGAGCTAAGACAAAGAGACTAGAGGGTGAAGATGGAAGAACCATTGGGATGAGACATCAACACCCCAATTCCCTATTCCTTCTATGGACGAGAAGGTTTCAATTCTTGGAAGGCGAGAATTGAAGATTTTTTTATGATGAGAGACCTTGAGGAATGGTCCGCATTGATGGAAGGATTTGAATATCCTAAGGGACCAAAGGGAGGGTTTCTCAAGAAGAAGAAGTGGAGTGAGGAGCAACTCCAACAATTTGATAAAAACAAGAAGGTAATCAAATTCATTTTTGATTTAATTCCTAATGGCCTCTTGTGTAGTCTAGGTGACTATGTGGATGCCAAGGAGCTATGGAGCGATTTGGCCAAGCTCCATGAAAACCCTCAACTGGTCCAAGGAGAAGAAGAAGATGTAGAATGCTCATCGGTTCAATTAGAAGAGGCCGAAGAAGCAAGCTCCTCCTCACAAGCAAGTGAGAATTCGGAAGTTGAAGAAGAGTCAACATCCGGGTCAAGAGGAGAGTGTGAAGAATTGGAGGTTGAGAGGCCATCAATCTCCAAGGAGGAGGTAGAAGTGGAAGAAGCATTCACCTCAAGGATTGAGGGAGAGGAGAGAATTTCCACTCCGGAGCAACAAGAAGAAGCTCAAACTCTGACACCTTCCACCTTGGACCTAGGTAACTCAAACATATCAATTTATAATAAAAATCATATCATATGTTTTGAGTGTAGAGAAGCCGGGCACTACAAGAGCAAGTGCCCAAAGAAGGTTAGGAAAGCTCCACCGGCACCAAAAGTCAAGGATGCCGATGCCCCAAGTCAAAAGAGCAAGGAGCATATCATATGCTTCAAGTGCAACTCAAAGGGGCATTACCGGAGTCAATGTCCTAGGGGGAGCAAAAAGACCCAAGAAGGAGCTATACATGTAGGGGGCATCGGCATCCTTGACTTTTGGCAGTCGACTCCTGACAGTAATCAGTCGACTGCCACCCATATCAGTCGACTGCAACCAAGGGCAGTCGACTGATAGCTGAAATTTCTAAATTTCAGCTATCAGTATCAAGATTTGGAAAAATATAAGTAATTATACATAATTTGAAAAATCATAAAATTTGATACGTATATTACTTATAGTCATTACAATGGGTGAAAAATATTTGAAAATTATTTTACCCATAAAATAGTGAGTTTGATACAAAACTCAAAACCATTGAAATTTTCAATGTTTTGGCCCTATTTTGTATCAACTTCATCAATGGTGATTGCTATCAAAAGATAGACTTCACCAAGGTTTTCTAAATTGATTTTAAAATGATTTCAAAACCATGTTTTGGATTATATTCCTTGGGCTCTATGCACATGACTTCTACACAAGCTTTCCTAATGATCCACATTTGAAATTAGATGAGTTTTAGTTCATCTAGATGCAAAAACTATGCACCTTGAACTTAACTCATATCCTAGCATCTCACATGTATCTAGAGTGTATAAATACACATACATGTCAATTGGATGTGAGATGTGGGTTTTGGTTCATTTAAAACTAGGGTTTCATGCATCTTCTAAGGCAACCCTACTTGATTCCCTTATGAATGAGACTTCAAGTCATGTCATAGTCCTTAAATCAATTTCAATCGAAATTTTTCTTAAATACATGAATGATTATGGCATTAATGATGATATAAATAAGCATATGCTCATAATCATGATGTCATGGCATAAGATGAAATCTAAAAACACATGACATTTAAAACCTTAATCCTAAAACATGAACATGACATATAAAATGATTAAAAGTAAGCATGATGTCATGGCATGTTATATGGAAAATAAAGCATGGCATATAAAATATATAGGTATAATAATACCTAAATTTTAATATTAATTGCCATTTGTTGGGATTAATCATATTTTGCCATATTAACCTAATCTCCCTAGTGTGCCAAAAACCCAAAATGGCACACTAACCTCTAAACCTAAATTGTGCCAATTTAATTGATTTTTCTTAATTTCAAAAGTGCATTGGCACATCCTAAAATCTTTTAGGATATTGATTCAAATCTATTTCCAAGGTAACCATAACCTTGAAAATATCCTAAAGTGTCACCTTTACCATGGTTGAGTTAACTACCCATCCAATCAAGGTTGGCACACCCTAAACCCATCTAGCGTGAATCAATCACGCTCTTAGGAACCCAAAACCGATTTGAGCTCCTAAGGTTAATTAGGTATTCCTTAGGGATAACCTCCCTAGATACCTTCCTAATGACCCTCCTAGGCTTGTTAACCTTGGTCATTTGGGTCTTACCTAGGTTGACTCTAGGGGTAACTCCCCTTGCAACCTTCTTAGTGGCCATCCTAGGTTTCCTAGAAACCCTAGCCACTAGGCACAACCTTTGGTCAACCTTAGGGATGACTTCCCTATTGACCTTGGTCTTCCTAGACCTAGTTTGTGTTCCATAGTCAAATGGGACACTATGATAAGCTACTTTAGGCTTAGGTTTGTGACACAAACCTTGCTTGCCCTTGGTTGACTTTTGACTCTTAGGTCCTAGGTGCTGACTTTGACTTTTGGACCCTTGATTTTGACCACTAGACCCTTTAAATTGATTTTGTATCTTATTTAGGGTCTTTTTAAGTTTTTCAAGCCTTGACCTCAAGACTTGATTCTCTAATTCTAATTTCCCAATTTTAGAATTTTGATTTAAACCATGGGCATGAGACTTTCTAGGCATATGCCTAGTCCATTTAGGATTTAGATCTAGATGTTCTCCTATTTTCCTAATTGATTCCTTAGGTAAAATATTTTTAGGGACATTAGTCCCAAATTTCTCCTTACTCCTAAGGTAAACATATCTAGAAGGTGCATTATTGAAATATACCTTTAATCAATTTCAATCGAAATTTTTCTTAAATACATGAATGATTATGTCATTAATGATGATATAAATAAGCATATGCTCATAATCATGATGTCATGGCATAAGATGAAATCTAAAAACACATGACATTTAAAACCTTAATCCTAAAACATGAACATGACATATAAAATGATTAAAAGTAAGCATGATGTCATGGCATGTTATATGACAAACAAAGCATGACATATAAAATATATAGGTATAATAATACCTAAATTTTAATATTAATTGCCATTTGTTGGGATTAATCATATTTTGTCATATTAACCTAATCTCCCTAGTGTGCCAAAAACCCAAAATGACACACTAACCTCTAAACCTAAATTGTGCCAATTTAATTGATTTTTCTTAATTTCAAAAGTGCATTGGCACATCCTAAAATCTTTTAGGATATTGATTCAAATTTATTTCCAAGGTAACCATAACCTTGAAAATATCCTAAAGTGCCACCTTTACCATGGTTGAGTTAACTACTCATCCAATCAAGGTTGACACACCCTAAACCCATCTAGCGTGAATCAATCACGCTCTTAGGAACCCAAAACCGATTTGAGCTCCTAGGGTTAATTAGGTATTCCTTAGGGATAACCTCCCTAGATACCTTCCTAATGACCCTCCTAGGCTTGTTAGCCTTGGTCATTTGGGTCTTACCTAGGTTGACTCTAGGGGTAACTCCCCTTGCAACCTTCTTAGTGGCCACCCTAGGTTTCCTAGAAACCCTAGCCACTAGGCACAACCTTTGGTCAACCTTAGGGATGACTTCCCTATTGACTTTGGTCTTCTTAGACCTAGTTTGTGTTCCATAGTCAAATGGGACACTATGATAAGCCACTTTAGGCTTAGGTTTGTGACACAAACCTTGCTTGCCCTTGGTTGACTTTTGACTCTTAGGTCATAGGTGTTGACTTTGACTTTTGGACCCTTGATTTTGACCACTAGACCCTTTAAATTGATTTTGTATCTTATTTAGGGTCTTTTCAAGTTTTTCAAGCCTTGACCTCAAGACTTGATTCTCTAATTCTAATTTCCCAATTTTAGAATTTTGATTTAAACCATGGGCATGAGACTTTCTAGGCATATGCCTAGTCCATTTAGGATTTAGATCTAGATGTTCTCCTATTTTCCTAATTGATTCCTTAGGTAAAATATTTTTAGGGACATTAGTCCCAAATTTCTCCTTACTCCTAAGGTAAACATTTTTAGCACCTAAGCAAAATTCCTTACTTCTAGCATGCTCTTTATGAATTGCAAGGGAATTAAAATTCCTAGCATGCTTTTGACTATTAAATCTAGAATGTGCATTATTGAAATATACCTTAGGGTTTGCCTTGGAGGCTCCCCCTACATGTATAGCTCCTTCTTGAGTCTTTTTGCTCCCCCTAGGACATTGACTCCGGTTATGCCCCTTTGAGTTGCACTTGAAGCATATGATATGCTCCTTACTCTTTTGACTTGGGGCATCGGCATCCTTGACTTTTGGTGTCGGTGGAGCTTTCCTAACCTTCTTTGGGCACTTGCTCTTGTAGTGCCCGACTTCTCTACACTCAAAACATATGATATGATTTTTATTACAAATTGATATGTTTGAGTTACCTAGGTCCAAGGTGGAAGGTGCCGGAGTTTGAGCTTCTTCTTGTTGCTCTGGAGTGGAAATTCTCTCCTCCCCCTCAATCCTTGAGGTGGATGCTTCTTCCACTTCTACCTCCTCCTTGGAGATTGATGGCCTCTCAACCTCCAATTCTTCACACTCTCCTCTTGACCCGGATGTTGACTCTTCTTCAACTTCCGAATGCTCACTTGCTTGTGAGGAGGAGCTTGCTTCTTCGGCCTCTTCCGATTGAACCGATGAGCATTCTACATCTTCTTCTTCTTCTTCTTGGACCAGTTGAGGGTTTTCATGGAGCTTGGCCAAATCGCTCCATAGCTCCTTGGCATCCACATAGTCACCTAGACTACACAAGAGGCCATTAGGAATTAAATCAAAAATGAATTTGATTTAGAGTGAGTGAAAGTTCTATGTTGAACTTAGAACCTAAATTTTGATGGTTTAGAGTTCCTATTGGCTTAGGGGCTTCCCAAAGACATTGTTGGTGCAATGGTCAAGGGGAAGCAAGCCTTTAGGGGGAGGTATCCATCTTGGGATGATGGATGTGTTTTTCTACTTGAAGAGGAGAAGTTATTGGGAGAGTATCATCAATTGGGAAAATTGATGGGTTTTTGATACCCAATTTGGAAATTGGGAGAGAGTATAGGATTGCCTCTTTTGAGTGATATGTGAATTATCACTAGGAAGATGGTAGGCATCCTAGGTATTTATTTTTGGATCAAGGGGGAGATTGTAAGATCTCATTGGGACATGAGACATTGACCTCCATAGAAAGAAAACCTTTTTTGATGTTAGTCAAAAAGCGGGAGAATATTTGGGGGAGAACATTTGGAGAGTGTTTACCAATTTGGGATAATTGATAAGGGATTTGAGTTAGTGGTCTAACTCAAATGATTTGTTTGGTTTTTGTCAAACATCAAAAAGGGGGAGATTGTTGGTGCAATCGGCCCAGGTCACGATTGACTAGGACTCGAGTTTGACTCGAGTGATGTTTTGATGTTTCGACAAAAACATATGACAATGTAATTGTCATGGGAAAGTTCAAGTCTTATGTACTTGGCATGGAAAGTCCAAGTTGAACACTTGGCATTTGGTAAAGTCCAAGTCTTGAGTACTTGGCATGAAAAGTCCAAGTGGGACACTTGGCACATGAAAAGTCCAAGCATGGGTCTTGGCAATGTAAAAGTCCAACATGGGTTGGCAAGGGAAAGTCCAAGCATAGTCTTGGCATTTGAGAAGTCCAACATGGGTTGGCAAGGGAAAAGTCCAAGCATGGGTCTTGGCAATGTAAAAGTCCAATATGGGTTGGCAAGAGAAAGTCTAAGCATGGTCTTGGCATTTGAGAAGTCCAACATGGGTTGGCAAGGGAAAAGTCCAAGTATGGGTCTTGGCAATGTAAAAGTCCAACATGGGTTGGCAAGGGAAAGTCCAAGCTTGAGTCTTGACATGAGAAGTCCAAGGGATTTGATATTGGCTGCGTAAAGTCCAAGCGGGAGTCTTGGCAGCATAAGTCCAATGGTTGGCGGCGTAAAGTCCAAGCGGAGTCTTGGCGGCGTAAGTCCAATGTGCCTTGGCGGTGTAGACACCGTTAGCATGACATAGCCGACGGAAGCACCTAGAGGCTAGCGCGATGGATGAACAAGTCATGGATGACTTGGAGGGATCCGAGAGGCGTGAGGCTGATGAAGGTGGCTAGAAGGCTTAGGTCTAGGCTAAGGGTGGTCTAGCAAGTATGGGGGCACTATACTTGGGTTAAAACCTCATTTTTGAGGTTGGCAGTCGACTGGCATTATGGCCGGTTCGACTGCTGTGAGTCGACTTGAGTTCGACTACCAGTTTAGAGCTGGAAATGCTCTGGCAATCGACTGCTCATTGGAAGCGATCGCGTGTCGACGCAACGATCGCTAAGTCGACGAGTTGATTGTAGTCAATGTCGGCGCGAACGCTCCGTAGCCGATCGCGGACTCGGTACGAGCGCGATCGTCAATGTTGGTACGATCGCAAGAGATCCGTTGGAGTTTTTCCAGCATGGATCGAGCCGTTGTCTCACGACAACAGTGGCATCAGTCGAGTGGTGACTTATGGCAGTCGACTGATGGGCGGAAATCCAGGTTGCGCGCAAGGATAAAAGGAGCTCGACGGGAGGGTTTTTGGCATCAATTCTTAAGGGTTTTCTTGGGCGATTTGAAGGGGAATTGTTGGTGCTCTTCCAGTCCTTCAAGGTTAGTCCAAGGCAACCAAAGATCAAGCAACCAAAGTGATCTTGTAAAGTAGTTTTCTTTACTTGCATTATATTTCATTGTTGTAATTGCTTGTATCTATTTCTTATTGTTGTAAGAATAGTTTGTAAGAGGTTTCTCCATCTCCGACTTGTGTCGAGAAGGAGTATTTGTGGTTAGTGATTGCATTGGCATCGCTAGAGCTCGATCCGTGGAGTAGGAACCGGTTCGGTTCTGAACCATGTTATATCCTTGCGTTTGTGTGTTTGTGTTTTCGTTATTGCTTTATTATCTTTGTTTCCGCTGCGCTAACGAAAATTATAGACAAACACGCGAACGTTTTCCATCTACGCAAGAGTAAACGCTATTCACCCCCCCCCTCTAGCGGCGTCAAATTTCCTACAACAAATAGTTGCAGTGAAGAAGATGAATGTAGTAGAAAATAGTCAGTGTATGTAGAATGAGATCCCCCCCCCCAATCCCTTCCTTCATTTTCGTCTTTTATATCTCCTCAGACATTAGGGCAAGCTGTTGCGTAACAAACTACGATCATTGTCGTCCACGTAGAAGGCCACACGAGTTTAGGTGATCATGTTGTTATGTCATTAGAGAATGCTCACTACCGGAAATCTTCTGTGAGACCTATGAGGCGTCTTCAAACTATTTTAAAAGATAATAACGTATATATCAGGACTATAACAAATAGTCTCTTGCATATTTTACGGGATCCCACCTTAATAGAATTAATATTCCTTTTAGCTTTCTGCTAACTTCTCGAGCTATTGCCCATCTGACTCCACTTTGCTTTCATCTCGAGTTGCCACTCCTTGACTCGACTCATCTTCCCTAGCCGTTACCTCCCTAGCTAATCTTTATACTTACGTCCCGAGCTACCAAGTCCTTGACTCGGCTCTGCTTTCTTCCTGAGTTGTTCTCTCCCTAACTTATCTTTATACTTACGTTCCGAGCTGCCACATCCTTGACTTGGCTTATCTTCCCGAGCTGTTACTTCCCTAACTTATCTTTATACTTATGTCCCAAGCTGTCACATCCTTGACTTGACTCATCTTCCTGAGTTATTCCCTACTTAACTTATTTTCATACCTACACTCTGAGTTGTTGCCACATCCTTGACTCGGCTTATTTTTTCGAATTGCCACCTTCCTAACTTGATTCGATGTCTTTCTATACTTAGTCATATTATAACAATGTCAATCAATTTTGATCAGAGATCGATTACACTATTATATATATCGACCTAGTTGAAGAGGTCGGTTAACCCACTGATGTACTGAAAGAGGTCGATCGACTTGTAAAACTCCTAGGAGAGGTTGGTCCTTAGGTTGAAATTCTTGGCATGCGTAAATAAAATTGCTCGACCAAAATATATCTTGTTGACCTCAAGCAGACCGATATCATGAAACATTACTTTAATTGAATCATTTATATTCGTTTAATTTTAACCTGGTCTAGAGAAAAAGATCTATTGTCTAAATTATATTTTGTCTGTTTTTTTAATGTACCTTTAAGTGAGTCATTAGGGGCACAACTTTCATGCTGCATTAGTTTCGCATGGACAAGGCCACAGAGATGTATTCCTTCACCAACCCATGTGATCGACCATGACACAAATGAGTGGCTATTTCTCGAGCAAAATAGATGACTGACCTATGGAATCTGAAGGCTAACTGTGTATATATCTTTTGACCCACATCTATGGAGTCTGTCATCCACAGATCAGTGGCTATTTCTGTCATCCACAAATGAGCGGCTATTTCTCGAGCAAAATATAGATTGATCAACTTATGGAATCTAAAGGTTAACTGTGTATCTTTTGACCCATATCTATGGAGTCTGTCATCCAATAGGCTATTGCATTGGTGAGTTACTGGATAGGTAATGTTTCATATGTTTGTTTGTTTCTTTCTTATATGGTACTAACCTATCTTATCCTATGATAGCACTGCTTTACCTTTTTGATATCTTTTTCTGTTGCAAACAACTATTTCGCGATGGGACTTTCAATATCTTAATTAATGGCTTTAGCCAGCCACGGGCAATCAAGAGGGTTACGAGCGTATTAACAAGAAGAATATAGATATTATTTGGTCTTTTAAAATACTAGCTAGCTCTCTAGCATTCTTTTCGACGTTGGAATACAACAGTGAATGGGAAGACTTAAAACCTTATCATTTTAAGAATTATATCATCCGAAGACTAATCATTTTAAAATTATCCCTCGTATCTTTCCCCATAACAGGTCATTTACTATTAGACATATCAAATCTAGCTAAATATCTAAAATAGTAGTTGATCATTTTAAATTAAATTTAATTGGTTTTGATAACTCGAAATACATAATTATTTTACGTATAATATAAATGTTAGATTAATGATCCAGCCATCCACCCTATTCGATTTGCAGTTCGCGCGTGATTAAGAGACTTGTGTTTTAGGGTTGAGCAAAAGCAAGCGCAGAATCTAGCTTGTTGGCCTTGGATTTAGGGTTAGGATTGTAACCGAAAGCGAGCGCAGAAGAGATGAACTAAAAGGACGAGGAAAGCTCCAAACTAAAACCTCGCGCCCGTATCTGCAGTAGCAGCATGCTGCAAGCAGGCGCGGTGCGTCCAAGAGAAAGGAGGGAGAAAAGCCAAAGAGCAGTTCAATTTGCTTAGGAATAAAAGAAGAGAAAGGGCAACATCCCCACCCACATGCACGCACTATGCTACTGTGCATGGCTTGTATTATAAAACACAGCCTCACGCTCACGCCTTTGAAGCCCAGCAGCTGGTAAAAGCAAGCTACAGCACGCTGAGACAAACAAGGTTGGCTAATTGCTGTGTCCACCATTACAAAAAAGAGAAGGCAATGACAGCGCAGGTACAGTGCTAGTGGTACTATACTGTAGTATATAATACCTCTTCTGCTCTGACATGATACCCAAATCAGAATACTGTGGATTCACCATCCCCATCTCCTTCCATCGTTTTACCAAAGATTTTGATGCTGGCGACTGGCGATTAGCTATATTTTTGATTATTTAATTACCCCGTCTCGGTTGGATTATCTTAAAGCTAACAGCGACTGGTTCCATCGCCAACAGTCGCGCACAATTAAGTTCGGCAAGAATTAAAGTAGTGTTTTTTTTAATATTTAAACAAAAATGTTAAAAGACTACTTCTTAAGTGTTTCTATTATTATAATTTATTGGGCTGTCATCCATTAGGTTGTAAAAATAAATTGAACATCCCATGCCATGAACACAGTTTGATAAAATTTATTTATATTAATCTTATAGTAAAAAATGTATAAAATAAATAAGCTTAACACTAGTAAATTTATTTCATTATTTATTAATTTAAGTAATTTTTAATTATAAATTAATTTTTTATTCAAATATATAAATTGTATAAATTGTTATAATTTAAAAATATTCATAATGTATTTAAAATTAAAATAATATATGTTTATGAATTAGGTAATCATTTAACTAATTTTTAAGTATAACTTCATTATTGGTTAAACTCGATAAAAAAAAATTAGAGCCCGACTCAATCTTTAAGAAGTAAGCTTAAAAAATAAATAAACAAATTTAAACACAACTAAACCCGATTCAACTCGACTCATTTACACCACTGGTCATCTATCCATTTATATAACAAAAACTTAAATTGATTGCTCAATTATAATATAAATGTTTAAGCAGTAGTAATAATAATAATAATAATAATAAATAGAAAAGTGATTGAAGTAAAAAAATAATATTATTGTAATTTTATCTAAAACTAATGTGTATTAATTTGTTGCTCAAATTTTAAATTTGAACATATAAATTAAATATATCTCTACTAGCTCAAATGAATTTAACAGTAATTTTTACGGCAATTTACCAAACACAGCTCCTAAAGTTCGGAATTGTCCAAAAAGCACAACATGGTTTCAGATTTACCAAATTACGCACCTAATTCCCCTTTTACCCCTCCCGCCAAACAGACCTGCAATTTAATGATGAGAGAGAATTTTCATGCATCCGAGCCACTACTAAAAATTCCGAACCATCTAAACGTGGTGCTGGAAATTCAAATCTCAGCACCACCTTTTTTTTTATCTGATTTCTAATTTATATCGGTCTGATTTCTGAAATATTGCTATGAATACCTAATAAAACCTCGAATATCAGAAATTTTAGCCACGGATACACAGAAGGACACTACTCAAACTCAATGGACTTGGATTAGATTGAAAAAGAGGTGAATAGGACCATCAATGAGTTTTGACCGAAACTCATTGATGGACTTAGAGGAGTCCAAATTTTGAAATCTTGATATAAACTAAAAGATCTTACAACATGAATTTTTTATATGTCGAGGAAACTTAGTTTTAATCCTCCTATCTCCCAATTTTAACTTGTGTCGAAAAAAAGATGGTACTGAAAGTTGAGAAACTGGTGGAAGATGGTGGTAGTGGTGCTAGAATTCGCAATTCCAGCACCACAGTTCAATTATAATACGTCATTAATTAACTATAATTAATTACATTTGACAATCTTAAAACTGAAATTAGCTAACTCACATGCTAAACACTCTGTTCTTGTAGTTTTGTGCGAGTTCGAAATTACTTTAACTATCGTCATCACGTATGCATAGTAAGTCCACAACGTTAACCCTTTCTCTGATTTCTTATTGGTTTAATGTGATCTTAATCTTTTCTTTTTTGAAAAAAAAAATAATAGGTATTTGAGAAGCTCGGGCCGAGTCTACATGATCTTCTTCGGAAGAATGGCGATCGATCCATGCCACTTGATCTAGTCCGCGATATCAGTAGACAACTGCTGAAGTCTATTGCAGGTTTGTGAAATATTAGTCAATTCCTATCGTTATCAGGGGAATATGCTTCAAAACTATAAACTAAGACGATGATTCTTCTTTTTATTCTCATTGTAGTCATGCACGATGATTTACGACTTATCCATACGGATCTAAAGCCTGAAAAACATTCTCTTGGTGTCCTCGGACTTCCTCTCAGTTTTTTATCACAAGGTTAGTTTTTATCTCTAATTTGTATTAAGAATACAGTTCAGCTTCTTTTCTTCGGATCGATTTGTTTATTGCTAATTAAAATTTGATGAAAAGTTAATAATGAAAAATATATTCATCACCACGAGAGTCTTTGGAATTGCGAATTCGGCACCAGCCAATCTTTGAAATAATTTCGACCACGCGGTGGTAGTCTTTGGATCTGCAACACCACCGTAGTCTTTGAAATTCGTAATTTTAACACCACAGTGGTGGTGCAGGGATCCCAACACCACTGTGGTGCTGGAAATTCCAATCCCAACACCACAGTGGTGCTGGAAATTCCAATTCCAACACCACAGCTTTCAATACCATCTTTTTTTTCGACACAAGTTAAAATTGGGAGATAGGAGGATTAAAACTAAGTTTCCTCGATATATCAAAAATTCATGTTGTAAGATATTTCAGTCTATGTCAAGATTTCAAAATTTGAACTCCTCTAAGTCCATCAATGGGTTTCGGTCAAAACCCATTGATGGTCCTATTCACCTCTTTTTCGATCCAATCCAAGTCCATTGAGTTTGAGTAGTGTCCCTCTGTGTATCCGTGACCAAAATTTCTAATATTCGAGGTTTTATTATGTATTCATAGTAATATTTCAGAAATCAGACCGATATAAATTACGATAATTTACCAATATTTCAGGAATTTTTCTTTTGTAAAGCTTGAGCTGTTTGTAATTTCAGATGACTCTAGATTTACCCAATATGTGTACATCCTTTTTTGCATTTTTGCAAGAAAGTTGGATGGTTTCAACAACTGTATGAGAAACAAAAAAGGCTGTCTGTGAAAATCTTGTGAACAAAAATTGATGGCTCTTCCAAAAATTTGCATGAGCTGTGAAATGATTTTCAAACTAGTAGTAGTACTGATATTTTCAATTTTAGGTTCCTGTCAATCAATAAAGAGTTGTTGATTCCCTTAATTATTGTCATCTTAAGGCTATATCTTCGACTGCCATTTAATTCATTTTAGTTTAGTCTATGATGTTCTGTAGGCTATAATTTCTAAATTTTTTACTCTTTTTGCAGATGTTTGACTTATTTGACATAAAGCACAACGGAATTCTAGGATTTGAAGAGTTTGCACGTGCACTATCTGTCTTCCATCCGAATGCTCCTATTGATGACAAAATTGATTGTATGCTTCACTAATTTATAATGTTTCATCATTTTTATAGTTAAAGAGAGAGGAGAACCAAAACTAATCTTCTTGTTGCATCCTCTTGTTTTACTTGATTATCATATAGATGGTTCACATTTCTGAGTTATCTATAGTCACTATCTTGATACTATCTGTTAATAATGTGTAATATTCACTATATTATGTTATTAAAACTCTGTAATATACTTTTGTATATATGGATCATCACAAATGTTGCATCTTTTACCACCTTGATGTTAACAAATCCTCACACCTAGAAATTCATTTCTTACATTCGTATCTTTTCAAATTGTTTCTTTTTAAGAACCAAAAAATCTTAGGACAAAATAACATATGCAAAATAGAATAAAAGACCTTGGAACATAACTGGCCTTAAAGCACTACTTGCATATCCCTGACCAAATCCTCCCATACTAGAATTTCTAGTTAATGGCACATTAAACTTGATGATTTCAACCTTTGAAACTGGAGGTTCCAATCATTGTCCATCTATCTTAGTTAAAGCAGGTCCATCCTTTTTTTTGTGAGAATGGGAAGTTTGTGTTGGAAGGTAAATTGCTTTTGTTCTAATTATGAAATTCAAATTGTCATTGCAATGTGCTAAAATGCTTTCGTAGATGCTGATTGTCTAAATCCACAATGTCAGTAATCGGTAACCTTATGGATGAGTCACCTTTGTTCAATTTTTTAGCAATACTAAATTTCAATTTTCTTGTGTATTATGGTCCTGTCTAATTTTGACCATTATGTTTTTGCCAAAACTATTCAATTCGATAAAAAAAAAAGTTTCTTGATTATATGGAATTTTGAAGGCATATTTTTTTTTTTATTTCAGTCTCTTTCAAGTTATATGACCTTAAGCAGCAAGGTTTCATTGAAAGACAAGAGGTAATTGTTATCATTTATATGTTTTTTCAAATGTATTTTTAAAATTTTTCTTTAAGGATCAATTACACTAATAATTTCATCAATTTGAACCACATAGGTGCTGGAATTGTGAATTTCAACACCACTACCACAATCTTCCACCAGTTTCTTAACTTCCAGTACCATCTTTTTTTTCGACACAAGTTAAAATTGAGAGATAGGAAAATTAAAACTAAGTTTCCTCGACATATAAAAAATTCATGTTGTAAGATCTTTCAGTCTATATCAAGATTTCAAAATTTGGACTCCTCTAAGTCCATCAATGGGGTTCGGTAAAAAACCATTGATGGTCCTATTCAACTCTTTTTCGATCCAATCCAAGTCCATTGAGTTTGAGTAGTGTCCCTCTGTGTATCCGTGGCCAAAATTTCTGATATTCGAGGTTTTATTAGGTATTCACAATAATATTTCAGAAATCAGACCGATATAAATTAGAAATCAGATAAAAAAAGGTGGTGCTGGGATTTGAATTCCCAGCACCATGTTTAGATGGTTCGAAATTTCCAGTAGTGGCTCGGATGCATGAAAATTCTCTCTCATCATTAAATTGCAGGTCTGTTTGGCGGGAGGGGTAAAAGGAGAATTAGGTGCGCGATTTGATAAATCTGAAACCATGTTGCGCTTTTTGGATAATTCCGAACTTTAAGAGCTGTGTTTAATTTTTTTTTCAAAATTTCTTCATAGATTTAGTAATCCAACAATTTTGATCATTCGTATAATAGTTTTAGTCAAAATCATTAGAAATATATAAAAAATTTAACTGATAATTTTGGTAAAAACTATTTCCGGTTAAAATGACTAGATAGTTATTTTTAATTTACTCGTTTGATAGTTTTAAAGCATGGGGTATTCTAGTGGTTTTTTTTAGTAAAAATAATTATTTAATAATAATACTAAGATTTTATTGATTAATTTTATTAGAAAATAATTAAATAATAATTTTGATCAAAATTCCATCTTCAAATTTAAAATTTGTTTAGGAAATAATTATATAATAGTTTTGGCTATGAACCATCTTTTTCCTGTTTAATTTTTAAAAGCATGATTGAACTTTTACTTATTAGAGCTATATTATATCTATATATTTTAATGGGCAAAAAACAAAAGGCATCCCTAATTATCAAAATCATAAAAGATACCCCTTTTTTAATTTAAAAAAAAAACAAAAAAAAAACATGTTACGTATTTCTCATATTAAAAATATCATTATTTTAGTCAATTTAATTTTTTTAAAAAATATTACATGTATAATACTTTTATATTAAAAAACACTTTTTAAATTAATTTAGTCAAAGTTGCTTAAACTCGATGAAAACATGATTAAAATCATCGTAAATTAGATGTAACAGTTTTTAAAATGGTTGCTACAATGTCAAAGCAACAATTAATTGGCTATAATATTGTAGTAACACCATTCAATGATTGCCATAACGTTTTTACTGTAATTTTGACTTACCCATTAGAACTGACCTGGGATCGAACCGCATTGTATTTATAATTATATCTCGGTCCGATCATATGACATTCTGAAGGCATTATATCTTGGCTCAACCGTATGACATTCTGAAGACATTATATCTCAACTCGACCGTATGACATTCTGAAGATATTATATCTCGACTCGACTGTATGACATTTTGAAGGTATTATATCTCGACAGACATATATCTCGGTCAATTTATATCTCGGTAAGTCAAGGAATGTGCCAGTCATTAAAGACAAGATGTCTAATAAAACATCATTAGTCAAAGACCCCACGTGATAAGAAAACATATCCTCATGCCTACCTCGAGAGAGCATGTCTACCGCATTAATAGAGTTCTGTCTCCCTTTAACCACGCGAGCAGTATTAATTACTTCTCATACGCCTGTAACATTTATGAAGGTAACACCTCCTATTACTTCTAAAAACGGCAGACCATCACTTCAAAGAGTCACGCCACCATACCTTCTGTATTGCTTTACAGGGATGGATCCACTTATATAAAGGTAACTTGAGGAGATCAAAGGAGGGGGTTCTAGGTTATTTCTCCAATCCTACGCTCTTTGCATTCATTACTTCTCTTCTACCAATCCCTAACTTGAGCGTTGGAGGGGCTTAGCCGAGATTTCTATCAACACCCCCTTAATTGTGTTTCCTTTGTAGGTCCCCTCTTCTCGGTCGTCCGTGATACATCATTCAACACTAGCTGAGACAACAACAAATCCACCTGAATCAACGAACTCGCCACTTCAGCAAGTCCAGCTGCATCAACGAACAATCTAAGTCATCAGTCGTTAAGCCGCCCTCGCTATTGGAAACCTTCACATTTTCATCTTAGTCGAAATATAATTGGCATCGTCTATGGGAATCCGTGATTTAACTGAGACAGATGGGAAACCATCAAGCGAGTTCCGGAAATCAAAGTGCTACAGAAGGAATTATGACTAGATAAAGCATCATCACACTCGTCAAGACAACCATGGAAGATGTTTTGCGCGAACATTTCTCTAGGGGCCCTGCCCCGATGCCTACGTCTCCTAGCCCAGCTCAGGCCCCACACCAGCACCTGCTCCTCCGACACTGACCCCCGCCAAAGACAATCCCAATAATATCACTACCGCCTGAGTCATCTTCAACAACGTCTCTACAGGAGTCCTCCGAAGAGGTGCTCTCCTGCACGCTGCCTGATAGAGACCCGAAGAAGGGAAAAGCTCCGATGACTAGCAGGAGCTCTCCACTCTCCCTTGATATTATAACCGAGAGACTCCCCAAACATTTCAAGTTGTTGTCTGTTGAAGAGTGTAATGGTTCCACCGACCCAGAGGAGCATTTGGGTCGGTTCGAAAAAGCTACCCTACTGCACAATTATTCTGACGCTGTGAAGTGCAAAGTCTTCTCCATCACTTTAGTGGGATCTTCACAAAGGTGATTTGATCGACTTCCCCAAGGATCCATCTGTTCTTTTGAAGAGCTCTGTGTGCTTTTCCTCCAGTACTTCGCCAGCAGTAAAAGGTACCATAAAACTACTCAATATCTTTTGTCCATAAAACAGATAAGCCAGGAGTCTCTGAGAGAATATATACACCACTTTAATCGAGTGGCCATGGATGTCTCTGGTGTTTCGCCCGAGACAGTAGTTAATGCATTCTCCCAAAGCTTAGTGCGGGGAGGCTTCTCCAAGTCCTTGATGAAGAGACCTCCTGCCAACTTTGAAGCTTTACTTGGGCGAGCAGAAGTGTACATCAACTTGAAAGAAGCCGAGAGAGCCATGAATGAGCAGAAAGCCGTGGGAGAGTCAAGTAAACCTCACCCACCATGGCCGAACAAGAAGGCTCTTGTCCCTACATTGGCACGCCCCTCGTGAACTCCCCACACTTATGCGTCACAGTCACGCCCAACTAGGGATAAGGTAATCCATGCAGTGCAGGAGACCGCTCAGCTGCCGATAATGTCAACTCAATCCGACCAATTCTGCGCTTTCCATCAAGTGCACGACCACTCCATCGGGAATGCCACAACCTAGCTGAGGAAATCAGATAGGTGGTACCGGAGATCCAACAAAGTTTAAACGTTCAGCCTGGATTTCTATAGTTAGAGGCAAGACCAAAGCCGAGAAACAACACTCTGCGAATCCCTCCAAGATAGGCTCGACGACCTCCGCTGGAAGAAGTTGATAGACGAGCCAAAACCCCATGAAGGGCTCGAGAGTTTTCCCCAAGGCAACAAGCTCCCCGACGGGATTCTCCGAGAGACCTATCTAACTCTCCACATAGAGGTACCATTAATATAATCGCAAGAGGAGCCACGGATGGAGATTCAAATCGGGCCCGGAAAGCTCATGGGAGGCGGCTAGAAAACATGGAGGTGGGCACCGGCAGGAGACGTCCGAGGGACCATCAATAAGCTTCGACCCTGAAGACATGCAAGGAGTTTCTATTTCACATGATGACGCTTTGGTGATTCGAGCCACCGTAGTTAACTGTTGGGTTTCAGGCACCGCGGCGTGTGTGTGTTCGATCAGGTTTCGTAAACATGAACACAGCGGAAGCAATAAAAATAATAAATCTACATTTATTACAACACACACAACACACGCATGCATATTACAACAAGTGTAGACATAACCGTAAATTTAAATTTACAATAAAAGGAAATTTATCTACGTTATACCTTTCGTATGACGTGTAGTGGGAACGACATCAACCGGAACGATCCTTGCTAGAATCGTCTCTATCCGTATCCACGCCGAGTTCCTCGGGATGACTTCGCTAAGCCATGAGCTTCGTCTTCGTATGGGTTACTAGCCTTGTGTTGAAGACGACGTGATCGACAGATGATCACGATCCAAATCCAAATTCGGATCCTAATACGAGTTCTCAAAACTCGCTTCTCCGGAGAGGTATTTGTCAACCAATTGACGAATCCTTCGTCCTCCACCTCAGAGGATTACCGGAGATCGAATCCCCGGTAAGTTAGCCGCTGTCGGAGCTCTAACCGTCGTCCAAACGACGCTCCGACGAGAGGAGAAGAAGCTGTCCAGAAAACTGGACAGCTTGGTGGAGGAGTAGGCGCCGGCCAAAACAAGGAAGCCAAGTGCTCACCTTTTCACCGAGGCCTAGGAAGATCACCGGAGGGTCGCCGGAGGATCACCGGCTGAAGCTTGGACACCGGCAAAGAGCTGGACGGCGGCTCAAGGGTTGGGCGACAATGGAGTTGACGCCAACAAGAGGAAGAGGGGTTGGGCGGCCAAGCTAGGGTTTTGGATTAGGGCTTAATTATCCATTAAGCCCTCTTTTATAGAGAACTAATTCTCTTAATGGTTATTGATCATAAATCCATTAGGCCCGCTAACCCGCCTCCATTAAGATAAGTTAAAATAAACCAAACCATGATGGTTTATTTTAAGTTAAAACGAATCAACCAACTTTTGGTTCATTCGCTTAAAATAAAACCAAACCCTTTGGTTTATTCTCCTCCATTGGATTAGAACCAAACCATTTTGGTTCATCCATTATGTCTTCATAAGACACGCCCATCCACGCTCCATCATGATCAAACGATTTCATGCTCGCTTATGTTTGGTCCAACCAAACCTAGTTTCTCTGGTCCGAGAATCCCATTCTCAAGCTCGCTTTAAATCCTTTGGATTACGCTCAGCAGCGTGACCAAATAGGTTCTCGGTTTATGTTGGCCGCCTATAATTAACCATTAATTATAGAACGATCATGAGTGGCACCTAGTAGTACATCATGATCCCCAATTAACCAAAAGATCAACGCTGATCCGTAACTATTTCAAACCCTTCAAGAAATCTCGAATGATTCGGCCCCATTCCTTCACTCATCTTATACCCACTTGGTTCAGACATGGTCTAGTGTCCCTCACTAGGTCGACTACGCCACACCTAGCCCAAGTATCATTTCCTCGTCCTACGGATTCTAGTTACTCCACATGTATCGAAGAGTACCTTACTCTAAACATGTAATGCTTTGGCCAAAGACTTTAGTAACAATCCGACGAGAGGCCAGGGGTATACATCTCCTCGCAAGGAGTGGTGAATCCTTTATAGGCTATTCAAACACCTTCGATCACTTCGACTTATACCCAATCATCCCGGGTCCACATCTCCTTAGAGATGTTTGCTTAAGATGTCAAAGCATAAGTCTCATGATCAAGATGACTTGAATACCGCAAGTCAAAGGAACATCGCACTTAAGCCACAAGAAGAACTTCATTGACATATCTATATATGCAGAGAACCATATGAAGTCTTACTACACTCCAATGAACTAGTTACCATAACTAGCATCCACGATTAACTCCGACATCACAATGTCTCCACCAAAGGAGAATCACCGCTTGGATACACCAAGGAGTATACAAGTCTCGACAGTAATCGATGGTGTCCAAATCCATCAATTCATCGACTAGGATAATTCCGATACATCACAATTACACATGTAGAGATACTCACTAGTTGTGATCCAATCACAAATTCTCTCATGCCGTGAATCGATCGTGGACATTCAAGAAATGAGTTTAAGATCCAATCAAATACATAAAACATGTATACTCAAATAGTGAATCTTCATTTATCATATAAATGGTTCATACATAAGCATTGCCTTAGGACATCTCTCATATATTACTAAACTCCCACTTGGCCTAATGCCAATCGCTACGATCCAATACCATAAGCTCTAACATGACCTCAAACTTACTTTGAGGTAATGCCTTAGTCAAAGGATCCGCTAAGTTCCTTTCAAAGGGGAATTTTCGATTTGTATTTCGCTCCTACCGATGATCTCTCCGATAAGATGATAGCGCGGCACATGTTTGGATCATCGATGAGACCACATCAAGTTCGAGATGAACTTCTTGATCCAAACCGCTCTTCACGCCCAAAGCTGCAATGTATTCTGCCTTAGTGGCAGAATCCGCTATAGTGTCAAGCTTGGAACCTTTCCAACTTATTGCGCCTCCATTCCAGGTGAATACATACCCAGACAAAGACATGGAATCATCCTTGTCTGTCTGGAGCTGGCATCCGTATACCCACGTATCACCATGTACCCTTCTCCATATATTAGGAACACATCCTTAGTTCTTCTCAAGTACTTAAGGATCGTCTTAATACCACCCAATGATCCATTCTCGATCGATCGTATCTGCTCGTGACACTCAGAGCATACGATACATCGGGCCTCGTACATAACATAACATACATGATAGATCCTATTGCGGATGCATAGGGAATCTTACTCATGCAAATCCTCTCGTCTTCTGTGCGCGGACACATAGACTTCGAAAGGTGTACCCCATGCCTGATGGGTAGGAAACCTTTCTTGGATTCCGACATGCTAAACCTCTTTAGCACTCGGTCTATATATGTAGACTGCGAAAGACCAAGCAACTGTTTCGATCTATCTCTATAGATCTTAATCCCGAGGATGTAGGTTGCTTCTCCCAGGTCTTTCATGGAGAATGTCTTGGATAACCAAACCTTAACTGACTGTAAGATTGAAACATCGTTTCCTATAAGTAATATGTCATCAACATATAATACTAGGAACACGACTGCACTCCCACTAACCTTCTTGTACACACAAGGTTCGTCTGGATTTTGTGAGAAATCAAACTTTTTGATTGTCTCATCAAAACGGATATTCCAGCTCCTGGATGCTTGCTTCAATCCATAAATGGACCATCGCAATTTGCATACCTTGGTTTTATCAACCGATGTGAAACCCTCAGGCTGTATCATATACACGTCCTCGAGCAGGTTTCCATTAAGGAAAGCTGTTTTCACATCCATCTGCCATATCTCATAATCATAATGAGCCGCTATGGCCGTGGAGCATCCGAATGGATTTAAGATAGCTACAAAGTAATAGGTTTCGTCATAATCAACACCTTGTTTTGACGCATATCCTTTCGCCACCAATCTAGCCTTATAGGTAATCACATTACCATCCATGTCGATTTTTTCTTGAAAACCCACTTGCACCCTATAGGCTTTATGCCTTCAGTGGGTCAACCAAGTTCCAAACTTGGTTTTCATACATGGAATCCATTTCGACTTCATGGCACCAAGCCACTTATCCCTTTCTGAACTACTTCATAATGTAGGCTCTCATCATCAATGAGTAACACGTCGCTCGATTCACTTACGAGAAATCCATATCTCTCGAATATTGCGTGTTCTACCAGATCTACGAAGATGTGGTGTTACAATAGGTCCAGCCGATTGCTCATCACTATGAGTTGTCGGCTGTTGTGCTTCATCAGGTATCTCATCAATGTCTATTTGAGTCTCTCGAGCCTCCTCAAGCTCGACGACACTCCCACTGTTTTCTTGCAAGAGAAACTCTTTCTCTAGAAACACAGCATGCCTTGAAACAAACACCTTTTGTTCCACAGGATGATAGAATTGGTAACCCCTTGTTTCCTTAGGGTATCCAATAAATAGACATTTATCAGACTTAGCATCCAATTTGTCTGATACAGTCCGCTTCACATAAGCAAGACAACCCCATATCTTCAAGTAAGATACATGAGGTTTCTTACTATTCCATATCTCATATGGAGTAGTTGAGACTACCTTGGTAGGCATTCTGTTTAACAAGTAAACAGTTGTCTGAAGTGCATAGCCCCAAAAGGACTTGGGAAGATTCGCATGATTCATCATTGACCTGACCATGTCCAATAAGGTCCGGTTACGCCTCTCAGATACACCATTATGCTGTGGTGTATATGGCGGAGTCCATTGAGACAATATGCCATTGTCTCTTAGATAATCAAGAAACTCTTGACTTAAGTATTCACCACTGATGTGGGTGAATCATGCTATGTTTTCACTACTTTATATATGTGCATTTTATCTCATTTCATATCCTAGACATGTATTTTATCATGATTAGCATATTTTGGAGGAAGAGACTGCTTGTGGTGTTTTTGTGTTACGAAGAAGAAGGGCGTATCAAAACAACACGGAATCGACACGTCATGAGAGCCGGACAACACGCTGAGTTCAAGAGCAACACGCTGCGGTGATTCCAGAGCCAACACCACGCCTATGCACCGCGACACGCCCGGCTCAAACCGTAACACGCCTTGTGGAAACTCCGCGACACGCGGTGCCCTCATGTGGCATGGGCGTGTTGGCCGATTCGACCTTCCTTTCTCGCGAGCAATCAGATCTTCGGGGAATCTATTGCCTTAAATTGAAGAGGAGGCAAGGCTATAAAAGAGAAGATATTCTAACCCTAAAAGGGAGGACGGCGGATGGTCAAGGAGGAGAGAAGGCGGCAAAGGATCGACAAGAGGAAGAAAAGAGAAGGAGTGGCAGAGGAACGCAGATGGCATCCAAGATTGTATTTTCTTTCTCTAGCAACTCTTGTCGACTATGGAGTAGTGTCCTGTAATCTTAGGATGGGGAGTAGCCCTTTGACGATTTATGATGATGATATAATCTATACTACTTAAATTATTGTTTGTGTTGATTTGGTTCTTGGATTCTTATTGACAAACCTAAGGAGCTAAGGGAAGTACCTAACAGTGAACCCAAGTTCCCAAACCCCGAACCAACTAGGGATAAACTCCTGTCAAGTAGCGGTAGTGTATCTACGAGGGTTTGCGGGGGTCTCGTGACAGGTCCCCTTAGCTGATTATGGTCCTGTGTGCAAACCTACCGTGAAAAAGGAAATTTGACTCTAGAGGAACTCTTATGGACTTAATGGATCTATCAAATCCAGTTTCTACCAAGTAATGAGGTAAGAATAGGGAGGTTTGCGGGGTCTGTGACAGTCCCCTTAGCGATTATGATCCCCTATGCTCGAACACCGTGATGTAAATTGAATTTGATAGTACAACGAGTAGACCTCGAAAGGGGCCGCTTGATTTACCTTAGGATAGGTTCCATCAAAACAAACTCTAATAGGGGTAGGAAAGAATCAAATCACCTTATAAATCATCGACGTGGTGAAACCCATATCCCGAGATTCTCCTCAACTATCGACTTTTAGCCTGCTCTTCTCATTCGTTGTTATTGACTTCTCGGTTCTTAGCTTAAACCATACATTGATTCACTAGATAACTTGGTATCACGATCATTCTAATTGTTCCAATCCCTGTGGGATCGATATTTTTATTACTTGACGACAACCGTGCACTTGCGGAAAATAATACATCAAGTTTTGGCGCCGTTGCCGGGGATTGGCACTCAATATTGAATTGAGCGTGATTTATTTAATCTAGATTTCTGTTCTTAATATTGATTGTTCCTATTTTTCTTTTGTATCTATTCTGAATTCTTGTTTTGGGAGCCTCTCTTGTTGTTGCATGCACAGACTTAATAGGGAAATTCTCGATATTGATCCTGAGATAGAGAGAACTTTCCTTGCTAGAAGACGATTTCAAAGAACCTCAGAAAACAATCTGACCTCCACATGGCGTAACGAAAAATAAACCTTTAAGGGATTATGCAAAGACCTAGTACAAGGGGATTGAGATCGAGTATTAGAAGACCCCTATTGAAGCAAAACAATTTCAATTAAAACCGGCGCTACTATCTATGGTCCAACAAAGATCAATTCGAGAGGAGCACCTCATCAAGATCCAAATCTGCACTTGAAGTATTTTTGGAATTTTGCGAGACTTTGAAACTGAATGGAGCCTCAGCAGATGCTATTAGATTGCGCTTGTTTCCTTTCTCATTGCGGGACAAAGCCAGAGCTTGGCTACACTCTCTTCCAGCAGATTGTATAACTACCTGGGATCAACTGGAGCAAAGATTTTTAGACAAGTATTTTCCACCCAGCAAAACTGCAAGTCTTCGCCATCAAATCACTAATTTTGCACAAGGATGGAGAAACATTATTTGAAGCTCGGGATTTAAGGGATTACTACAGAATGCCCTCATCATGGGTCGAGAAGTGGCTCATTGTTCATACTTTCTACAATGGAATCTCAGATGCTACTAAGGTTTCTCTTGATTCTCACTGCAGGAGGAGCTCTTATGAACAAAACATTGGATGAAGCTTTGAGATTATCGAGAATGTGGCAATGAATTCTCACCAATGGGCTCTGAACGAGGATATCAAACTAAAATGCCAGGTAAGTTTGAGGTAAGTACCATTGATCTACTCAGTGCAAAAGTCGATGCATTAACTCAAAAGCTCGAACATTTTAATGTATCAGCCGTAAACTCATCTAATGTCACTTGCGAGATCTGTGGTGTAACAGGACACGTAGCGATGAACTGTCAAATCCTACACGCACCATCATCGGAAGCTGGGATTGAGCAAGTTGATGCGTTGAATAATTTTAATCAGAAGCCTAATGGTGGCAACCCTTACTCAAACACGCATAATCCGGTTGGAGAAATCATCCCAACTTTTCAGATAGAGCCCATCAAAATTCTTCCGACGAACAACTTTGAGCACCTTGGATTTCAAGGACCCAAGTCGAGCTTAGAAAAGATGATGGAAAATTTTATCACTACGTCGGGAAGATAAATGATGAATTTCGGCAGCATGTTGTAGAATCAAATAGGCAACATCAAAATAATACCGAGGCAATCAAGCAATTGGGAAGCAAGGTTGATAATTTGACTAATCACACAAGAATGCTGGAAAATCAAATTTCCCAAATTGCCAGCTCAGCATCAAGGACGCCCGGCAGATTTCCTGGAAATTCAGAAGTAAACCCAGCCGAGCATTGTAATTCTATAAGTTTGAGAAGTGGAAGGATTTTAGAAGGAGACAGAGCTAAACAAGCAACCTACGACGAGCGTGTCGGAGTTGGAAGATGACAAAGAAGACGCTGTGTTGAACAAACACACCTGACCAGGCGTGTTGTTCAACACGCCTGAGGCCCACGAGCGCGTGTCAGCCGACACACCCGTGTCGGGTCATTCCAGCAGCCGACACGCCCAGGCTGTGCCAAACGACACAGGCGTGTCGAATAGGGAACCAAGAGCATATAAGCCCCTATCCGTTCCCTCAAAGATTAAGGAAAAATTGGATGAACAATTTGGTAAGTTCCTTGAGGTAATTAGGAAGTTGTATATCAATATACCTTTACGAAGCTCTTCAACAAATGCCTACATACTCTAAGTTCTTGAAGGACATCTTAACCAATAAAAGAAAAGTCGAGGAGCATGTAACAGTGGCTCTTACTGAGGAGTGCAGTGCCTTAATTAAGAACATGGTACCTCCCAAACTAAATGATCCAGGTAGCTTTTCTATACCTTGCATAATCAATGACTCAAATTTTGATAAGGCTTTTTGCGATTTGGCGCCAGTGTAAATTTGATACCTCTTTCCATATGCAAGAAATTGGATTTGGGAGAAATGAAACTAACTACTATGGCTGCGCTTATGATCGTTCCATTAGATATCCTTTGGGAATCTTAGAAGATGTACCCGACAGGTGGGAAATTTTATTATTCCACAGATTTTATAGTACTAGACATGGATGAAGACCCATGTATTCCACTTATTTTGGGAGACCTTTCTTGGCTACTGTAGGAGCAATGATAGATGTCAAAACCACAAACTTTCACTTGCATTTGAAACGAAAAATTGAATTTGACCTTTCAAAAGTCATTAAACAACCCTCTGTTTTGATGTTTGTTGTAGGATTGATAGCTTTCCAAATAATGACACTAAAAGGAGCACCGTGAACAAACTCATCTTAATAAGCTCGGGGATTTTGAAGATAAAGAACCGGAGATTTCCGATTCCGATCTCACGCACAGTAGAACTTAAGCCTCTTCCATCGACACTTTCAGTACGAGTTTCTTGGCGAAAATTCTACTTATCGTGATCATTAATGCTAATCTGAGTAATGCAGAGACTGAAAAACTGATTGAGGTATTGAAAATATATAAGAATGTCATTGGATACAAGATTGATGACATTAAAGGAATTAGTCCATCGGTTTGCATGCACAGGATTTTATTAGAAGACAATTTTAAAACCTCTATAGAGCATCAAAGAAGATTGAACCCAGCTATGAAAGAGATAGTCAAGAAAGAGGTTATGAAATTTCTAGATGCAGGAATTATCTATCCAATATCCGATAGCGAATGGGTAAGTCCTGTCCATGTTGTGCCAAAGAAAGGGGGGATAACGGTAATAAGGAATGCTACGAATGAGTTAATCCCCACTAGAGCTGTTACGGGATGGAGAATGTGTATTGATTATAGAAAATTGAATAAGGAAACTAGAAAGGACCATTTTCCCATCCCATTTATTGACCAAATGTTAGATCGGTTAGCAAAACACTCGCATTTCATTACTTAGATGGATACTCAGGTATCTATCAAATCCATATCTCTCCTAATGACCAAGAGAAAACAACATTCACTTGACCCAAAGGTACCTTTGCCTTCAGGAGAATGCCTTTTGGGTTATGCAATGCACCCGCCACTTTTCAGAGGTGTATGACTTCAATTTTTTCTGATATGATCGAGAATATAATGGAAGTATTCATGGATGATTTTTCTGTATATGGTGCAGATTTTGATATATGTTTATCTAATTTGGTCAAGGTATTGCAGAGATGCGAGGAAATGAATTTAATGCTTAATTGGGAGAAGTGTCACTTCATGGTGCGAGAAGGCATAGTACTTGGACACCTAATTTCACACCGTGGTATCGAGGTGGATATTGCTAAAACTGAAGTGATCAAGAGGTTGCCACCTCCAACTGATGTCAAGGGAGTGCGTAGTTTCTTAGGACATGCAGGGTTCTACCGACGGTTCATCAAGGACTTCTCAAAAATTTCAAGGCCATTAACTAATTTGCTTGCTAAAGATGTTGTGTTTCACTTTGATAACCCTTGTCTTGATGCATTTTCCAGGTTAAAGGAAGCATTAACAACCGCCCCAATAATGCAACCTCCAGATTGGAGTCTCCCCTTTGAAATTATGTGTGATGCAAGTGATTTTGCCGGGCAGTTGTTAGGACAAAGAAAGGATCGCAAGGTGTATGCAATCTACTACGCTAGTAAGACATTGGATGAAGCACAAATGAATTATGCTACCACAGAAGGAACTCTTGGCTATAGTATTTGCTTTGACAAGTTCGGATCTTATATCATAGGGACCAAGGTGATAGTTTATCTGATCATGTACCATAAGATACTTGCTGAGTAAAAAAGAATCTAAGCCAAGACTTATCCGGTGGATACTTCTCCTACAAGAGTTTGACTTAGAAATTCGAGACAAGCAAGGAACGGAGAACGTAGTTGCAGACCATCTATCGAGGCTTCATCTAGAACCAAATGTGGGAAGAGAAGCGATCTTGCTATAAATGATTTCTTCCGGATGAGCGACTACTAGCAGAACAATCAAGGCACCGTGGTATCTTGATTTTGCCAACTACCTAGCTTATGGATAATACCTTCTAACATGAGAAATCATCAGAGGAAGAAGTTTCTTTCGGATGTAAAGCATTATGTGTGGGACGAACCATTCCTTTTCAAGCAAGGGGCGGATGCTATATATCGAAGATGCGTATCCGAAGAAGAGATTGAGGATATATTGTACCACTGTCATTCTTTTGCATATGGAGGTCATGCGAGCACAGACAAGACTGCTGCAAAGGTTTTGCAAGCGGGATTTTATTGGCCTCACATTTTTAGATACTCGAATTATGTGACGACTTGTGACCGCCAAAGGACCGAACATATCAAGGAGACATGAGATGCCTCAAAATTCGATATTGAAGTCGAATTGTTCGACGATGGGGAATTGACTATATGGGACCCTTCCTACTTCCTATAAAAACACCTATATACCGTAGCATGGACTATGTGTCTAAATGGGTTGAGGCTCTACCATCCCCTCTTGTGATGCAAAACAGTCATTAAGCTCTTTAAGAGTATAATATTTCCAAGATTTGGAATACCGAGAGCGAATAAGTGATGGAGGCTCACACTTTATCGAAAGACAATTTGAAAGTCTTCTCAAGAAGTATGGAGTAACCCATAAACTAGCCTCACCATATCATCCACAAACGAGTGGGCAAGTAGAAGTTTCGAATAGGGAGATCAAGACTATCTTGGAAAAAACAGTATCAAGATCAAGGAAGGATTGGTCTTTAAGACTTGATGATGCTCTATGGGCCTATCGAACTGCCTATAAGACACCCATTGGAATGACTCCGTTTCGATTAGTTTATGGAAAACCATGTCATCTTCCGATTGAAATAGAGCATAGGGCATATTGGGCAATTAAATGGCTTAATTTTGACTTGAAGAAAGAGGAGAGAAAAGAAAGCTGCTAAACGAACTTGAAGAACTACGCCTTGATGCTTATGAACATGCGAGGTCTTATAAGGAGAAAACGAAGAGGTGGCATGACAAGAATATCATGCGCAGAGAATTCCATCAAGGAGACTTGGTATTACTATTCAACTCCAGATTGAAACTCTTTCCCGGGAAGCTGAAATCCAGATGGTCGGGGCCATATCGAATTGAAAAGGTTTATCCTCATGGAGCTATTGATATATCTAGTGAGTCTACGGGAATTTTCAAAGTAAATGGTCAAAGACTTAAGAGATACTTCGCAAATAATTCGCTTGAGTGATTGAGATGAGGAGAGGCGAGCATACTCAAGCCATATCCCCAAAACTAAGGAGTAACTGAGGGGTCAAGCTAACGACCTTAAACAAGCGCTTCTTGGGAGGCAACCCATGCTATTTTCATTTTATTTTATTTTATTTTATTCTTTATTCTATTTTTATTTTTATTTAGTTGACACGACCGCGTGCCGAATGACACAGCGTGTTGGTACCGAAGACAACATAGGCAGGGCGTGCTGACTAGCATGCCCGTGTCGCACACTTCACAACCTAGGCACGCCAGGGCTGGACTGCGACACGCCTGGGGAGCGATGGAGCACGCCCATGTCGCACCTAAACGGGTCGGGTATTTGCGTAGAACAAGCCCGACACGCCTATCTGCGATAACCCTCTAAAACCAGCCGAGCACGCCTAATCTTCCACTGCAATACAAGGTTGAAGCATCCGCCGCGGTCTCCCTCTCAAGCGAGGAGCAAACCTCTTGTCTCTCAATTCATAACGCCATGAGCAAGCGAGTGAAGACAAGAGGAGGAGCTTCTTCCTCTCTGACAAGGACAAGGGAAAAGAAAAGCTCAGGATTTGGGTAACGAACCTCCTCGACCTCTAGCCATCCTTATGGAATTGTTTTTAGGGATGATATTATGAAGACTAAATTGAAAGCTTGAAAAGGAAGTTAGTATCTACAGAACTATAGACTTCTACACGTTGACCACCTTAGGGTTAAGAGATGACATAACTTGGTTAACAAATAGGATAGTCTGGACAGAGTTTATCACAGACAATCACATTTGTTTCCATAGTTTCACTCTTGAATTCCTTAGCTCCTGTCACAAAATCTGCAAGGAAAGAGATTGTGAGTAAGGAAAAATAAAATATATATTAATGAACCATGAATTTACCCTTTCTCTGAGTGATTTTAATATGATATTTGATTTTCCTAGCGGAGGGGAGAGGCAAATTCATAGACATTTTATTGATCATCAATTTTGGAGATTAATTTCTGATGACCCTCGCCCTTACGATGCATCTAGATCTAAATCATTTAACATCCCTAATCCTAATTTCAGATATATCCTTAGATTCATGGCTAATACAATCTCGGGAGATATGATAGTAGTGCAGGTGGCTAGGCTGAGTGAGTTACAATTTCTATGGGCCATGCTAAATGAAGTTAAGATTGATTCAAGAGCCCATATGGTTAGGCATTTAGTTAAGGTTAGTAATAGCCCATCCGGAGTCATAGTCATAGGGGGTATTATCACTAGGATTGCTGTAGCCTTAGGATGTGATTTGGATGACCTTGAATATTGTCCTGCTAGCCCTAGATTGGATTTGGATGCTTGTATAAATATGAAGATGATTGAGGCATGTGACGAGGGATATCGTTTGGTGTTAAGAAATGGAATTAAAATCCTCTTCTTAAACCCTGAGCGGATGACTGTACGTAATTCATCCAATTGGCTTTTTAGAGATGTTCAGGAACCCTTTCCTACCCCCACTGCCCATGCTCCATCACCCCCTGCTAGGGAGCCATCTCACATAGCCCCCGAGCCATCACATTCGACTCCTGAACCCCCACGGTTTCCTACTGACAATGTTTCTGCAGGGTACTCTTCTTTTGATTTTTCAGGATTCCGATCATCATTCGAAGCATTTAGGGTCGAGCATACCTCGCACATTGGTGTGTGGGATCGGTATGCCCAAGCTACAGAGGAGCACCATCGCATGGTGACACAGCATTTGGATAGGGCAGCTGATTTTTACAGGAGAGCTGATGAGTTTTTCACTGCTGAGTCCGCCCGGAGGGAAGATAATGATAGATTTCGACAAGAGTCCCGGGAGTTTTACCAGGAGCAGCGACGTAGGTGGGCAGAGGAGGATGCTAGTAGCGAAGACGATGACCATTGACCACCTTCAACTATTTTGTGAGTTTTGATGCACATCCTTTACTGCTTATGCCGTTTCTACTTAGATCTTTTTGGTTATTGCTATTTTATTTTATTTGAATCTTTTCATATCTCATAAGTGGTAATTTTTTTATATATCATCCGTAATACAATCAATATTGGTGGATCATGAAATTCCTTTTGCCTATTTGATAAGAACCCTATTTCACTTCGAACACGGTCTATAGGTCTGAGGTATCCAATGAAAAGATTTAAATCCCCCATATCAGACAAGTACTCGATTTTCCATTGGATACTTACTTTCTCAACTTGGTTACTGTAGAAAAACTTTAAATACAATTAAAAAAAAAAAAAAAAAAAAAGGCGTATGGGAATTGTTTTCAAGCACCCCTTTGAGACCAAGTAGTTACTGGGGAAACACCTAAAAGGTGCCCCTTTGAGACTAACTAGTTACTGGGGAAATGCTCTCTATAATTCCTTACCTTCTCTCTTCTTGGAAAGTGCTCCTTTGAGACCTTTTGATGATAGGTAAGAATGATCCATGCATTAAAGGAAGGTAAGTGCCTCTATCTTAGGAAATAAGAATATTCTACGATAGAAGGGATGTCAAGTCGATTGGTGTCCAATGACTTTAGTCCACCATTTCACGTGCACTATATAGGGATCTTTAACTTGGCAACTAGGAATGATTTGAAAAGATTAAGATCATTGTATACCCTAGATGATGCTTAGTATTTCCACAAATAAGTTGTCTTCGAGTTGTCTTTGCTTGAGGACAAGCAAAAGTTTAAGACTAGGGGATTTTGATGTGGGTGAATCATGCTATGTTTTCACTACTTTATATATGTGCATTTTATCTCATTTCATATCCTAGACATGTATTTTATCATGATTAGCATATTTTGGAGGACGAGACTGCTGTCAGGGTGTGTTTGTGTTAACAGGGCGTAGTAGACGGGCGTATCTAAACAACACAGGCGTGCTCGGAATCACGCTGTGTCATGAGAGCCACGGACAACACGCTTTGAGTTCAAAGAGCAACACGCCCGTGCCGGTGATTCCAGCAGCCAACACGCCCTATGCAGCCGCGACACGCCCCAGTTCAAACCGTAACACGCCTTGTGGGAAACCCGCGACACGCCGGTGCCCTCATGTGGCATGGGCGTGTTGGCCTGATTTCAGCCTTCCTTTTCTGCGAGCAATCAGGATCTTCGTGGGAATCTATTGCCTTAAATTGAAGAGGAGGCAAGGCTATAAAAGAGAAGATATTCTAACCCTAAAAGGGAGGACGGCGGATGGTCAAAAAGGAGGAGAGAAGAGGGCAAAGGGATCGACAACAGAGGAAGCAAAAGAGAAGGAGTGAGGAACGCAGATGGCATCGATTGTATTTTCTTTCTCTAGCAACTCTTGTCAGACTATGGAGTAGTGTCCTGTAATCTTAGGATGGGGGAGTAGCCCTTTGACGATTTACGATGATGATATAATCTATACTACTTAAATTATTGTTTGTGTTGATTTGGTTTTCGTTGGATTCTTATTGACAAACCTAAGGAGCTAAGGGGAAGTACCTAACAGTGAACCCAAGTTCCCGAAACCCCGAACCAACTAGGGATAAACTCCTGTCAAGTAGCGGTAGCGTATCTACGAGGGCTTGCGGGGGTCTCGTGACAGGTCCCCTTAGCTGATTATGGTCCCGTGTGCAAACCTACCGTGAAAAAAGGAAATTTGACTCTAGAGGAACTCTTATGGACTTAATGGATCTATCAAATCCAGTTTCTACCTAGTGACAGAGGTAAGAATAGGGAGGTTTGCGGGGGTCTCGTGACAGGTCCCCTTAGCTGATTATGATCCCCTATGCTCGAACACCGTGACAGGTAAATTGAATTTGATAGGTACAGTCAGCGTAGACCTCGAAAGGGGCCGTTGATTTACCTTAGGATAGGTTCCATCAAAACAAACTCTAATAGGGGTAGGAAAGAATCAAATCACCTTATAAATCATCGACGTGGTGAAACCCATATCCTGAGACTCTTGACTTAAGTATTCACCACCTCGATCCGATCGAAGTATTTTAATACTCTTGTCATGTTGTCTCTCTACTTCATTTCTGAATTCTTTGAACCTTTCAAAGGCTTCAGACTTGTGTTTCATCAAGAACACATACCCAAACCGTGAGTGATCATCGGTGAAGGTAATGAAGTAGTTATAGCCTCCTAAAGCTTGAGTTGACATAGGTCCACATACATCAGTATGTATTAGACCTAGTAACTCTCCCACTCGTTCACCTTTTCCAGTAAAAGGTAACTTAGTCATCTTGCCTTTTAAGCATGATTCGCATGTATCGTATGAATCCAATTCAAACGATTCCAGAATTCCACATTTGTGTAATTCGGACATGCGTTTCTTGCTTACATGGCCAAGATGACAATGCCACATATAGGAGTCTATTTGATTATCCTTTTGAGCACGCATGTTGCTCGCTTCGATATTGAAGATGTCACTGGATACGTCCAACGTATAAACACCATTGCTTAAAGTTCCAGTCCCATAAAGAACTCCATTCAAAGTTATGTAACAACAATTGTTACTAAAAGTCAAATGGTACCCATTTCTATTTAAACAAGAAATAGAAATGATGTTCTTTATCAACGAAGGAACATTAAAGCAATTGTCCAGTTCTAAGATAAGTCCTGCAGGGAGTTTCAAGAAATACATTCCGTTGGCGAGTGCAGCAATCTTTGCTCCATTCCCAACACGTAAATTTAACTCTCCCTTGACGAGTCTTCTTCTATTCCTTAGCCCATGTATGTCATTACATATATGTGAGCCACACCCAGTATCCAATACCCAAGTGTCTGAGGAAATAGAATGACAATCAATAACGAAGATATGTGAAAAGATGGAGCATCTTATGCCTTATTCTTCTTCACGGACTCAAGATAAATCTTGCAATTTCTTCGCCAATGGCCCTACTTGCCATAATTATGGCAAGTGCTCTTTTGAGCTGGTTCTGCCTTTTTAGCATTTTTCTTCTTCCCCTTCTGTTGTTATTTTGACTCTCTCTTAGAACCTTTCTTCGAGGAATCAACTAACAACACCGTCCCCTGCTCATGCTTCTCAAAAGGCTCCACAGTCTTCAGCATGTTGAGCAGTACCACAGATGAACCTTCTTGCATCTCAGAGGTGAAGAGGAGCTTGGAGACTTCGAACCTTTCGAATCTCACTTGCTCATCAAACAACTCATAAAGATGAAGGACTACGATATGAGCATCCATATACTCATGTTGCTTTCGTAGATTTGGGTTCTATCGCAGCTAGCATGATGCAACTTGTCAGTTCAGAATCATTCACATGTTTCTGATAGGCCAACAATTGGTCCAGAGTTGCATTGTCACTAGGATGGGCGGGAAGAGGCGCTTCGAGGACATACGCAAGCTTTTCACCCTTGAGAACAATTCTCAAGTTTCTAAGCCAGTCTAAGAAGTTCGGCCCAGTCAATTTATTCGAATCCAAAATGGAACGCAAATTCAAAGACATCATGATCAATTTTAGAAATACAAAGCGAGCATATATGAGAAAATGATTTTAAAATGCATCAATATACATTTATAAATCCCATTCATTTTTTCGAATTTCAAAAACCCCAAAATCACTTCGGGAGATCGTAGGTCCATCTCCGAATGGGCTGATATCCATCGTAGTTATGAACAACCTTGGAGAGAGTCCAACAAGTCATTCATAACTACGATGGTAGGTATCAACTATACCGATTGCATATCACGTATATGCAACTATCACAATGTGCTATCAACTAATTGAATGTTCACACATACATCGGGTTGTTAACACATTAACAAGTATGCATCATATGCATAGCACCCAACTTCACCTCCCTTTACATCGACCTTGGAGAGAGTCCAACAAGCCGATGCTCCAGGTTAAAGCCAACCCATTAATCGGGAAATAGTTTTAATATGGTTAGAGCGCATTCAACCAATTAGCCCAGCTTGGAGAGAGTCCAACAACCAAAGCTAACGATTGACCTCTGACTCTTACCATATTAGTATTAAACTATTCCATGGTTTGAACATGTTCGGGTTCGAGCCGGGCTTGGAGAGAGTCCAACAACCCAAACAAGAAATGGAACTCTGGTTCTAACCATATTAATGGAAGGTGTAGGCTTTAATATTGTTTAAGGGTTTTATGTCTCATCCTGTTTGCATGCAAATAACTATTATCTATATGGCATGGCATACATCTACATGTCACGACACGCATGACATTATGTTATGCATCTAATGCAATTACATGACATACAATTATGTCATGTATATGTTTCCTTATATGTCATAACTATTTATGGAAATAAAATATGTTTAAGATTTGATTCTTCAAATCAAATCATAATTAAATTAGGAAACAAATTTCCAAATCTAATCACATATTTTATTCATGGAATTATTTGATTAAGGAAAATCTATTTAGGAAACCAATTTCCTAAATCATCAAAACTACTTATGGAAATAAAATATTTTAAGATTTGATTTCCCAAATCAAATCATGATTAAATTAGGAAACAAATTTTCAGAATCTAATCAAATATTTTATTTATGGAAAATATCAATTTCCATAAATACTTCCAACTTTCCAAAAGTGGAAGATTTCCATAAATACTTCTAGACTTTCCAAAATTGAAAAATTTCCATAAATACTTCTAAATTTCCAAAATTAAAAAATTTCCAGAAATACATTATGACTATCGCAAAACCATTTTTACGATTATGTCGAAACACAACCTGGGCTCTGATACCACTGTTGGGTTTCAGGCACCGCGGCGTGTGTGTGTTCGATCACGTTTCATAAACATGAACACAGCGGAAGCAATAAAAATAATAAATCTACATTTATTACAACACACACAACACACGCATGCATATTACAACAAGTGTAGACATAACCGTAAATTTAAATTTGCAATAAAAGGAAATTTATCTACGTTATATCTTTCGTATGACGTGTAGTGGGAACGACATCAACCGAAACGATCCTCGCTAGAATCGTCTCTATCCGTATCCACGCCGAGTTCCTCGAGATGACTTCGCTAAGCCACGAGCTTCGTCTTCATACGGGTTACTAGCCTAATGTTGAAGACGACGTGATCGAGAGATGATCACGATCCGAATCCAAATTCGGATCCTAATATGAGTTCTCAAAACTCGCTTCTCCGGAGAGGTATTCATCAACCAATTGACGAATCCTTCATCCTCCACCTCAGAGGATTACCGGAGATCGAATCCCCGATAAGTTAGCCGCTGTCGGAGCTCTAACCGTCGTCCAAACGACGCTCCGACGAGAGGAGAAGAAGCTGTCCAGAAAACTGGACAGCTTGGTGGAGGAGTAGGCGCCTGCCAAAACAAGGAAGCCAAGTGCTCACCTTTTCACCGAGGCCTAGGAAGATCGAGGATCACTGCTGAAGCTTGGACGCAAAGAGCCGGACCGGCTCAAGGGTTGGGCGGCAATGGAGTTGACGCCAACAAGAGGAAGAGGGGTTGGGCCAAGCTGGTTAGGGTTTTGGATTAGGCTTAATTATCCATTAAGCCCTCTTTATAGAGAACTAATTCTCTTAATGGTTATTGGATCATAACCATTAGGCCCGTTAACCCGCTCCATTAAGATAAGTTAAAATAAACCAAACCATGATGGTTTATTTTAAGTTAAAACGAACCGAACCAACTTTTGGTTCATTCGTTTAAAATAAACCAAACCCTTTGGTTTATTCTCCTCCATTGGATTAGAACCAAACCATTTTGGTTCATCCATTACGTCTTCATAAGACTCGGCCCATCCATGCTTCCATTGCGACTGAAACGATTTCATGCTCGCTTTATGTTTGGTCCAACCAAACCTAGTTTCTCTCGGTCTGAGAATCCCATTCTCAAGCTCGTTTTAAATCCTTTGGATTACGCTCATTGTGCGTGTGACCAAATAGGTTCTCGGTTTATGTTGGCCGTCTATAATTAACCATTAATTATAGAACGATCATGAGTGGCACCTAGTAGTACATCATGATCCCCAATTAACCGAAAAGATCAACGGTTGATCCAGAACTATTTCTGAAACCCTTTAGCAGCTCGAATGATTCGTGCCCCATTCCCTTCACTCATCTTATACCCACTTGGTTCAGGACATGGTCTATTGTGTCAGTCCCCACTAGGCTGACTACGTCACACCTAGCCCAAGTATCATTTCCTCGTCCTACGGATTCTAGTTACTCCACATGTATCGAAGAGTACCTTACTCTAAACATGTAATGCTTTGGCCAAAGACTTTAGTAACAATCCGACGAGAGGACATGGGTATACATCTCCTCGCAAGGAGTGGTGAATCCTTTATAGGCTATTCAAACACCTTCGATCACTTCGACTTATACCCAATCATCCCGGGTCCACATCTCCTTAGAGATGCTTGCTTAAGATGTCAAAGCATAAGTCTCTATGATCAAGATGACTTGAATACCGCAAGTCAAAGGAACATCGCACTTAAGCCACAGTAAGAACTTCATTGACATATCTATATATGCAGAGAACCATATGAAGTCTTACGGCTGGTCACTCCAATGAACTAGTTACCATAACTAGCATCCACGATTAACTCCGGACATCACTATGTCTCTAGCCAGTGAGAATCAGTTGCTTGGATACACCAAGGAGTATACCTCGTGCTAGTCTCGACAGAATTGATGGTGTCCAAATCCATCAATTCATCGACTAGGGATAATTCCGATACATCACAATTATACATGTAGAGATACTCACTAGTTGTGATCCAATCACAAATTCTCTCATGCTGTGAATCGTATCGTGGACATTCAGTAAATGAGTTTAAGATCCAATCAAATACATAAAACATGTATACTCAAATAGTGAATCTTCATTTATCATATAAATGGTTCATACATAAGGCGATTGCCTTAGGACATCTCTCATATATTACTAACACTAACTACGATGTGACAAGAATCTTCATGGACACAGATAGCTCGGTTAATATTTTGTTTAAAGAGGCCTTTGTTCGCATGTAGCTCGACCCGGCTCAACTTCAATCGATGAACACTGCTCTATTCGGTTTCTTGGGCCATGAAGTGTCTCCGCTTGGGCGAATTGATTTTCCCTTGTCACTGGAAGAGGAGCCCCTCCGCAGGATCCGAATTACCACTTTTACAGTGGTAGATGTTGTCTCGGCCTACAATGTTATTTTAGAAAGACCGACATTGCACTCCTTTGAAGCTACCGTATCTACCTACAACTAGAAGATCAAGTTTCCCGTGAAAAACCAAGTGGGAGAATCCGTGGGAGATCAAAAGGAAGCTAAGAAATGTTATGTGGAGGAAGTTCGTGTTAGGGCAATCAACCCATGTGATGTGGTTTTGATGTGTGTGGCAAAGGGTTTAAGTTAGGATTGATATGTGCGTTGAAGTCATGCAGGACTTAGTAATTCGCACATGGATGGATAACATTGGTAAGATTCACCTCTCATGACTCGGTCCTTGAGTCGGTGAAAGATGCATTGTGGAAGCTGTGCGCTTGGTGCATCCGAGGGACCGTTAGATGAGGAGCATTGGAGTGAAGCCGAAGGAAGTAGACTTCAAGGCGAGACACGAAGGATGGCGCTGCAAAGCCGTGCGCTTGGCGCATCCGAGGGACGTGGCTGGACGAAGAGAACTTCGAAGGCAAGAGACTCCAAGGGAATGAGAGTGAGCGAATGTAATCCGGGATGGGGTAGCTCGTTAGGTGAACTTGGCTAATTGGCTAAGTGTCGGATGGGTTTTCCCGACACCAGTCGACTGCTATAGATAGTAGTCGACTGATCCAAGTCGATTGGTGTTCGAGTCGAACTTCTGGCCGAACAGTCGACTGCCAGCTCGTGGCAGTCGACTGCTAGCTCCATCAGTCGACTGCCAAGGGGAACAGTCGACTAATGTCGAGGGTTTCGAGCACAGAAGCTTGAGCAGTCGAGTGTTCGCTTCCGACACTCGACTGGTGGCTCCATCAGTCGACTGATGGGATGATCAGTCGACTAATGTGGGAGCCGTTGGATAGAATCTAACATGGAAGAAGCCGTTAGAGGGCAATGACCACATTGCGATCGGTGAGGGGGCTTCTTCTCTATAAAAAGGAACCTTAGGTGACTTGGGGAGGCTAATGGTTCATTGCTAAACATCTCCCAAGTGCCCAAAACGATTTTCCTCTTCTTCCTTGTGTTTAATTTCATCTTATTGTAAGAGGAGAGAATTCTTGTAAGAAAAGGTTACCTCCACCTAGCTTTGTGCAAAGGAGAGTTTAGTGGAAAGGTTAAGAAGTGATTCACCGTGGAACGAATCGGATCGTGGATTAACGGTAAGGCCATGAATCACGTTACATCTCCGGTGTTAGCATTTGTGCTTACTTCTTGCATTTACTTAATTATCTTTTATTATTCCGTTGCGCTAATATTGTTTGTAGACGATTAAGAGCGATCAACCACCACCGTACATGAGAAAGGCTATTCAACCCCCTCTAGCCGGCCACCGACGTTCCAACAAGTGGTATCAGAGCCAAGTTGCTTGTCACCGGACTCATCGCCGCTACAAGCACGACAACAAAGATGGTCAGCTCCAATATTCATCCGCCAAAGTTTGAAGGAGAATTCGCTTGGTGGAAAAAGCAAATGGAGATATTCTTCGAGACTGATTTTGATATAATGCTCACTATGAAAAACGATTTTGAAGTTCCTAGAAATGAAGAAGGGAGAATGCTAAAAAAGTCAAGATGGACCAAAAAGCAAAGAGAGGAGCACTTGGCAAATTCAAAAGCCAAACATCATCTATTTAACGTGCTACCTCAACAAGAGATTAACAGAATTGGTGAATGCTCAAGTGCCAAGGAAATGTGGGAGAGACTTGTAGAACTCCATGAAGGCACCTCAGAAGCCAAACTAGCAAGAAGGGACCTTCTTCGATCCCAACTCAACAACATCAAACTCGATAAGGGGGAGAAGGTAATATCTCTTCATTCACATTTTAAAGAAGTTATTAATGGACTAACAAGTGTAGAGGAGAAGCTCTCAAATAAAGACATGATCATGAAGGCCATAGATACCTTCCCTCGGTCATCCAAATGGAGCTCTAGTAAGTACTCTAGAGGAATTCTTTTCTACTATGGAGCTCCATGAAACAAGGCTTGAAGGAGTAGTAGAAGAGCAAATCAAGCCAACAAGGGGAGTGACACTAGTAGCGGAAAAAGGAAAGAAGAATAAGAAGCCTTCATCCTTCTCATCCGATGAAGACTCCTCCTCCACCATGGGTAGCACGGAAGAAGCCTACATGGTAAGGAAGGTAAGGCGTGCTTTGAAGAACTTTAAATTTAACAAATCTAATGATAGGAGGAGAAGGCCGAGACAAAAAATTATTTGCTAGAATTGCCAAGGAGAGGGACACATAAGGGATGATTGTCCCCTATTGAACAAGAGCAAAGAGGAAAGGAGAAAGAAAGAAGAGAAGAAGAAGGGGAGCAAGAAGAAGGATGAAGAGAAGAAATCGAAGGAGAAAGGGAAGGCCAAGGCACACAAGGCTACATGGGATGATCCATCATCCTCATCCGAAGAAGAAGAGGCCTTCACAAGCCTTGCCCTAATGGGGATAGATGACTTGGACTCCACCTCCTCCGAGGAAGAAGAAAGAAGCACTAGCGAGGAGGAGAGCTCGAGAGAAGGGGGAGCATCCTCATCTTCATCCTCATCATCGGAAGGGGATTGGGTAAGTAAGGTAACGAAATTACCCTCCCATGAAGTAATTTCTATGATTTCTAGCCTTACTAGGGACTTATTTAGGGCTAAAAAGAAAAATAAGAGCATGCTTGATGAAATTAAGGCTCTAGAAGAAAAGCTAGAAAAATCATATTTAAATGTGAATGATAATGCTTCTTCTAGTATGAATAATGCATACTCATATGATGACTATATGACTTTTAATGTTAATGATGCATGTATTGAAGAAAATAAGACTTTAAGAGAAAAGGTAGATTTCTTAACTAAAGCCTTAGAAAAGTTCACTATTGGCTCTAACACCCTAAACATGATTATAGGGAGCCAAAGGGCAAGTTTCAATAAAAAAGGCCTAGGTTATAAGGGAAATAAAAATGAAAAGACCTATCATTGCCTAATAGCTAGAGGTCAAGCCAAAAATAAAACAATAGCTAGAAAATGGATCCCTAAGGAATTTTTAGTGAACCATATAAGAAAGAATTTGTATTGGATTCCCAAATCCATCCTTAAGGGTTAGGAAACCCCTAGTCAACCATAGTGGACTTTTGTTAAATACTGAAAATTTAAAATATTAAATTAAATGGCAAAAAATTTAGAGAAATAATCTTGGAAATTTTTCGGAATTTTTAGGAAATTTTAGGATTTTTTTTGGATTTAAACGGAGTCCGTACGGGATATTTACGGGGATAAAAAAACAGACTTTTAAAAGGCCTGTTTGGTTATCAGTATTGAGGGTAACCTATAATTTTAAATAGAAAACCTAAGTTTTCTATTTTTCTATTTACTTTTTCTTTTCCCCCGCCGCGCCGACGCTTCTTCCTCACGCGACACGGCGGTTTCTTCTTCCCTTCGCTGCCCGACGCCAAGGTCGCGCTGTGCTCCCCTTCACCGGTGTCGCCCTTCTCGCATCTGATCGCCGCCCCGACAACCCTCTGTGTGCTAGCCGACGCCGCTCCTCCCGATTTTCTTCCTCGCATCACCTGACTCGTGCACGTGTCGGCTTCTCGGCCACAGGATCGCCGTCGGCCTCCTCCCGCACCCCTCCTTTCTTCCGTCGGCTTCTCTTCCTCGCATCCGCAGTCGCCCGAGTCCCTGCGTTCGGCTGTCCCTCCGCAAGCGCCGCCACTGCTTCTTCTCCTCGCACCCTTACCGTCCACATCCAACGCCTCCTCCTCTGCCTTTCTGGCCGGTGGTCGCCAAAGTAGGTAAGGGTTTCTTTTCTGTCTTGGTCGACCGGTGTTGTGAGGAGAGGAATTGAAGGGAATCGGTGAGTGTGGATGGTGCCGGTGAATAGGGCAGTAGGGAAGGAATTGGGGTCGGCTGAGAGGGGTTGTGAGGGTTTAATTTGGGGGTGTCGTGCGGTTAGGGTTGGAGGTGGTCGTGCAAGGTCGGCTGTAAGTGGGCAATGCACGGCTGTGAGCTGGAGTTGTGGTCGATTTGGGCTGATTTTGGGGTTTTGGTTGGCTGCGATTGGGTTGCTGTCGGCTGGACGACCATATTGGTATGTTAAGTGAGCGAGGAATGGTTTAGAATGTATTATTCGGTTAATGGTAATTATACTCAGTGGAGATAGATTGTTAGTTGATTTCGGAATAAATTCGGGGTTGTGAGATGGATAATATTTTCATATGATGAGTATTGATCATGGTGAGATTAATTGCAAGGATATGTTCTTGGATTGAAGAGTTAATCACAATTTGTGACCTACGGGTTGAGGGTCTACTTGGGGATACATAGTAGTAATTTAGCACGTTGTTGTGTGCTTGGATCTGGATTGCATATTTTTTTTGTGCTTAACAATAGTTATGTTGTATGCAGGTTTCGGTCACGAGGCAGGTCCCTGGTCGTGACGATTTCGTTCTTGCGGACATTTTTAATCAGGCAGGTATTTTGACTTATCTTTTAGATATAGTCAAGTTGATATGCTAGTTAGGATAGCTTACAATAATTTTCATGTATATATACCTAGTATGTTTTTGGTGCCTACTTGATACATGCATGTGATAGGTTATGATTATACCTTCCCTGTTTTATTTGGATCATAGTTACTTGGATTATGGATATGTACATATTGATTGTGCATATTATTCGGATAGGTGTATTTAGTTGGATTTACATGCTTTAGTATCATGCACCATCTTGCATGATTGCATGTTGGCTGGACGGGGTTCCTTTATAGTTGAGCCCGCAGCCAGTTACATGGCCTGCACACACTGCCACTCATGGGTTAGTGGTACATCAGGAGGGTGTGTGCAGTTGCTCTGTTAGGCTCCGCTAGTCCGCTCATGGGTAGCGATGAGGCAGCATGGTAGCGGGCAGGGATCCCTCCTCTGGTCTATGACACCGGGAGATGAGAGCTTAGCTCCCCCACTCTGTTTGGGTCAGGAGGATAGGTGTACTCCGACAGCATCCTGTCAACTCGATCACTCAGGAGCAGTGATGGCAGAGTGCACAGTTGTCATAACCCTACCCATTCGGCTTCACCATCATGTGTGAGGCGACTGACTGGCGTCAGGGGTGACCATGTCATTTGCACGACATGCATTTTGCATGGATAACATTTGTATTGTGTTTGCTGTATTTTTATTGATGCCTTGGATGTTGCATATGATTGTCATGCATACAGGATTCATATTTATATATGGTGATGACTTTATTACTTCTAGTCAGGCACATGCTCCTATATCAGGGTAGGAGATTCAGGTAAGTACAGTCCTTTTGTATTTCTTGCTTGCATACCCTATTTATATAAGACTGTACTGACATGATTCTTATTGTTAGTTATATCTTACTTTGCATATCGACTATACCCGCTGAGTTCTTTGAACTTACCCCGTTGATTTATATCTATTTCAGGATAAAGCTATCAGGAGAGTCCAGCTGCCAAACCCCACTCGTTGTGAAAGTTGTTACTTGTTATTTGTTTCTATGGTTTGGATATTTTGATTAGAAGACATGTTTAGGATTGGAGTTGGATATTTGTATTCGTGGATTTTTGGTGTCCTTATGGACCTTTATTCAGTTTTGTTTCGATTAGATTTGGTTCGGTATTCCTGCCCAGATGGTAGAAGGGGTAAGTTTAGTTATTGTGGACTGGTTACCATTTACTATGATAGTTGGCCAGAGGCCTATTTTATTACCTGCGTGTGTGTTTGGATTTCGGTCGTGTTGACCGATGTATAGTGGTCGTGTAGGCCTTGTATGAAAATTGGTATTATCAACCATACAGGGGAGATGCTGCCGAATTTTTATCTGGCGGGGACTCCCTCGGGGCGTGACAATTTATTTGGTATCAGAGCCTAGGTTCCGAGTTCCTTAGGGTCTTTGGGTTTTTGGAGTTCGCCAAATTTGGCAGGTTAACTGGGGTATTTTCGGAGTTATACGGATTTCCAATGATTTTTATGTTTCGAAAATTCGAGGTATTATTGACGAGGTCAATTTGGGGATTTGGCGGCAACAGGACATCTCCAGACGGCTAATAGGTGAATAAATTCTAGAAAATTTTCTAGATTTAGTGCATATTTGTATTGGTTATATTTGTTATGTGGTGATATCATGTTTTGTCTAGTCTTGTTTTAACCTTATATCTGTTAGACTGTTAGATCTTTAGGTTGCTGGTTTATCGTTAGCATATGGTTATTAATTGCTATTACTGCTATATATAGCTAGTTATCATTGTGATGTAAATGAATAGATATTGTTGGTCAATGTTTACCTCTTAATTTTTTTACTAGTATTAGGATTGGACTAGTACTAAGATTAGACTAGTTGAATAATATGACTAAGAGGGATAAATTTGTAAAAGATATACATAGAGGTTCTTTGACTTTCTAGATCCTAGTGCATGAGGACATGATTACATTGCTTACATAGTTTATGGTATATATAGGCATCTGATGCTTTATTGAGTATTGCCTTGACTTTGATCTGGCATGACCCTTTAGTTATACCCTAATTAATTTCAGCCATTGATTGCCATTAGTATGACTATGCTGTCGTTTATGAGACAGTGTGTTATATGTTTATATGGTTATGTGTTTTTGCGGTGGATACCATGATTAAGAATGGTAGAGATAGAATAACTTAGATAAAGTTATTCTATAGGAGCGGATCTCAGGAATGAAACAATATTAGTGGAACCCTAGGTGTTGGAGCCCTAGGCGTAATAATCCGGATGTGCTTAATGGTATATGTTTATCCATTTACTATTTCAGTGATATGGTGATCGGACTAGTAGAGTTCGTATGGTTAGGATGTGATTAGTCCTTACTATATCTCCCATTCTTGGTTGAGAAAAAGTTTACAGTAGTGTTTCCCTATAGGTGCTTTATATATTGTGGTCAATCATGCCTCCCAATCATGGTTGAGATGACCTACTGTAAGCTTATATTCTTGTGTTATTCGTTCAGAGTTGGTGATAATCGAATTTGTATGATGCCTGTAGCTAGATAGCTACTTTACAGGTTAAGTAACCACGAGATCTGTTCGTGGTAGCATGTTGTAGCATGCATGATTGAACTGGTAGAATGATATAATTTAGGCATAGCTCGCTTGCCGTTCTTGTAAGTAGATGTGTTGTCCTTATTGGCTTTGATAGGCGTTTCCTGGTAGCTGGGGACGAAACCCTATGATCAATTGTCTCGACGTGTTTGTTAGTGGACTTGTGGTTTTTATCGACTTTGATAACCGATCCTGTTAGAAGAGTTGAAACCTCTAGACTTAATCATCTCGACTTATTTATTTATAAGTCGATGATCTTTACCGGCTTTGGTAAACATTTCGTATTAGAGGTGTTGAAACCCTCGCTTGACCGCCTCAATGGGTTAATGGTAGATCGATGATCTTTGTCGACGTTGATGGTCGTTTTATGCTAGATGTATTGGATAACTCTAGGCTTAACAACCTAGGATAATCAACTGCTCACGCGACCTATTGGTGGTAGTACGCTAGTGCGTGCAGTCAATAATTAGATATCTATATACTGTCTGTCTATCCACGAGTCTCATTCGTGGTAGCATATAGTTGCACGTAGATGTGCTATTGATTGTCGGCCCATGAGTTACGTTCGTGGTACCTCATAGATAGTTCCCTTAGTATTACCTCGAGAGTCACGAGGCTTTGTCGTGGTATCTGGATGTGCACTGCTTGTTACAGTGGTTGTGTATGTTGCAGGTATATTTATTATACTGCGGATCAGGTTAGTTGCATACTGATATTGGTACTCTGAGGGTTGGGTTACTCTTAGCTTATTTCCTGTGACTTCCATTATGTGCATTTATGATTATGCACTATTGTCTATACATCCACAGAGTGGTTGTACTTACCCCCTCCTCACTTATCCTCTAGGTTAACTGATGGAGGACGTATCCTGTTGACCTACTTTTGTGTCGCTCAGAGAGTTCCTTGCCGTGCTTGTCCCACTGCATCGTCGAGATGCTGCTTGATCTACTTTATCGGTATTGCATTTTGTTATGCACTTTGGATTTTGTCGCAGTTTGATTTGGGGTCATAAAACTATTTTACTTTAATTGATATATGTTTAGTCGTGCATGCATGCAGTTATTAAAATACTTATATTTCTATAATTATTTCGAGGTTTTTACCAGATCTGGTCAATGTATTTCGGAATATTATCACTAAGGGGCTCCTCCATGCTCCCAGGATGTGACAATTTATTTGGTTTACGGTTTTGGTTTGTGGGTTTTGTGTTTCGAGGATTTTCTTTCCCTTGGATTTTTGGGAGTTCTCGTGTTTTGGGACCAGGCAAGCTGAAGGATATCTCTGAGCTATAAGAAAAATATTATACTTTAGTGGTTAGGAAGAGTATTGACTTAGTGAAATTGCCCCTACTCATGGTCGGGGACGAGGTCGAGGACGTATTGACCTTGCGGAACCTAACAATGATTTCGGAAGTATGGACTCTTTAGAGGTGACGACTGATGTCGAATTTGGAAGCTAGGGATTTGGCCTGCTAGCCACCAATTTGAAGGACGAGTAAACCCTCAGAAAATATCAGTCCCTACTAATAGTGATTTGGTTATGGATAATGCGTGTATACCTACACTGGTCAAGATGATGAAAGATCGTTTTACCTTATTATAGGAGGTGTTGGATGGGATATTTATTTGTCCAAGTATTTCTTCCAAAGAAGATCCGAAACTCTTTGTTAAAAGAGAGATTAACCTTTGAGGTTATGCATCGATTATCGATGATAGAATACGGTAGTTGTAGAGGGAAATGAATATCCTTCATTGTGGATAGAGGATCTGTTTAGATCAGCTTAGGACACCTGTGTGTACTTTAGGATTGATTTATGACTGACTTGTTGATATTGTAGTGACACGGTGTCATACAATTATCATTGTCATTGGGATGATTGTTATATCATCAGCCTAGAGTAAAGAGAATGCAGTTGTATAACGACGACAATTTCATACTTGGTATGAATTGTATGAGCTTATGATTATCTTATTAGACTTATTGACGACTTAGTCATCCAGGGATTTGGGAGGTCGTGTATTCTGGACACGATTGGATCAGATGGTGGTTTTTCTTGGTATTGATTTGATCATTTCTATAGATATGGATAGGATGCTCTAGCGGTACTACATCGTTGACTGGTTGGACCGGGAAGGTGATAGAATTTACTTGGTCTGAAGCTTGTGAAACTAGTTTCAGGGCTCAGACGATGATTGATTTTTGCATCAGTGTTAGTTAAACATTCTGGTGTGGATGGAAGGGTAGTGTACATGGATGCATCATTTCGGGGATCGGAGCGATTCCGATGCTATAGAATAAGACGTATCCTAAGCTTACGGAAGTTAAAGAACTGCGAGATAAGTCATATATATGACGTGGACTTAGCAGTTATTATGTTGTTTTGAAGAGGTGAGGAGCAGAAATGCTCATGGAGTTTTGGCTAGATACTGGATAACTACTATAGAGTAGCTGGAACACAAACGGTTGTAACAAGGAAGTTTGGTCGCGATAGCCTCCCATGCACTTACAGAGTGTGTGGTGGAGTGGATTTAGGATGGTAGATGGACTACTGTCTCTGACTCCGAGGAGGATAATGTTTCCGGAGTTGCATTAGTTTAAGGAACAGATGCTTCAGGAAATTTTGATTCAAGAATGGAAGTGGAAGCGTATTATTATGGATTTTGTGGTGGGTTTGCCTAGGACACATCAAGGCCATGACGCGATTTGGATAGTCGTTGACCGACTAACTAACTCCGCGTACTTCTTAGCGATTCGGAAGACCGACTCTTTGGATCGTTTGACAAAGTTATATTGTCGGGATATCATCAGATTGCATAGTGTTCCTTTAAGCATTATATCAGATAGAGATCCCCGATTCACGTCTCGGTTCTGGCAGAGTCTATAGCAGGCCTTAGGCACACAACTTTGTTTTAGTACTGCATTCCATCCGCAGACAGGTGGACAGTCTGAGCGGACCATTTATACTCTAGAGGATTTGTTGAGGTCCTGTGTTATGGATTTCGGGGACAACTGGGAGGATCACTTGCCATTAGTGGAATTCGCCTACAACGTCAGCTATCATTCGGCTATCCAAATGGCCCCGTTTGAAGCATTGTATGGTTGACAGTGTCGTACACCCACCCTCTGAGAGGAGGTTGGGGAGGCCCAGTTGCTAGAACCCTAAAGAGCTCAGCATTGAGACAGAGTTGGTCCGTACTATCAGACATAGGATGGCAATGGCGCAGGATCGTCAGAAGAGTTATACGGATTGGAGATGGAGATCTCTGGAGTTATCTATTGGTGATCATGTATTCCTGTGAGTCTCACCCACGAAAGGGGTGAAGAGATTTGGCCTCCATGGTAAGCTAGCTCCTAAGATATATTGGTTCGTTTGAGATTTTGGAGAGAATCGGAGAAGTCGCTTACCGACTCGCGCTACCACCGTCTTTGGCTGGTATCCATGATGCATTTCATGTGTCAATGCTGAGGAAGTATGTGTCAGACTCTACACATATTCTATCAGATGTGTCAGGTTCCATTCAACCTGATGCTACTTATGCAGAGGTTTTGGTATGGATTCTGGATCACAAGGAACAACGGTTGTGAAATAAGATTGTGCGACTTGTCAAGGTCGGGTGGAGTCACCTCACAGATGAGGAGGCTACTTGGGAGCTTGAGAAAAAGATCAGAGCTCAATACCCCACTTAGTCACTTGAGGTGTGTGACTTGTCTCCAGATATCTGAGATGGTTGTTGTGACATCTCATACTCGTACATGAGCAAGAAATTTGGGGACCAAATTTATATTAGTGGGGGAGAATGTTAAATACTGAAAATTTAAAATATTAAATTAAATGGCCAAAAATTTAGAGAAATAATCTTGGAAATTTTTCTGGATTTTTAGGAAATTTTAGGAATTTTTCTGGATTTAAACGGAGTCCGTACGGGATATTTATGGGGATAAGAAAAACAGACTTTTAAAAGGCCTGTTTGGTTATCAATATTGAGGGTAACCTATAATTTTAAATAGAAAACCTAAGTTTTCTATTTTTCTATTTACTTTTTCTTTTCCCCCGCCGCACCAACGCTTCTTCCTCATGTGACGCGACGGTTTCTTCTTCCCTTCGCTGCCCGACGCCAAGGTTGCGCTGTGCTCCCCTTCGCCAGTGCCGCCCTTCTCACATCTGATCGCCGCCCCGATGACCCTCTGTGTGCTAGCCGATGCCGGTCCTCCCGATTTTCTTCCTCGCGTTGCCCGACTCGCGCACGCATCGGCTTCTCGGCCACAGGATCGCCGTCGGCCTCCTCCCGCACCCCTCCTTTCTTCCGTCGGCTTCTCTTCCTCGCATCCGCAGCCGCCTGAGTCCCTGCGTTCGGCTGTCCCTCCGCAAGCGCCGCCACTGCTTCTTCTCCTCGCGCGCTCATCGTCCACAACCGACGCCTCCTCCTCTGCCCTTCTAGCCGGTGGTCGCCGGAGTAGGTAAGGGTTTCTTTTCTGTCTTGGTCGACCGGTGTTGCGGGGAGAGGAATTGAAGGGAATCGGTGAGTGTGGATGGTGCCGGTGAATAGGGCAGTAGGGAAGGAATTGGGGTAGGCTGAGAGGGGCTATGAGGGTTTAATTTGGGGGTGTCGTGCGATTAGGGTTGGAGGTGGTCGTACAAGGTCGGTTGTAAGTGGGCAGTGCACGGCTGTGAGCCGGAGTTGTGGTCGATTTGGGCTGATTTGTTGGATATTTGAAGCCGCTAGAGGGGGTGAATAGCGTAGAGTTCGCTCGTAGATGGAATTCGATCGCGTGTTCGTCTTACAATTTCGTTAGTATGCAGCGGAATAGTAATGAAAGCAATAACGAAACAATTAACAACACGCAAACACAATTGTTTAACGTGGTTCGGAACTGAACGGTTCCTACTCCACGGATCGGGTTCGTACGAACCCTAGCGATGCCAATCACACACCACTATAATAAACACTCCTTCTCGGAACAATCCGGAGGCGGAGAAACCTCGTACAAGATGATTACAACAATAATCAAATAGATACAAGCAAATATGATAATGAAATACAAATGCAAGTAAAGGAAAACACTTTACAAGAGCTTTTGATTGCTTGATCTTTGATTGCCTTGAACTAGCTTTGAAGGACTAGAAAGCACCAACTTTCCCCTTCAATTTCGCCCAAGAAAATCGCTATCTTTTCCTCCATCACGAGCTCCTTATATAGCTTCAACCTGTTCTGGAAAAAGACTATCAGTTGACTGATCGGGACCATCAGTCGACTGATCACACTGTTGCTGTGAGACAACGGTGTAATCCACGCTGGAAAAATCCAACGGCTATGACATCAGTCGACTGATCATCTGCATCAGTCGATTGATCAAGCATCACTCGACTGCTCATCCCAGCGGTCGAGTGAGACTCCATTCTGTGTCCTGAAATCCGAGCATCAGTCGACTGATCACAAGATCAGTCGACTGCTCGTCCAATCAGTCTACTGCCCATCAATGGCAGTCGACTGCTAGGGAAAATCCCGCAGTCAAACCCTAGTTGACTATGCCAGTCGACTGCCACATGGCACCAGTCGACTGGCACACCTCAAACATGAGGTTTTAGCCCAAGTATGGTGCCCCCATACTTGCTAGATCACCCTTAGCCTAGACCTAAGCCTTCTAGCCACCTCCATCAGCCTTACGCCTCTCGGATCCCTCCAAGTCATCCATGACTTGTTCATCCATCGCGCTAGCCTTCAGGTGCTTCTATCGGCTATGTCATACTAATGATGTCTACACCGCCAAGGCACATTGGACTTACGCCGCCAAGACTCCCGCTTGGACTTTATGCCGCCAATACCAAACCCCTTGGACTTCTCAAGTGCCAAGACTCAAGCTTGGACTTTCCCTTACCAACCCATGTTGGACTTTCCATGCCAAGACCCATGCTTGGACTTTCCCAAATGTCAAGTGTCCCACTTGGACTTTTCGTGCCAAGTACCCAAGACTTGGACTTTCCCATGACAATTACATTGTCATATGTTTTTGTCCCATGACAATTGTCATATGTTTTTGTCGAAACATCAAAACATCACTCGAGTCCTGGTCAATCGTGACCTGGGCCGATTGCACCAACAATCTCCCCCTTTTTGATGTTTGACAAAAACAAACCTTGAGTTAGGCCCCTAACTCAAATTCTCTTATCACTTTCCCAAATTGGTAATTTCACTTTCTCCCCCTTTTTGACATACATCAAAAAGGTTATCTCCCCAAGGAGGGCAACGTCTCATGTCCCAATGAGATCTTACAATCTCCCCCTTGAACCAAAAATATCTAGGATGCCTACTATCTTCCTAGTGATAAGTCTCATATCACTCAAGAGAGGCAATCCTATACTCTCTCCCAATTTCCAAATTGGGTTTCACAAAAATCCCATCAATTCTCTCAATTGATGATACTCTCCCAATACCTTCTCCCCCTTCAAGAAGAGAAACACATCCATCATCCCAAGATGGATAACTCCCTCTAAAGGCTTGCTCCCCCTTGACCATTGCACCAACAATGTCCTTGGGAAGTCCCTAAGCCTATAGGAACTCTAAACCATCAGAATTAAGGTTAAAAGTTCAAACATGAACTCTTCCATCCTTAAATTTGATACAAACCCTAAACAACTCTCCTAATCCATATCCAATGGATTTTCACCATTTATAATGCTTCCCAAAGCATATCCTAGGGTTAGGAGTGGTTAGGGACCATAACCGTAGCTGAACACGGGCTAAATCAACCTAGTTTTTCCGAAATCAGATTTTGTACGATCAATAGATTTACCAATGACCGAATGTCCCATCACGACCGCACGAACAACAATGAGTGATACTACGCCCAAATGAGTCCAAACGCTGCCCATCACGATCAAGATCAGAGAGCCGATCGATAACTGAAAACCTGATTTTCAGATATCAGACTCGACTTTTGAAAATTCATAAGTAAATCTATGTAAGTCAAAAAATCACGAAATTTGATACATATATTACTTATCACACATACAATCGGTGAAAAATTTCGGAAAAATATTTTTACCATTGATATAGGAGATTGGTACAAAGTTCAAAAACTATTAAAACTTTAAAGTTTTTGATCTACTTTGTATCAATTTTTACAATGATGATGGCTATCAAAAGATAGACTTCACCAAGGTTTTCTAAATTGATTATAAAATGTTTTTGAAAACCTATTTTGAACCATGGTTTATTGGCTAAAAATGCATAACTTGCATATTAGCTTTCCTCATGATTCTTAGTGGTGATTGAAATAAACCAAGTCCATCTAGATGCACTATCTATGCACCTTGAACCCAACTTATTATTCTAGCATCTCACATGTATCTAGGGTGTATAAATACACATACATGTCAATGTGATGTGAGATGTAGAGTTAGGATTATTATGGCTTCATGCATTTTCTAGGCAACCCTACTTGATTCCCTTATAAATGAGACTCCAAGTCATGCCATGCTTTCTTAAATCAATTTTAATCACAATAAATGCATGAATGATCATGGCATAATGATAGCAAAATAATAGCACATGGCCAATAATCATGATGTCATGACATGTGATATAATCTAAAAACAAACATGACATCTAAAATAATCTTAACCAATGGCATGACATGTTATATGATAAGATGAAATTTCATGTCATGATATAGCAACTTTCATAAACCAATATATTAATACAAATACATAATCAAACACCCATGATTTTCACAAACAGAAATTTCATTCAATTTAAGAAGATTTCAGTTTTTACATCCAAAATGGAGATTTGATATGCTCAATCTCACTACAAAAACTGAAGAACAAAAATTCTAACATCATCTAGATTTAGTCATCTGCAGACGGTGGAGGTGGAGGAGACTGCTGGCTCAAAGTCTAGGCCCGCATCATCTCGTACATATCGAGCTGACGCTGCTCGATGCGGCTCTGGGACTCTGCAATCTGAGTGTATCTCTCCTCCATCTGACTAAGATGTGCACCCATGGAAGCTTGGCCTACTAAGAGCTCGGCGGTAGAGTCATGTCTCACGATAGTCTGGAATCGATCTCGGTCCAGAGCTAATCTGATGGACCCGCTGCTGATGCATCTGTAGGTATCTGATCGTCCTCATCAGCAGCATCAGGATCCTCATAGTCTTCCAGAGGCGGCTCTCCACGTGCCCTGGGCGGAGGTAGAGGCGCCAACTCCATCTGCCCATGCCCCATCCGTAGCTTCGCCAATGAGAAGTTACGAACTGTTATGCAGTCGTACACCTCTGATAGCGCCCTCAGTGACCCCCTGTGAATGTTGATGCCTACTGACTCTAACCATGCAGTGATAATATGACCATAAAGCATATGCACTTTCCCTTGTACAGGGGATATGAAATGCACAATGCAATGAAACATGTTCAATGCAATGTTTATGTCTAATCTATGGCGCATGGCGTACAAGAGAAAGAGATGGGGAGGCCAAATCTTGGCCAGACCCCGAGTCACAATAGGAAGAAAACACCCAACAATGACCTTGTAGAGTACATTGTCAGGTGCAGATAGCTCAGTAATAGGAAATATGTTTTGAGCTGGTGGACGAGGATGACCAAAAACATGCTCATGCATGGAGTCCAAAGAGATATGATTAAATGGCTCAGGAGGAGGGGCATCAAAGGTAGGGTAGAAAATGAATGTGTTATCCGATGACTTACACTCAAGAAACTCCTGCAATATCTCAGGAGTGAACTCTAAATCGCGTTTTGCAATGCGAGTAGTGTAGGTAGGGCCATCGTCTACCTTCTTTAAGTTCTGATAGAACTCCTTGAGGAGATCATCATTGATGGCATGTGTGCATAATACAATTTTCATAAGATGATAATATGCAAATATGTCCATGACGTCACTACAGTAACGTGTAAAGAAGTCTCTATCAATGTACCTAACCAACATTGGTTGGTACAGTTGTGATTCAACCTCGGGTGGGTCATTTCTACGGGGTCGCCTATATGAATGTAATGCAACGATATGAAATGCAAGGGCACCAATACACGATTAGATTATAATAGATTACAATGGAAAGGAAAAATTAGGGTTTTTGAGTAAGAAAATATTACTTCGGCGCCATTGGGAGGGATGATGAGCAAATGCTTGGATATCGCTGAAAAGACCGCCGGAAAGTTCGCCGGAGGACTGGACGCCGGAATCCTAATCGGAAAAGAGGAAGCAACCGCTGGAAATGAGTGGATTAGGGTTGTGAGATGAGTGAAAACATGAGTGGAAGAGCTTAGCTACCAAACCTAAGGCTTGGGCAGCTGGCACGGCCGGAAAAACTGGTCTGAGAAGAAGTTGGCGATCGGAGAGGAGAAGGAAAACGAGAGGTCACCGCGTGAAGACGTCGAACCCTAGCGGTTCGGCGTTATAAAATCGCGACGCTTGATCGGTGATGTGCAAAGATCGTCGACCGATCGCGCTTATTAGCGGAGTTTACCGAACCGGCAGCCGATCGCTCCGGCCAAAGAATCGATCGCTGAGTCTTACGTGTCGTACTCGGTAACATATCGGCCGATGATGTGGCTCATGATCGGCCGTGCGATCACCACTCAACTGCTCAGCGAGCACTCGACTGATGATCCTCTACCTCGATGAACAGTTCCATCAGTTGACTGATGTATCCCATCAGTCGATTGATGTTCAAATAGTCGAGTCTGTTGGTGCAGTAGGCACCTAAGTCGAACCTGAGTTTTGATTATAGCAAACGATACAAAGTTAAGCTCATGTTGTTATCTCACGAGCTGAATCGAGTGTGCAGAAAATTGCTATAGCTGGAGCTGAAGGCTAGCGACACCCGGAGGAAGCCACGGTGGTCGGGCGACACTCAAGTGACTTCGGAGGGAGCCGAAGGAATTGAGTGGAAGGTCGGAAGCAAAAGCAACACGTAAGTATCGAGGTAAGCTCGTGTGTGCGAGTGTAAGTAAGGTCGTATCCTCGTTACGGGGAAAGACTTAAGCGTAGATCCGACCCAAGACATCTCATAGGTGGTCTAGGTCGAGATCGGACGGTCGACGATCGTCGAAATAATATTTTCTTTAAGCTAACATTGCCTTGTAGAGATCGCGATCGCCAACCTAAAGGACTCGATCCGTCCATCGATCCGGGTGATTACGGCTAGCACTCGATCGATCGCCCGGCCGATCGTAATGACCATCACCATCCCGGTCAAAGGATCAACCTCGAGGAGTCAAGGTTTATCACCAAGTTTCAAGGGGAGTTGTGCTCAAATTTGATTGGCTAGGGTTCCTCTCGAAAAGGGGCTCAAAGGCTATAAAAGGAGGGCCAAACCTAGGGTTTCATCAACAATTCTAAGTGCTAAAAAGCCTCCGTTACGCTGCAACTCTCCGACGACTCTACAACAACGAAGTGCTGCCAACAACCCTAGCTTAAAGATTCTTTTGTTTAGTTGTTGGTATAATCTTAATTTGTTATTGCTTTCAATATTGCAATTATTTTCAATCGAGGTTTTTCATTGCATTTTACTTTAATAGAAGAGAGGGTTTGTCTCTCTATCTTTTTGCTTCGAAGGCTTTTGTAATCGTAAAACTCCTACCTCCAACGAGGAGGAGTGTTTTAGTGAATTGCCCTCCGTACACGGTCTAGGACCGTTATGGCCTTGGAGTAGTAGCCGAAGGCTGCGAACCAAGTAAAAAAACTATTTGTCTCATTTAGATTTTATTTACATTTCCGCTGCGTTTAATTGTTCATCGAACGTTTTAAAAGAAAAGTTTTTATCGCTATTCACCCCCCTCTAGCGATCCGCTTCGATCCAACAATTGGTATCAGAGCCGGGGGTTGCTAAGATTTGGTGAAACCACCAATTTAGCCATTTTTACAGATTTATTGTTCTTTTAATTCTGTTTATTTCTATTTATTTCGCTTTGTTAAGTTTTCTCCCGCACTACTAATCCAAGACGCGAGTCTTGGTACTCTTCTTTGTGTTTTTGTCGTTGCTAGTTTCTTCGTCTTCGTCTCCTTGTGTCTTTTGTTCTAATGGCCCATCTCGAGGGTTTTAGCACCATCCGACCTCCGTTTTACAACGGAGATGACTTCCGTTATTGGAAGGGTCGGATGGAATGCTTTCTCAAAACCCAAATCGAGATGTGGATCATAATCCAAACGGGTTTCACATTTCCGACTAATGAAGTGGGTGACTCCTTGGATTATGATCAATGGACCATTGCGACAAAACGACAAGTCGAAGCCGACGCCAAGGCAACGCAAATCCTCCAATGCGGCCTATCCAAGGAGGAGCTAAATCGCGTCGGCCCCTTGATAAGCGCAAAGGATCTTTGGACAAAAGTAATCAAGTTACACGAAGGATCGGATCAAGCTAAGGTTTGCAAACGCGATTTGTTGTTCAATAAATTGTACACACTAAAAATGCAAGAACACGAGTCCGCGACGCAACTCCACGCCCGTGTCCAAGACATAGTCAACAACCTACACGCAATCGGGCAAAAGGTCGAAAACCGCGACCTTATAAGGTATGTTCTAAACTCGTTTCCGAGGACTACCTTGTGGGCATCCATGGTCGATGCCTACAAGGTCTCCAAGGATCTTTCTAAAATTAGGTTAGATGAACTTTTTTCCGATTTCGAATTACATGAGCAGTCTAACTCGGAACCCGAGAGGGGTATAGCCTTGTTTGCAGGTTCAAAGAAGAAAATCGCAAGCAAGCCACCACCAATCGAGGAGGAAGACGAGTCCGAAGTTGATCCCGAACTAATGAACCTATCTCGAAGGATAGCCAAGGGACGAAAGAAAACCACGACTCGACCCAACCAAGGTAAGCCTAAAAGTTCTAATATTAGGTGTTATGAGTGTAACAGGTTTGGACATATCAAGTCCGAGTGCCCCAAGCTCAACCACCGAGCACCTAAGCACAAGAAGGCCCTCAACGCGACATGGGAAGAAGACGAAGACCACATCTTCATGGTGAAATCGATTTAGTCAGACACGGAGACCGAACCTGAACTTGAGTTTAACTCGAGGATGACTTTGACCACGGCTTACCTTCAAGTCAAGCCACGGATACGCATCCGGTTCAAAAGATACCCTTAAAGTAAGTCGAACTTTATTTAATACTTTACAAAATATGGTTAGGTTTTTATCTAGGAAATTAGTTAAATCCGAGTCCAAGGTCGAGATCCTGGTTGAGGAGGTCAAACTCCTTAAACACAAGGTCTCCCTAACCTCTTCGACTAGTCGAGTTCAAGAGAAGGACTCAACTCGGGTTGAAAAACTCGAAGTTGAGAACTCACTCTTGAAAAGTCAAGTCGAAGATCTTAGGAGCACGTTGGAAAGGTTCACTTCGGGATCCAAAGGACTTGACCTCCTACTTGGATCTCAAAGGGCCGTGCACAACAAGGCTGGACTAGGGTTTAACTCAAACACGACTAATAGGTCGTATATGTCGATTGTAAGTCGACATAGGAAACATGTCCAAGCATGGGTCCCTAAGAACCTTTTGATTTCAACTCTAGGATCCAACCTGCATCGATTCCCATGACCAAATCCACTATGTGGATAAACCGAACCGATTCAACTGTCTAGGGGGAGCCAGTACAAAACATGTTTATGCTTTAACTTAGAAATTGCATGTTTTAACTTAGAAAGTTTGTGCTTTAACTTAGAAATTGCATGCTTTAACTTAGAAAGTTTGTGCTTTAAAACTTGTGAACTCACTTAGAACATGAACATAACCAACTAAAATTCTTCGAAAAGATTGAGCCTCGGGGAGCCTCTTTTCAAAAAACATAACCAACTAAAATTCTTCGAAAAGATTGAGCCTCGGGGAGCCTCTTTTCAAAAATAACCAGTTAGACTAGGAAATAATCTTAGGTGAGTCAAGTCATCATTTTCTTGAACATGACTTTGTCTAAGGAAGTGGTCGATGATCCGATAAAAGAAGGCCCCTGTGCCTCGCCACGACCTGGAAGTCATGATCTTGAAAAGGTAAACTTGACAAGCCTAGGGTCAAATCCAAATCTAACATAAAATTACTTGAACCTAAATCCACTTAATCAACTTAATTGGAAGTCATCTCACAAAAACCACATAAGTATAACATGCTTGATCATATGGACACAGGTGAGATGACCTAGGTTTAACAACTTACAACCAATTCTTTTTTAAAAAAAAAAATTATCTAACATCCAATCCAACCACCTTGTGTGTAGGATCAATGGATGTTGGATAGCAGTTGCTCCCGACACATGACCGGGGATCAACTCAAATTCACGAAGCTTCGATTCAAACGACAAGGATCGGTAGCCTTTGGGAATAATGGCAAGCTCAAAATCATCGGATCAGGTGATATCGAGCTTAACTCGAATTTTGTTATTAAAAATGTATTACTTGTAGAGAATTTTGAATATAACCTGCTTAGCGTAAGCCAATTATGTGACAATAACTATAAGGTCGTATTTTTAGAAAATGAATGTGTAATTAAAACAAATAAAACAGCTAAAACAATACTCAAAGGAACTAGGACAAATAACATTTATACAATTAACTTAATCAATTCCTCAGCCAAATGTCTTATGACACAGGAAGAGGAATCATGGTTGTGGCACCGACGACTCGGTCACTCGCACCCAAGACTCATCCACAAGATGAGTCAGAGTGGCTTAGTCAGAGGCTTACCCAACCTCAACAACTTGGTTAATAAAATCTGTAATGCTTGTCAACAAGGAAAACAACCTAGGACACAACACAAGTTAACTAACCAAGAACGAACCTCAAGTGTAATTGAGCTCCTGCATATGAATCTATTCGATTCACATGGAGCCAAGTCACTCAATAGAAGTCAATATTGCTTAGTCATAATTGACGACTACTCCAGGTTTACCTGGGTTAGGTTCATCAAATATAAAAATGATACCCTAGATCAATTAATCAATCTATTCAAATTAATCGAGAATCAAAAAGACCTTAAGGTTAAAAGACTTAGAAGCGATCATGGTGGTGAATTCGAAAATCAAAGGTTCACCGACAGAACCTAAGCGGATACCACCATGAATTCTCTTGCCCTAGGACCCTCAAAGAAAATGGCCTAGTGGAGCGAAAAAACCGAACTCTACAAGAAGCCGCTAGGACCATGTTGAACGAATACGACCTACCCGATAGGTTTTGGGCAGAAGCCGTGAGTACGACATGCTATGTCCAAAATAGGATCCTTATGGTAAAAAGGCACCTTAAGACCTCATACGAGATCTATCACGATAAAATACCTAACATCAAGTACTTTAGGGTATTTGGGTGTAAGGTACATATCCTAAACACTAAGGATTACCTAGGGAAATTTACATCCAAAACCACGACTGGAATCTTTCTAGGATACTCGACTACAAGTCGAGCTTATAGAGTATATAACCACGACACCCTTAGAGTCGAGGAGACTATCAATGTAGTATTTGATGAAGTACCCGAACTTACAAAACCCTTAATGACCCCAAGTGTTGAGCCCACTGATACCAAACTCGTCTCCGACCCTGAGATCGAGTCTAATCCACATCAACCAACTCCTCTTGTCGACCAAGTGACAAGTGATCCGAGTCAAACTAGTGTTCAACCAAGTCACCCCATTGATCAAGCATTAGGTGACACAAACCCAACCCAATCTAGGATTCAAACTAACCACCCTATCGATCAAGTGATAGGAGATCCTAATCTAGGAGTTCGAACTAGAGCATCCTATAGGAACCTTAGTCAAATTTCCTTAATTTCAAAGATAGAACCCAAATCAATTGAACAAGCTCTTCTTGATCCCGATTGGATTATTGCAATGCAAGAAGAGCTAGCTCAATTTACTAGGAATGAAGTGTGGGAATTAGTACCACCACCTAAAGACAAAACGATAATTGGAACAAGGTGGGTGTTTCAAAATAAGCTTGATGATAAAGGTGAAGTAGTTAGAAACAAGGCTAGGTTAGTCGCCAAAGGGTTTAGTCAAGTCGAAGGCTTAGATTACGACGAAACCTATGCCCCAGTAGCTAGACTCGAATCCATTCGAATGTTGCTAGCTTATGCCGCACATCGAGGATTTAAGCTGTTTCAAATGGATGTTAAGTCGGCATTCCTAAATGGATACATTAAAGAAGAAGTTTATGTTAGCCAACCCCCCGGATTCGAAAATCTAGATAAACCCGACCATGTTCTAAAACTTAAGAAAGCTCTCTATGGACTTAAACAAGCTCCTCGAGCTTGGTACGAGAGACTTTCAATCCATCTTAAGTCAAAAGGGTTTAACCAAGGCTTAGTTGACCCAACTCTCTTCGTAAAAACCTTAGGTAAAGAAATATTCATAGCTCAAATTTACGTAGACGATATAATTTTTGGGACCTCTAACTCAGCCTTACTAAACGAGTTCATTTCACTCATGGAAAGTGAGTTCGAAATGAACTTGGTAGGCGAGTTAAGTTTCTTTTTAGGTCTACAAATTAAACAAACTAAGGATGATATATACCTATATCAACAAAAATACACTAAGGAGTTAATTAAAAGATTTGGAATGCAAGACGCTAAGATAATAAACACCCCAATGGCGATTAATGTTAACATAGGAGAAGACCTAGAAAGTAAGTCCATTGACTTAAAGTACTATAGGAGCGCGATAGGAAGTCTCCTATACTTAATCAGTAGCCGACGACATCCTATTCAAGTAAGTATGTGTGCCGTTTCAACCTGTTCTAAGGAGTCTCACCTAACCCTAGTTAAGCGTATCCTTAGATATCTTAAGGGTACACTTAACGTTGGTATTTGGTACCCTAGATCTACGGAGTTCGAACTAATCGGCTACTCCGATTCGAATTATGCCGGTAGTAAACTCGATAGAAAGAGCACGAGTGGTTGTTGTCAACTACCCGAGTCTAGTAAGTTGGTGCGAGGGAAGCAACATTGTGTTGCCTTATCTACCACCGAAGCCGAATACGTTGCGATGGGTGAGTGTGTAACTCAGCTTCTTTGGATGAAGCACACTCTCCGAGACTTTAGGTTGGACTTCACCAAAACTAAAATTTTTGTAGACAACATAAGTTTGATAAATCTAACTAAGAACCCTATATGCCATTCAAGGACAAAGCATATAGAGGTAAAACACCATTTCATTCGAGAACATGTAGCCAACGGCTCCATACACCTCGAATATGTTGACTCGAAGTCTAACCTAGCAGACATGTTTACTAAACCACTACCCGAAGCCGAATTTAGTCTCTTGAGACGAAAATTGGGCATGTGCGTAGTAGAATAGGAACTTGCAAATTATATTTTCTTACTACTATTTCTTAATTTTCATGGAACTAGCATAGGACATACCTTAGATATCATGCACCTATAGATTTAAGGAGCCAGTACATCTCACAACACATAGGACTAATGTGTTTGTGTACTTAGCCACGTAGATGGGCGTGAGATGTTAGGACCCTACTCCTGGTTCCAGATGTAGAGCTAGTGCATCGCTATGAACCACGGAGTATAATCATACATACTAACCGACTCTGACCATGACTGGTTGATCTTTCATATCAATCAAGCCAAATATGAGTTGAACATTTTATAGATGAACTTATTTTCAGTATATTATTTTCAAAATAATGTGGAACATGCTTGGACTTTAAAAGTAAAACTTTTTTTTCACACACACTCTCACTCTTTTCGATGTATGACAAAAGGGGGAGAAAAAGGCCAAAGTTAAGGGATCAATATTTTTTCTTCCCAAGACTTACAAACTTTAGTTAACTTGTTAACAAAAAGTAATTTACTTAAACTTTAAGTTAACTTGATAACAAAATGGAAGTAAAGGCCAAGGTTAAGAAATCAATTTTTTGATTTCTTAACTTAAAACTAATTTTAAATACTATGGTCGATATTAAGTAATTTCGGTTACTTAATTCTTTTTTTAGTAGCAAACGTCAAGGGGGAGAGTTAAAACTCTTTCTCAAGTACTCACCCTCGGTCAAGGGGGAGGATTCCTCAAGGGGGAGCACTTGAAAAAGAGTTTTTATACTCCTGTTCATTCATGCCCTTAACACACAATCTTTTCTTAATGCATATCTTTTCTTAATGCACTTAACTTTGTATGTGGGTTTGCCATAAATCAAAAAGGGGGAGATTGTTGGTGCAGTAGGCACCTAAGTCGAACCTGAGTTTTGATTATAGCAAACGATACAAAGTTAAGCTCATGTTGTTATCTCACGAGCTGAATCGAGTGTGCAGAAAATTGCTATAGCTGGAGCTGAAGGCTAGCGACACCTGGAGGAAGCCGCGGTGGTCGGGCAACACTCAAGTGACTTCGGAGGGAGCCGAAGGAATTGAGTGGAAGGCCGGAAGCAAAAGCAACACGTAAGTATCGAGGTAAGCTCGTGTGTGCGAGTGTAAGTAAGGTCGTATCCTCGTTACGGGGAAAGACTTAAGCGTAGATCCGACCCAAGACATCTCATAGGTGGTCTAGGTCGAGATCGGACGGTCGACGATCGTCGAAATAATGTTTTCTTTAAGCTAACATTGCCCGATCGGTCATTGCCAACCTAAAGGACTCATGGCCCATCGATCGGGTGACTACGGCTAGCACTCGATCGATGCCAGAATGACTGGTGATGGCCATCAGTCGACTGTTGGTCAAAGGATCAGCCTCGAGGAGTCAAGGTTTATCACCAAGTTTCAAGGGGAGTTGTGCTCAAATTTGATTGGCTAGGGTTCCTCTCGAAAAGGGGCTCAAAGGCTATAAAAGGAGGGCCAAACCTAGGGTTTCATCAACAATTCTAAGTGCTAAAAAGCCTCACATTCTGTGCAACTCTCACGACTCTACAACAACGTGCGCCAACAACCCTAGCTTAAAGTTTCTTTTGTTTAGTTGTTGGTATAATCTTAATTTGTTATTGCTTTCAATATTGCAATTCTTTTCAATCGAGGTTTTTCGTTGCATTTTACTTTAATAGAAGAGAGGGTTTGTCTCTCTATCTTTTTGCTTCAAAGGCTTTTGTAATCGTAAAACTCCTACCTCCAACGAGGAGGAGTGTTTTAGTGAATTGCCCTCCGTACACGGTCTAGGACCGTTAGGGCCTTGGAGTAGTAGCCGAAGGCTATGAACCAAGTAAAAAAACTATTTATCTCATTTAGGTTTTATTTACATTTCCGCTGTATTTAATTGTCCATCGAACGTTTTAAAAGAAAAGTTTTTATCGCTATTCACCCCCCTCTAGCAATCCGCTTCGATCCAACAGAGTCCTGGAAGCAGCACTCAACTGCTTGACTCGCGATATCATGCTACAGTGTGATCAGTCGACTGATAACTATATCAGTCGACTGATATCTGATTTCCAGTTCTGAAATTCAGAAAATCTTGATTTCTTTATCTAACTTATTCTATTTTCTCATGTTTAATCTTGTATATCGAACATATTGATGTTATGCTTATGTTCATGTGTTCGTTAATATATTTTGATATTTTATTTCATTTTAGCAAACATTAACATCCAATGATTTCAAAATCCTAGCATCTCACCCTTTCTAAGTGTTGAAATACACAATCAAGGTAAAAGACTTGTTTTGTGAGATGCAATCCACCCTAGACATTCCTTCCATGCAAACACATGGTGAAATACATGAAGCATGGTAAGTGCAAAACATCAAGATGTGTGACACTTGAGTATCACTCTTGATGTAACTTCTACACCTTAAACACACTTCTCTTGATACATTGATTCCTAAAGTGTGCCAAAGATCAAAATGACACACCATGACCTCTAAATCTAGATTGTGCCAATTTTATTGATTTTCATGATTTCAAAAATATATTGGCACATCCTAAAATCTTTTAGGATTAAAACTCAAATGTATTTTTAAGGTAACCATAACCTTGAAAATAACCTAAAGTGTCACCTTTACCATGGTTGAGTTAACTACCCATCCAATCATGGTTGACACATTCTAACCCATTTAACGTGAATCAATCACGCTCTTTGGAACCCAAAATCTATTTGAGCTCATTGAGTTAATTAGGTATTTCTTAGGGATAACCTCCCTAGATACCTTTCTAATGACCCTCCTAGGCTTGTTAGCCTTGATCATTGTGATCTTACCTAGGTTGACTCTAGAGGTAACTCCCCTTGCAACCTCGGTCTTCCTAGACTTAGTTTGTGTTCCATAGTCAAATGGAACACAATGATAAGTCACCTTAGGCTTAGGTTTGTGACTCAAACCTTTCTTGCCCTTGGTTGACTTTTGTCTTTTGGGTCCTAGATGTTGACTTTGATATCTTGACCCTTGACTTTGACCATTAGACCCTTGAAATTGATTTTGTATCTTATTTAGGGCCTTTTCTAGTTTTTCAAGCCTTGAGCTTAAGGCTTGGTTTTCTAATTCTAATTGCCCAAATGTTTTTTGATTAGGTTTTTGGGCATTACCATTCACCTTAGACATATGTCTACCCTTATTGGGATTGATACCTAAATGATTTTCGATTTTCTTAATTGCTTTCTTAGGAATGACATTTCTAGGGACATTAGTCCTAAATTTCTCCTTCTTTGAAATAGATATAGAGTTATCATTCCTAGCATGCTTTGATTCATGAGTAATAGCAACGTTATTTGAATTAATTCTAGCATGCTTTTGCTTGGAATTTAAAGAATGAGCATTATGAAAATATACCTTAGGGTTTGCCTTAGTAGCTCCCCCTACTTGTGATGCTCCTTCTTGGGTCTTTTTGCTCCCCCTAGGACATTGATTTCGGTAATGCCCCAGTTGCCGACATTTGAAGCAAGTGATGTGCTCCTTGTCTTTAGGTGATGGGGAACCGACATCCTTTGACTTTTATTGACTTTTAGGCGCCGAAGGAGTCTTCTTAACCTTCTTTGGACACTTACTTTTGTAGTGTCCGTATTCCCTACACTCAAAGCATACTATATGATTTTTATTTACAATTGACATGCTTGAGTTACCTATGGTGGTGGTAGGTGCCGGAATTGGAGCTTCTTCATCTTCACTAGATATCGAAGCTTCCTCTTGTTGCTCCAGAGTGGAAATTCTTTCCTCCCCCTCAATCCTAGAGGTGGAGGTGTCTTCTACTTTTTCTTCCACCGATCTGGAAGTTGACTCCTCTTCAACTTCCGATTCCTCACTTGCTCGTGAGGAAGATGAACTCTCTTCATCCTCTTCCTTATCTTCTTCTACTTGTGCCAAGTGGGGCTTCTCATTGAACTTGGCTAATTTGTCCCATAGCTCCTTGGCATCAAGATATTCACCTAGCCTAGACAAAACATCATTAGGTATCAAATCTTCTAAAAGTTTTGTTACCTTGGCTTCGGTTTTGAATTTTTGCCGTTGCTCTTGGGTCCATTTCTTCAATTTGAGGACTTGTCCCTTCCTATCCCGAGGAGGTTCAAAACCTTCTACAAGGATGAACCAATCCTCTATATCCATCATAAAGAATGTCTCCATTCTTGTTCTCCACGCCGAAAAGTCTTCTCGATCATATGGCGGTGGAGTGTTGATGTCCCATCCAAGCTTGTCTTGGAATTCCATCTTGTTCCTCTAGCGTCTTGACTCCGGGTTGTTAATTTGTAGAAGAGCTCCGGGCTCTGATACCAATTGTTAGATATTTGAAGCCGCTAGAGGAGGGTGAATAGCATAGAGTTTGCTCGTAGATGGAATTCGATCGCGTGTTCGTCTCTACAATTTCGTTAGTATGCAGCGGAATAGTAATGAAAGAAATAACGAAACAATTAACAACACGCAAACACAATTATTTAACGTGGTTCGGAACCGAATGGTTCCTACTCCACGGATCGGGTTCGTACGAACCCTAGCGATGCCAATCACACACCACTTTAATAAACACTTCTTCTCGAAACAATCCGGAGGCGGAGAAACCTCATACAAGATGATTGCAACAATAATCAAATAGATACAAGCAAATATGATAATGAAATACAAATGCAAGTAAAGGAAAACACTTTACAAGAGCTTTTGATTGCTTGATCTTTGATTGCCTTGAACTAGCTTTGAAGGACTGGAAAGCACCAACTTTCCCCTTCAATTTCGCCCAAGAAAATCGCTATCTTTTCCTCCATCACGAGCTCCTTATATAGCTTCAACCTGTGCTAGAAAAAGACAATCAGTCGACTGATCGGGACCATCAGTCGACTGATCACACTATTGCTGTGAGACAACGGTGTAATCCATGTTGGAAAAATCCAACGGCTATGACATCAGTCGACTGATCATCTGCATCAGTCGACTGATCAAGCATCACTCGACTGCTCGTCCCAGCGGTCGAGTGAGACTCCATTCTGTGCCCTGAAATCCGAGCATCAGTCGACTGATCACAAGATCAGTCGACTGCTCGTCCAATCAGTCGACTGCCCATCAATGGCAGTCGACTGCTAGGGCAATTCCCGCAGTCAAACCCTAGTTGACTATGCCAGTCGACTGCCACATGACACCAGTCGACTGACACACCTCAAACATGAGGTTTTAGCCCAAGTATGGTGCCCCCATACTTGCTAGACCACCCTTAGCCTAGACCTAAGCCTTCTAGCCACCTCCATCAGCCTTACGCCTCTCGGATCCCTCCAAGTCATCCATGACTTGTTCATCCATCGCGCTAGCCTTCAGGTGCTTCCATCGGCTATGTCATGCTAACGGTGTCTACACCGCCAAGGCACATTGGACTTACGCCGCCAAGACTCCCGCTTGGACTTTACGCCGCCAATACCAAACCCCTTGGACTTCTCAAGTGCCAAGACTCAAGCTTGGACTTTCCCTTGCCAACCCATGTTGGACTTTCCATGCCAAGACTCATGCTTGAACTTTCCCAAATGCCAAGTGTCCCACTTGGACTTTTCGTGCCAAGTACCCAAGACTTGGACTTTCCCATGACAATTACATTGTCATATGTTTTTGTCCCATGACAATTGTCATATATTTTTGTCGAAACATCAAAACATCACTCGAGTCAAACTTGAGTCCCGGTCAATCGTGACCTGGGCCGATTGCACCAACATGATTTTGGGGTTTTGGTTGGCTGTGATTGGGTTGCTGTCGGCTGGACGACCATATTGGTATGTTAAGTGAGCGAGGAATGGTTTAGAATGTATTATTCGGTTAATGGTAATTATACTCAGTGGAGATAGATTGTTAGTTGATTTCGGAATAAATTTGGGGTTGTGAGATGGATAATATTTTCATATGATGATATTGATCATGGTGAGATTAATTGCAAGGATATGTTCTTGGATTGAAGAGTTAATCACAATTTGTGACCTACGGGTTGAGGGTCTACTTGGGGATACATAGTAGTAATTTAGCACGTTGTCGTGTGCTTGGATTTGGATTGCATATTTTTTTTGTGCTTAACAATAGTTATGTTGTATGCAGGTTTCGATCACGAGGCAGGTCCTCGGTCGTGACGATTTTGTTCTTGCGGACATTTTTAATCAGGCGGGTATTTTGACTTATATTTTAGATATAGTCAAGTTGATATGCTAGTTAGGATATCTTGCAATAATTTTCATGTATATATGCCTAGTATGTTTTTGGTGCCTACTTGATACATGCATGTGATAGGTTATGATTATACCTTCCCTGTTTTATTTGGATCATAGTTACTTGGATTATGGATATGTACATATTGATTGTGCATATTATTCGGATAGGTGTATTTAGTTGAATTTACATGCTTTAGTATCATGCACCATCTTGCATGATTGCATGCTGGCTGGACGGGGTTCCTTTATAGTTGAGCCCGTAGCCAGTTACATGGCCTGCACACACTGCCACTCATGGGTTAGTGGTACATCAGGAGGGTGTGTGCAGCTGCTCTGTCAGGCTCCGCTGGTCCACTCATGGGTAGCGATGAGGCAGCGTGGTAGCGGGCAGGGATCCCTCCTCTGGTCTATGACACCGGGAGATGAGAGCTTAGCTCCCCCACTCTGTTTGGGGCAGGAGGATAGGTGTACTCCGACAGCATCCTGTCCACTCGGTCACTCAGGAGCAGTGATAACAGAGTGCACAGTTGTCATAGCCCTACCCACTCGGCTTCACCATCACGTGTGAGGCGGCTGACTGGCATCAGGGGTGACCATGTCATTTGCACGACATGCATTTTGCACGGATAGCATTTGTATTGTGTTTGTTGCATTTTTATTGATGCCTTGGATGTTGCATATGATTGTCATGCATACAGGATTCATATTTATATATGGTGATGACTTTATTACTTCTAGTCAGGCACATGCTCCTATATCAGGGTAGGAGATTCAGGTAAGTACAGTCTTTTTGTATTTCTTGCTTGCATACCCTATTTATGTGAGACTGTACTAGCATGATTCTTATTGTTAGTTATATCTTACTTTGCATATCGACTATACCCGCTGAGTTCTTTGAACTTACCCCGTTGATTTATATCTATTTCAGGATGAAGCTGTCAGGAGAGTCCAGCTGCCAAACCCCACTCGTCGTGAAAGTTGTTACTTGTTATTTGTTTCTATGGTTTGGATATTTTGATTAGAAGACATGTTTAGGATTGGAGTTGGATATTTGTATTCGTGGATTTTTGGTGTCCTTATGGACCTTTATTCGGTTTTGTTTCGATTAGATTTGGTTCGGTATTCCTGCCCAGATGGCAGAAGGGGTAAGTCTAGTTATTCTGGACTGGTTACCATTTACTGTGATAGTTGTCCAGAGGCCTATTTTATTACCTGCGTGTGTGTTTGGATTTCGGTCGTGTTGACCGATGTATAGTGGCCGTGTATGCCTTGTATGAAAATTGGTATTGTCACCCATACATGGGAGATGCTGTCGGATTTTTGTCTTGCGGGGACTCCCTCGGGGCGTGACAACTTTACTTATATCATATTATTTGATCGACTTAGTATGGTGTGGGTTATAAATTTTTAACAGTGTTAGGTGATGTATAACCCATAAATTGAATGCTTGAATCATGATTTATGCTTAATTTTATATTTTATGATCATGATATGTAATTAGTGATTCATAATCATGATATACAATAATTGATGATTTATGATCATGATTGATAATTCTTGATGCATGTTCATGATTGAGTTTTTAGGATGATACTTAACCATGGGTAGAATTGCATGAAATTTTAGTTAAGTATAAATACCTTTAGATACATCTCACATCCCACTATAAGTCTTACTTGATTGAGAACATAACAATGGGTGAGATGATAGGATGATACAAATGGTCTACTAATACTTATGACATTTAGATGGGCCATTAAGTGTATCAATAGATTAATCATAGACCAACTATGGGGAAAGCAAATGTTTAATCAATGAAAATATTGCCCATAGATCATAGTTGGATATTTTAAATGATTTAAAAACATTTTATGTTTCATAAATAGTGAGTTCATGTTTTGAAAAGTTTCAAGGCAAAACTAGGCTTTAAAAATGATACAAACTTTAGACATTTTGCAACTTTTGAGTTTTTGTCTAATTTTCGAAAATAAAATGAATTTTCATGAGAAACAATTTTTCACTGATAAAGGAACTCATAAAAAATATTTACTTCAAATTTCATGATTTTTTGAATTTTCTATAATTTCTGGTGCATTTCTGAAGTTCATTCGAAAAATCAGAAAAACCTAAAAATTGAGTGATAGTCGACTGATTGACTGATTCAGTCGACTGATGTACTGTGCACGAGCACAGTAACCTATTTTATCAGGTTTTAAGTTGATTTTGGGTATTTTCTTCCATTATATTTGATGTCATGTGTGTATAACATTTGTATAATATTTTTGATGGTGTCAAAGGGGGAGAAATGATGAGTTTAAGTTAATCATGCTAAGGGGAAAATTTTAGCATGTCTTAAGGGGGAGTTGCATGTTTAAGGGGGAGTTTTTATACTCATGTTATTTACATGCTTTCTTGCCTTATTTTTTTATTGTAATTGTTTTACCTAACTTAAACGGATTGCCATACATCAAAAAGGGGGAGATTGTTAGGGCAATCAACCCATGTGATGTGGTTTTGATGTGTGTGGCAAAGGGTTTAAGTTAGGATTGATATGGATTTGATATGTGCGTTGAAGTCATGCAGGACTTAGTAATTCGCACATGGATGGATAGCATTGGCAAGATTCACCTCTCATGACTCGGTCCTTGAGTCGGTGAAAGATTCATTGCGGAAGCCGTGAACTTGGTGCATTCGAGGGACCACCGGACGAGGAGCATTGGAGTGAAGCCGAAGGAAGAAGACTTCAGGGCGAGACATGAAGGATGGCGCTACGAAGCCGTGCGCTTGGCGCATCCGAGGGACATGGTCGGACGAAGAGAACTTCGAATGCGAGGGACTCCAAGGGAATGAGAGTGAGCGAATGTAACCCGGGATAGGGTAGCTCAATAGGTGAACTTGGTCAATTGGCTAAGTGTCGGATGGATTTTCCCGACACCAGTCGACTGCTATAGGTAGTAGTCGACTGATCCAAGTCAACTGGAGACTCGACTGGTGTTCGAGTCGAACTTCTGGCCGAACAATCGACTGCGAGGTCATGGCAGTCGACTGCTAGCTCCATCAGTCGACTGCCAAGGGGAGCAGTCGACTGATGTCGAGGGTTTCGGGCATAGAAGTTTGAGCAGTCGAGTGCTCACTTCCGACACTCGACTAGTGGCTCCATCAGTCGACTGATGAAACAATCAGTCGACTGATGTGGGAGCCGTTGGATAGAATCCAACGTGGAAGAAGTCGTTAGAGGGCAACAGCCACAGCGACAGTCGACTGATCGGGGCATCAGTCGACTGCTAGTTGCCTAACAGGAAGAAAGGCTTCTTCTCTATAAAAAGGAGCCTTGGGTGTCTTGGGGAGGCTAATGGTTCATTGCTAAATATCTCCCAAGTCCCCAAAATGATTTTCCTCCTCTTCCTTGTGTTTAATTTCATCTTATTGTAAGAGGAGAGAATTCTTGTAAGAAAAAGGTTACCTCCACCTAGCTTTGTGCAAAGGAGAGATTAGTGGAAAGGTTAAGGAGTGATTCACCTTGGAACGAATCGGGTCATGGATTAGTGGCAAGGCCGTGAACCACGTTACTTCTCCGGTGTTAGCGTTTGTGCTTACTTCTTGCATTTACTTAATTGTCTTTTATTATTCCGTTGCGCTAATATTGTTTGTAGACGATTAAGAGTGATCAACCACCACCGTACACGAGAAAGGCTATTCAACCCCCTCTAGCCGGCCACCGACATTCCAACAGTTTGGACGGGCCCTAGGAAGAGCCAGAGGATTGAGGCCACATAAGTCTACACTCTTCGGGAAGAGTCGTTAGGCAAGGATGAAGCTATGCGGATATGGCTAGATCAACCCTGTCGAGTTGTTCGAGTTGCTACCGATTTACCACCTGAGCTGAAGCAAAAGGTGATCAATTGTCTCTCGGACAACCGAGATATCTGTTAGTGTTTATAAGATCCACATATCTCCATAATAGTATGATATTGTCTACTTTGAGCCTAAACCCTCATGGTTTTATTTTTGGGCTTTACCCAAAATGTCTTATACTAATGGAGATATCTTTTTCATCTTATAAGCACATGATCTTTCCCATGTCTTATCAATGTGGGACTTTGATTGTATTCACAATACTCCAACAATCCTCCCCTCAAACGAATGACCACATTGACCCCCCCTCCCCTCAAGCCTATCCGTCCTCGAAGGATATCCTCAGCTTGATGTCCGATCTCAACCCACCAAGACTTCACCCGCCAACTGCTGTTCTCGACCTAATGGACTTCCCCGCCGCTTATCCAAACTCTTTCCGCCCAATCGACTTCCTGCCAGTTGTTCGATCCTCCCGACCCAACTGGACTTCCTGCCTGGTGTCTGATTCTCTTGATCCGGATATGGGAGCTCAACTTTCTTCGTTCGAGGTTCATGGCTTAACATGAACTATGACTATGATACTAATTGTTAGTGTCTATAAGATCCACATATCTCTATAATAGTATGATATTGTCCACTTTGGGACTAAACTCTCATGGTTTTGTTTTTGGGCTCTACTCAAAAGGCCTCATACCAATAGAGATATCTTTTTCATCTTATAAGCACATGATCTTTTTCATATTTTTTCAATGTGGGACTTTGATTATATTCACAATACTCCAACATTGGCAAGGGAAGACCCGGCTGATCAGGGAGATCGAGCTTGACAAAGGTAGACCCTAGAGCATGACAATGATCGATGAAAACACTTAAAGGCTAGCGCAAGGATGAATAGTCGCGGACTCGAGGGATCCGGGAAGCGTGAGGCTGATAGAAGTGGGTTGAAGGCTTAGGTTTAGGCTTAAGGTGAGTATCAAGTATGAAGGGATCATACTTGGGGTGTTAAACCTCATTGTAGAGGTATAACAGTCGACTGCTAGGTTGGATCAGTCGACTGGGCTTTATTTATAGGCAAACAAAAGCAAGGCGACCTCGACCAATGCCTCGACTGGTAAGGTAGAGTCGAGCGGTGAGACTTGGGGAGTCGAGACAGTGCTATGGAAGCACTCGATCAATGCCTCGACTAGAGTCTAGTCGAGGCGGCGCCTCGACTGGTGCCTCAACTAGTTGTTCTGGCTGGTGGCACAGAAGTGAGACACACTCGACCAGCGCCTCGACTGGTGCCTCGACTGGTTCTAGCACAGGTATGAAGATAGCTGCTCAGAAGCAAGGCGACTCGACTGGAGGCCCAGTCGAGGCGGCGCCTTGACTGGTGAAACGATCATTGCAAATCCAGAAGCTTCGATGAAGCTTTATAAAAGGAGGATTGAGGGCATCTTTGAGGAGAGATCTCTTGGAGGTTTTAGGGGCGATTTGAAGGGAGGTGTTGCTGCATTTCAGGGCCTTCAAAGTCATCCCAAAGCGATCTACGAGCAAGCATTCAAAAGCCCTAAATCTATAACATCTATTCATTTGCTTTTGTATTTGTTATATTTGCTTGTTTTATTCTGTTCTTATTGTTATAAGAGCCTTGTGAGAGGTTCCTCCACCTCCGGTGTGTTCACCGAGAAGGAGAAGTGATATAGTGGCGGTGTGCATCACTAGAGTCCGTTAGGGCTCGCCCGTGGAGTAGAAACTAGGGTTCCAAACCACATAAAATCCTCGTGTTGTGCTTGCTATGTGTTTTGTATGTGTATCTATATTTGTATTTGTTTTTCCACTGCGTACTAACAATTATAGACAAGCACGACGATTGAAATCCATCAAGCGAACAAAATCGACGCAAAAAGCTATTCACCCCCCCTTTAGCGACGCCAACGGTCCTAACAGCCAAGACTCCCTGTTTGGGACTTCATTGCCAAGAGGCTATTCCTCCAGGACTTCACTGCCAAGACTCCCTATCCGGGACTTAACTTGCCAAGTACGGTCTCCCAAACCTGCCGGGACTTCCCTCGCCAACTCCCCGTTGGTCTTTCCTACACCAAGTGTCCGGTCTCCCTTGACCGACTTGGATTTTCCCTTGCTAAGTATCCATACTTGGACTTCTCCTTGCCAAGTCACCCAACTTGGGCTTCTCCAATAGTCTCCCTTGGATGTCTCATACTATCCACTAGTCATGTGGTCTAACCACATTTGTAAACTATTGTCGAACATCAAAACTCTACTTGATTCCTACTCGAGTCTGGTCAATCATGACCTGGGTCGATTGCACCAATGATATCTTCACTTGGCCAGAAGAGTAGAAAAAAGGCATTTCCCGAGCCGAATGGAACACCTGTTGAATATTCTACCTGGAGCTCGATCGGTGAAGCAAAAGAGAAGATACTTCGGTCCAAAAAAAGATCAGATCATCTGAGCTGAAGTACAAAAGTTACTGCAAGTAGGATATATCCGGGAGGTCCAATTGCCTATATGCCTCTCAAATATTGTACTAGTACCCAAGCCGGGGTCAAGTGGAGGGTGTGTATAGACTTCCGTGATCTTAATAAAGCATGCCCTAAAGATTGTTATCCTTTGCCTCAGATAGATCAGCTAGTCGACTCCACGACAGGATGCGAGCTTATTTGTATATTGGATGTCTATCAAGGGTATCATCAAATCCCGTTGGCTTAAGAAGATCAAGAAAAAGTTAGTTTTGTTACTGCTGATGGCACTTTTTGCTACAAGGTCATGTCATTCGGATTAAAGAATGCTAACGCCACTTACCAAAGGCTGATGGATAAAGTCTTTGGATCACAGATTGGCCGAAATATTGAAGTAAGTATAGATGACATTCTCATTAAGTCCACAAAGGTAGAGGATATTATTAGAGACATGTCCGAGACATTTAGTACACTGCACCAACACATAATTCAGCTCAATCCTAGTAAGTATTTATTCGGTATCAGAAATGGAAGATTTCTTAGCTACATTGTGACCGAGCGAGATTTTGAAGTCAATCCCGAGAAAGCCCAGGCCTTGCAAAATATGATTTCTCCCCGGAATACCAAAGATGTACAAAGGCTATTGGAAAGGATAACAGATCTCTCACGATTCATCCCTAAGTCGGCTGAGCGGAGTTTTTCCTTTTTCAAGATACTCTGCAAGTTGGTTCGGTTTTCATGGGATGAAAAGTGTGAACGAGCCTTCATTGAATTAAATAAATACATATCTGAACTACCCACTCTAGCAAAGCCAGTGACGGGAGAAAGTTTGCAATTATACTTGGCTACATCTAAGGAAGTTGTGGCATCCGTTTTAATTCGGCAAGAGGATGGTAAGCAATTTCCTATTTATTTCGTTAGCCACTTGTTAAAAGCTACTGAAAGCCGATATACTACATTGGAGAAGTTGGCTCTTGCTCTTCTCATAATGGCTCGGAGGCTTCGTCCTTATTTCTTATCTCATCCTGCCACTGTACTAACCAATAGCGGCCTCAGAAGACTATTAACTAATCCCGAAGCCTCTGGTCATCTAATCAAATGGACTATGGAGCTAGCAGAGTATGATATCCAGTATCAACCTCGAACAACCCTCAAAGGACAAGTACTGGGGGGTTTCTTAGCCGAGGCTCCGGGGTCCGAGAAGAATGAGGTATGGAAAATATATGTGGATGGATCAGCTACTAAGTAAGGGAGTGATGTGGGAGCACTATTAATATCTGCACAAGAAGATATGATCCGAATAGCCGTGCAGCTTAATTTTTATGCCTCCAACAATGAAGCTGAATATAAAGCCTTACTAGCTGGTCTTCGTGCGACTCGTCATGTTGGAGCTTCTCGAGTTATCTTACATTCCGACTCACAGCTAGCCGTGGAGCAAGTCAAAGGATCATTCGACACCAACAACAGTCGACTCTAACTTTATATCTAGGCTTACCACAAGTTAGCAGTAGAATTCCAAGAGGTAATTCTTTATAAGATTCCTCGGGGAGATAACCAGAAGGTCGATGAATTAGCTCGCATGACCAGTGTGTTTACCACATGGAGGTTAGAAGATTCATTCGCCGAGACACAACTTATTGCTCAGATAGATCAGAATGCACCAAGAAGCCCTCCGGATTGGAGGGATCCCCTGGTAGATTATCTGAGAAGGGGAGCATTATCGGTTAACAGAGTTGAGGCGCAACTCATAAAGAAAAGAGGGGCCCGATTTGTTTTAATCGGAGATACTCTATACAAGCGTGCCTTCGTCCGCCCATTACTCAAGTGTCTCACCCTAGAAGAAGCTGATTATGTTATGTGGGAGATACATGAGGGTTGCTGCATAAATCACTCGGGAGAAACGACCTTAGCTCGGAAGATTTTATTGGACGGATATTTTTGGCCAACCCTACAGAAAGACACTGCTCACTGTGTCCGTATATGCCTCAACTGTTAGAAATATCAGAACTTCTCTCAACATCCTGCTAAATTATTAAAGGCGTCGGTGATATCATGCCCCTTTAACCAGTGGGGAATGGACATCGTGGCCCACTACCAATCGGGCCAAATCAGAAAAAGTTTCTGCTAGTCATTGTGGATTATTTTTCAAAGTGGGTAGAGGCAGAACTGTTGGCTAAGATAACAGAGGAGGCAGTATTAAAGTTCATCTGAAGAAATATAGTCTATCGATTCGGCATTCCTCGGAGGCTAGTCTCAGATAATGGCCGACAATTCCAAGGGTGCAAAATCAAAGAATAGTGCCAACAGTTAGAGTTTCAACAAGCCTTCACTTTGGTTGTTTATACCCAAAGCAATGGACAAGATGAAGTCACCAACTGGGAGTTGATTCGGAAGCTTAAAATTAAGCTTGACCACACTGGGGGAAGTTAGGTTGAGGAGCTTCTGAGTATTTTATAGGTGTACTGAACAACCCCTAAAGATAGTACGGGTCTCACTCCCTTTCACTTGGTTTACAGTTCTGAAGCTCTTGTCCCGGTGGAAATTGGCATGGGCTCACCAAGGGTTTCTGCTTACACTCTGGGCAGTAGTGACAATGATGAGAAAAGATCAACAGAATTAGACTTATGACTGAGACATGAGAAAATGTTGCCCTCTGAATGGAGACCTTTTGATGAAAGATAGCTCAAGCTTACAACAAAAAGGTTGTACCTCGCTCCTTTCAGCTAGGTGATCTTGTATGGAAAAATATCCAACCAGCAGAGGAGGTTCGCAAGTTGTCACCCTGATGGAAGGGCCCTTACAAGATCATCAAGAAGCTCAGCTCGGGAGCCTATTATTTGCAAGACAATGAGGGGAAAGAGCTCGCTTGACCATGGAATATTTTTCATTTACGACCTTATCGTGTGTGATGGGCGATGGCCAGAGGGTATGTAATAGTACTTTTTTATTGAATAATAAAAAGTTCCTCTCATTGTTGCAGAAAATTCGCCTATCACGGTGCATATCTCAAAGTCGTCTATCACAGCGCATATCTCAAAGTCTCTTATCATGACGTATTTCAACAAAGTTGCCTATCACGGTGCATTACTTAAAGTCGCCTATCATGGCGTATATCTCAAAGTCGCCTATCACGGCGCATCTCAGCAAAAGTCACCTATCACAACGCATTCTCAAAGTCACCTACCACGATACATTTTTAAAGTCACCTATCAAGCACATTCTTAAAGCCGCCTATCACGACACATTTCAACAAAATCGCCTATCATGGCGCATTCTCATTAAAGTCGCCTATTACGGTGTATTATTTCAAGTCGTCTATTATGACGCATTATTTCAAATCGCCTATCACAGCGCATCATTTCAAGTTGCCTATCACGATGCATTATTAAGTCACCTATCATGGTGCATTATTCCAAGCCGCCTATCATGGTGTATTATTTTAAGTCGCCTATCATGGCGCATCATTTCAAGTCGTCTGTCATAGTGCATTATTAAGTCACCTATCACGATGCATTATTCCAAGCTGCCTATCACGACGCATCATTTCAAGCAGCCTATCACGATGCATTTCAAGTCGCCTATCACGACACATTATTCCAAGTCGCCTATCACAATACATCATTTCAAGCTGCCTATCACGACACATTTCGAGTCGCCTATCACAGTGCATTATTAAGTCATCTATCACGGCGCATTATTTTTAAGTTGTCTATCACGTGCATTATTTCAAGTCGCCTATCATGGCACATTCCAACAAAGTCGTCTATCACGATGCATTCCAACAAAGTCGCCTATTACGATGCATTCTCATTAATAAGTCGTCTATCACGGCGCATCTCGATAAAGTCGCCTATCACGATGTATCTTAATAAAATCGCTTATCACGAAGCATATCTTCAAGTTGCCTATCACGTCACATCTTATTTGTCCAACAAAACCACCTCTCATGCGCATCGTGTTCATCCCTTACCACAGAGCATTATATGTCTTTTGGTCGAGGCGCTTATCACGGTTTATTATGGTTCTTATTTCAAATCAAAGTGTTACCGACAGTTGCCTATCACGTCGCATTTTGAAAGTCGTCTATCATGGCGCACCATATTCGTCTTTCGGCAGAAGCTCTTATTGTGGCTTATTACGGTTCTTTCCTCAAGTCTATCACCTACAGTTGCCTATTCTGATGCGGGTCATTCCTTTATATATTTATGATTGGGAAGTGCTTAGGAAAAAATCAAGATATTAAACTATTCCTTTAAATAAAGGTATGCAATAACATTTATACTCAATAAAATACTTGTTATATCAAAGTTCAGTACATTTATTACAAGTATTCAAAATTATCAAAAGAAAAACGAAACAAAAGTACTAAAGATAGATACAAAAATTATTTGGGAAGCTCGCCGAGTGCTGCATCCGGAGTCTCATCTATCAACCGTTGGAGGGCCAGGAAATCAGCAGAAACTCCTTCGAGGGGGATAGTCGACCTCTCGAAAGTGTCAAATGGCACCTTGGTATTGATGCAGGGGCATTAGATAATCGAACCTAGATTTTAATTATGGCAAAGATCCAAAGTTAAGGTCATATTGTTATCTCATGATCTGAATTAAGTGTGTAGGAAATGGTTAAGCTAAGCCGAAGGTCAGCGACACCCGGAGAATCCCAAGTCGGGAAACCGTGGTGGTCGGGCGACACCGGGGGAACTTTGTGGGAGTCTAAGAACCTAGGTGGAAGACCGGACGCAAAACAATAGATCATAAAGGACCAGAGGTAAGCTCGTGTGAGTGAGAGATGGTAAGGTCGTGTCCTCTGTACGGGGACGACCGTAGGCGGCGATCTGACTAAGACTTCCTGTAGAAGGTCTAAGTCGAGATCGGACGGTAAGAAACCGTCGCATTTACCATTTTCTGTGCTAACCTCTTACTGCAGAGAAGTGGCCAGGCTGGGAGTCGATTGCTGGCCATTGGACAGTCGACTGATGCACATCAGTCGACTAATGGAAGGCATCAGTCGACTGATGGCGATGAATCAACCTTTTGCACTAGGTTAAAACGGATAATATTTGACGTGGCCACTTCACGATAAAATATGGTACCACCTCGTGATCAGTTCCAAAAGATGAGGAGACTTATTTCAAGGCAAAACTCTATAAAAGGAGGGGAGGACTCCAACCCAAAAATCAATCAAGATTATTCTTAAGTGCTTCTACAATGCCAAAGCTCCAACACCGTCATAACGCTGACGCGACATCAAGCTTTCATCTTCTTCGTTGGCAACAGCAGCAAGTATTTTTGTTTACTGTATTCTTTATTTTAATCGTAACGAGGTGAGGTAGGCTTGTTGTCTCATCCTCGTGCTTTCGGTTTTGTGTTCGTTGTCTCCTACCTCCAATGAGGAGGAGACCTTATAGTGGATTGCCCCTTCATACGCGGTCAAGGATTGTGGGGCCTTGGAGTAGCAACCGTTGGGTTGTGAACCAAGTAAAAATAAACTTGTCCTTTTTATTGTTCCGCTGTGCTTGCTCGTATATCGAACGAATGAAAAGAAAAGTTTTACGCTCGCTATTCACCCCCCCTCTAGCGACGCTTCTCGATCCAACACTTGGTAGGCGACATCCAAAAGGTCGACCGTTCGCTCAAGATGTCGGCAAATTCTACGGAAGTCAGGAAGGCCTTCTTGCACTTTGCCCATTGACCCTTCTCTCCTTCTTGATAAGAAGCTAGTTCGGCTCTAGTTGTCTTAGCTTGAGTTGCTAGCTCCTCGTGGCGAGTCGCTTCCGAGGTTGCTTGGGCTAGTCGCACCTGCTCAACCTCTAATAGCTTCACTCGTAGCCCTTCCGCTTCCGCTGCTTACGATCGAAGTCCTTCTACTTCGGCGACTTGAAGTCGTAGGCTCTCGATCTCTCGGGTCTGACTCTGTAAGTCGTCCTCTTAGAGAAGAGCCTTGGATCGGTAGATGGCCGCTTTGGCTTGGGCCATCTCGAGCTCCTTCTCTTTCTCCTGGAGCTTAGCCGAGACAACTATCGCCCGGGCCCACATCCCCTGGAACGTGGTGTTCATTTGGGGGAGGCAAGCCATCAGCTCTAGGACGTTAGTATTTTAACCACAAGTAGTACACCAAAAAACAAAACAAAATTTTAGTTACCTACGCCAAGTGGTCGTTCATGGCATCACAAAGCGTCGGTACAGTCTTGTCCCTCACGGACATCCCGACTGCATCATGGATTTCTTTAAGAAATCCCTTCGAGGGAGGGTGCTCCTTTCTCGGTACAGAATACCCCGATGTCATCCCGGGAAGGGAGGGGTTTGGACTGTTCTGGCGGGAGGTGGATGGATCTGAAGATGGAGTCGGAACCTCCAGATATGGCTCGGTGGGAGCAGGAGCTGGGATGGTGGATGGTTCGACATGACTCGACCCAGCCGAGCTGTGGGTAGTTGGGCTGAGAGACCTGTGAGAGGGGCTTCCTTCGAGTGAAGATATAACCACTCGACTCCTCTTTCGGTGTTGAAGTCGCCCCTCGAACTCCCCAGAACTGATCGTCTCAACCACCATAGATGGCCAAGGTGGGGGAGTTGGTCAGAACCAGCCTCTTTCGATGTCTCAGCAGGAGCTTCAGGCGGGGCAATCATCTGAGCTCGCTTCCACTTTATCCGCTTATTAATGGAAGCTCTCAACATGACTTTAGCTGTGAAAAAATATAAGACAAGTTAGATGTTAGTAATGAAAAAAGAGATAAGTAAAGGTTTTTACCTAAAGACCCACTCAATTCGACCTCTATCGGACCGAAATGGTATAGTAGCCCCTCCTCTAGCAAGATGTTGACGTCGAAGCTCAGGTCGGAGAGGACTTTAGCTATCTCTTGGCAAGCTGCCGACTTCTTGAAACTCCGCAAGGAGGGAGTAGGTGACAGTTCAAGCTGCCAGGCACTCGGGCAAGAGAAGGGTGAGGCTAGTCTTACGAACAAGTATCGGATTTTCCAATACTTGTGTGAAGTGATAAGGTTGGCTAGGAATTTGGTCTCTCGGCGCGCAGTGAAAAAGAAGACTCCGACTTCTTTCCATTTCTGGACGAAACAGTAGTAGAATGTTTCGGCAGTCAAAGGAAGATGATAAAACAAAAAAATGATAATAAAGCCACTAATGAGGCTAAAAGAATTTGAAGCCATCTGTTGCAAAGGAATACGGAAGTAAGCAGACAAATCGGTGTAAAAAGGATGAAAAGGGAAACGAAGGCCAACCTCTATTTGATCATGAAAGAAGGTTGTAAAGCCCTCAGGCGGTTCGTGGGGACGTTGGTCTCGGTGGGGTACCCTAAGTCTATGGGTAAGAGGAATATGAAAAGCCACCCTAAGTTCGCGGTGGTCCTCGGGGGTGAAGACGCTACGGGTTATAAGAAACCAGAGGTTAGAAGTATCGGCCATAGGAAAGGAAGGAAGACTTACTAAGAGGCAGACACTCTGGAGAAGACGATGAACATAATGTCGGGGAAGGTGAAGGATAGAAATCGCCGGAGAGGGTAATTGCACTGGAGAGGACACACTAGACAAATAGTAGACCCTAGACTTCGAATATCATTTATAAAGAAAGTTCGAGTCGGTTTGTCTCTTAGCCGTATGATTTAGGGCTTGGAGAGACGCGTGGCAATGCATGGTAAGGCCTCAAGCAACGAGGCGATCACACCAAATCTACGCATTTATAGTCTGTCATTAAAAGAAGATATGGTACATTCCCGAGGATGTGTTTTAAGCACGTTCTCTCATACCTACGTTACCTGGTCAAAAAGACGCAAACACTGGATCCCAAAATGCGTTAAGACTAGTCCAGTCAGTCATGCTGCGCACGTCCTTCGACTAGACTTGGGGGATGCTTATGATACCTGTTAGAACTGACCTGGGATCAGACCACATTATATTTACAATTATATCTCGACTCGACCGGATGACATTCTGAAGGCATTATCTCTCGGCTCGACCATATGACATTCTGAAGGCATTATATCTCGGCTCGACCATATGATATTCTGAAGGCATTATATCTCGGGTCGACCGTATGACATTCTTAAGGAATTATATCTCGGCTCGACCGTATGACATTCTGAAGGCATTATATCTCGGCAAGTTAAGGGATGTGATAGTCATTAAAGACAAGATGTCTAATAAAACATCATTAGTCAAAGGCCCCATGCGACAAGAAAACATGTGCCCATGCCTACCTCGAGGGAGCACGTCTGCCGCATTAATGAGTCCTATCTCCCATCAACCATGCGAGCAACATTAATTACTCCCTTACGCCTACAATATTTATGAAGGTAACACCCCCTATTACTTCTAAAAACGACAGACCATCACTTCAAAGAGCCACGCCACCATACCTCCATACTGCTCCACAGGGATGGATTCTCTTATATAAAGGTAACTTAAGGAGATCAGAGGAGGGGGTTCCAGATTATTTCTCCAATCCTACACTCTTCGCATTCATTACTTCTCTTCTACCAATCCCTAACTTGAGCGTCGGAGGCGCTTAGTCGAGATCTCTCTCGGCACCCCCTTAATTGTGTTTCCTTTGCAGGTCCCCTCTTCTCGATCGTTCGTGATACGACACTAGCCGAGACAACAACAAATTCATCCGAATCAACGAACCCGCCACTTCAGCAAGTCCAACCGCATCAACGAACAATCTAAGTCATCAGTCATTAAGTCGCCCTTGCTATTGAAAACCTTCACATCTTCGTTTCAGCCGAAACATTGACTATACTAAAACGATTTTGATTAAATCTAAATAATTTTGATGTAGGATATTTTTTGATAGATTAAATTAAAAATAAAAAATGATTTATTTAAATACGTTATAATAATTAGGTTATAGTTATTAAAAATAAGAGTATTTTTAATAAGACAAATCTAATGGATATCATTTTAACTAATTTTTTAGTTATTTTATTTTTATCCTATTTAAATTTAAAATTTAAGTCAAAAGTAAGTTCGGACACGAATTGTAAAAAAGAAATAAACGATGAGATTGACAGAGATTTCATTTCAGGTATAGGCAAGATGTCTTACCTTGCCTATGGCGGGACTAACTAAATACATCTACTCATCCATCACTCTGTCCCTGTCTCTCTCTCTGTTTGTGTCCCTTCTCTCTTATCAATTTGGTCATCCACAGCCACCATCTTGCCTCTCTCACTGCTCGATCTTCTCCGCTCCGCCGAAGATTTTTGTATTAAAAGGTAAAAGCAGAGACGAGCTGGAGTGGACTAATTTGTAAGGGAATCAGCGCCAACAGTAAGTAGGCTGCGATCGGAGGAGCAGGGAACGGTGGCGTTGCTGCCCGAGGCCAAAAGGAGTTTGCTCCATTAATAGTCAACTGAGCTCCCCATCTTTTTACTTCACTTGTAGTATTCTCGGTCAGTTTGTAGTTTATCTGATCTGATCACTTCTCGTGAATACTTGTTTCTCCTTTGCCGCTTTGTTCGGTTTTTCTGAGGAGGGCGAGGTTGTAATGGCAGCTAGGAGAGGGGGCTGTAACATGGACGTGTACGAGGCGACGCGGGTGGTGTTGGCGAGGATACAAAGCTTGGATGTGGAGAACGCGGCCAAGATCATGGGTTACGTTTTGATTCAGGAGCAGGGCGATAAGGAGATGATCCGTCTCGCCTTCGCCTCCGACGCCCTGCTCCACTCCATCGTCCTCAAGGCTCGCGGGGACCTCGGCCTCACCGGACCGCCGCTTCCTTCCGTTTCCCCTTCTCTCTTCAGCTCCCGCGGCCGCCAGAACTCCTCCCGCTTTTCCTCCCTCGCCGGAGTCTCATCCCCGACCTTGTTCGCTCCGCCGCCGGCTTTCTCCCGCTCAGGTAGAGGCTTCGACGAGCTACTCAGCCCCAACGGCGGTGTCGCTGCCGGTCATCCCATCATCGGCGAGTTCCAACTTCAAGACCATCTCTCCTTCCTGAACGATTCTGCCACTGGCGACCACTCTCGCCCTGTTGACCACAAATCTACCGCCTCTGGTGATCTCTTCTACCCTGATGTTCTGTGCCGTAGCTCCAGCGGCGGCATAGACGGGGTACCGTTTCCTTACAGGGTAGGATGGGGAGTCAACGCAAACCACCATCGCCGGAGCTGGTCTGCTGCCGACCTTCCGCTCCGTTCTGACTCCGCCGCCGGGGGAACAGGCTGTAAGCCGTGCCCATATTACTCCAGAGGTTACTGCACAGAAGATTCTGCGTGCCGCTTCCTGCACGGCCTTCCGGAGGATACCATAACGGCGGCCGCTCATAGGCAAAGGATCAGTGGCGCGTCGCAGCTCACGGCGTCAGCCTTCCCATACTCGCCCGTTGGTTCGCTTCCGTCGTCTCCATCTACGACGACCAAATCACTTGACTCCTCGTTCCAACAGCAGCCAAATGAATGCCAAAGGTTGCTTCGTCTTTTTCTCTTCAGTCTGTGGAATTTGACAATGAACTAATGCACATTTTGTCTGTCAACAGGGCCGCAGCGGCGGCGGCTGCAGCAGCTCTGCAGCGGATACAGATTGAAAGAAGCGACTCAGCAGCAATGGTAAATCCAGGTTCGAGGCAGATCTATTTAACTTTTCCCTCAGATAGCACTTTCACTGAAGAAGACGTCTCTAACTACTTCAGGTTTGTCCTTTACTAGATTTTCCATAGCAATTAGCTTTGCATCGAATCTCTGTTTCAATCTTTGTTGTTGGAATCCATAGCATCTATGGACCCGTTCAGGATGTGAGAATCCCTTATCAACAAAAGAGAATGTTTGGCTTTGTCACCTTCAGCTACCCGGAGACAGTGAAGCTGATCTTAGCCAAAGGGAATCCACATTTCGTCTGTCATGCTCGGGTTCTTGTCAAGCCTTACAAGGAGAAGGGCAAAGTCCTCGACAAGTGCAGGCATTCTTATTTCTTCCTCCCTCATCTCCCTCGTTCATATATGGGGAATTTTGTTCGACAATGCTGTAGTCTCATGGTCTTGTTGTAATTCATTCAGGAAACAGCAGCAAGGTGAAAGCGGCGATTTTTACGGCTACACAACTCCCACCGACATTGAATCTAGAGGAGATCCTTATGATCTTCAACTGCTTGGTTAGTTTTTGGTTCTGCTTTGTTTTCAAGCCACATTTGGCTGATGCTGGATCTGGATGAAGTGGCAGGAGCTAGGGCTTTGCACAACAGCAGTAGGCAGGAGCTGCTGCGAAGGAAGCTGGAGGAGGAGCAGCAATCTCTCGAATTGCAGCGGGAAATCAAACTGCAAGCAAGAAGGTTAATGAATCTTCAGCTCCATGACCTCAAGAACCGTAGCCTTTGCTCCTCTCCTCCAGCCTCCGTCAACTTTTCTACTAGCGCAGTTCATGCATGTATCAGTGCACCTACAGCTGACTCAAGTGGAAATGGCAGCTGTTGCAGCGGTAGCCAAGAACACTCTCCGATTGGAGGCGAGCTATACCTTACAAACTATTATAGATTCTTCTTTCTCGTGCAGAATTGGAATGTTCTTCTTTCTTGTGCAGAATTGGAATGTTCTTGTTTGCATTGTAGGTTCAGACCTGAAGTTGAACACCTCTAATTATTTCTCTTCGAAAGCAGTCAACTCCGCAGATCGTATTGAATCTATCCCGAATCCTAGTCAAGATAGCAGTTTTGATGAAAGGTGAAAAAACTACCAATTCATTTGTTCAATAATGTTGCCAACATACAGTATTTGTTTTGATCTCTCTCTGTAAAACATGCCTCCAGCATTGAGCATAACTTGCCTGATAGCCCTTTTACTTCGCCGACCAAGTTATCGATCGTCAGTGCTGCGAATCCATTCTCAGTCAAAGCTGACACCAATGGTAGCATGAGCAACAGCGATGACGAAGGCCACCTACCTGCTTCCACATTGGACATGACCTCCTACGAATCATGTTTCTTGCGGATGTCAGGGTAACACAACAAGTTTAAGAACCTTATCGGTTGCATCAAGCAATACTACTAGTTCAAACATGATTCTTTTCTTTGCCTCTACCTTGTCTTCCAGTCCTGGAGCCATTGGAATGTAGGGTTGAGCGAGTTTTCCTCAGATCAAGGCAAGCAAAGCTCTCTTCTATCATGTTTACTTCAAATAGCAGTCAAAAGATGGCATCAATATGGATTTTATGAATAATTCCTTACTGACAGGATACCGAAGCCATTGGCAAATGCAAGTTACTGCAATTGTTCTTTTGCAAAGGAGCAGGTTTTGCCAATAGTAATCAAGCAAGCAACCAGTCATTCTACTTTCCCTTTACCAATCACTAGCTACTAGTTTACTAGAATACTGCTACCAAACTCTAATACTATACTAGTACTACTAGCTATAGTTGCTTATATCAAAACCTCAGAAACAAACAAACAGAAGATAACCACAGTTCAGACATCAAAGTGATTTCTGGAGAGCTGAGCAAGAAAGATGCACCGCAGGACTCGAGTGGGTGATCAATCCCCTCCGCTGCCTTCTGATTGCTTTCTGTCATCTCTAGTTGTGACAAACATATAGACAAAGAAATGTATCCGAACGTTATAGAATATTACCATCATTTCTCTCATCTGCACGGTGGCCTTTTTATGTTATATTTCAGCTGCTTAGCTATTTTAATGCAGGGATATGATTTGCTAGAGATGCAAGGCACTGGCTCTTTAGCTTGATTTACTAAGATTCCTTCAAATCTAGGGGGCGTGCGTTTGACATGGAGAAAATTTTTTATTTTTTATTTTCATTTTTTAAGAAAATGAGAAAATATATTTGACGTTTTTCATTTTCATTTTCTAGAAAATAAAGGAGTATTTTTTAAAAAATTGAAAAATTTTAAAAAATTATTTTCTATTTTCATTTTCGTTTTTTAAAAAATAAAAAAATATTTTTTGAAAAATTAAAAAATTATTTTTTATTTTCTGAAAAAAAAAAACAGAAAATTGAAAATGTAACTGTGAAACGCTACCTAAGTTTGTATGAAGACAGAGTTTGCTATGAGGAGGGCAACACAAAATACTTAAATTATGAGGTTTAATATTTAAATTGGAAGACGAAATTTGAAAAATAAGACCGGTTCTGTATGAGGAATAAAGATGCAAGGAACAAGCAGATTGTGATGGGACATGCTCCAGTAGAATGGCTGCAGCTGAGCGTGGAAAATAGATTGGTGTGGATGAGTGAGACAGCGAGAGGGCCATCTATGGACATGAGAAATCTAAATAGGTATTCTGGCCACGCTGAAACAAGAATGCAAGCGAAAAATAAATAAATAAATAATTGTCATTTTCAAACTGCAAGCTGTTTGCAATTTAACTTGCAGTTCAAAAAAAAAAAAAATCACAAATTGATACCACTAATATATAGGTAGCTCCTCCACTCTAATATAGGTAGATTATCAATAGGCCTTTTGGAGTTGCACAATTACGAATGGATTTCAACATAAAAGTTGTTGTGGAGATGGAGAGTTAGAATTGGACGATGGCTCTTCGAGGTTGAATGATGTGGAGGTCGACTAGACGGAGATCGTTCGACGTTGGCAAAAGATACTTGACTTGCTTGCTCGAACTAGATATATGCTAGAGTAATTGTCTTTTTTTTTTCTTTTCTTCAGTGATATCAATACCTAGTATTTATAAGCAATGGGGACATGAAGCTTTTTCAGAGAAAGTGAGTAGAGGTCAATTTTTAAAGAGATAATGATTCTAGACTATCGATCGATCTTCTTTTTTATATTTGTCATATAAATTTCTGATTTATCTCCTCCACCGATAGAGACAGTTGGAGGACCGTTAATATAACGGTTCTATATATTTTTTTTTGCAGAGAAGGTGATTTCCATGGGAAACATTATGATGATCTCAGAAAGAAATGTTGATGGTTGCAATTATTATTAATTGTCATCGCAGTATTTGATTTATTCCACGTACGATGCAAATTGTTATTTCACAAAAAGTAGGGATCATGATTCTGCTTTTTGTGGACATTGTGGCTCAGAGAGGAGAACTCGAGGGAATATAGACGGGAGAACTCAACTAGATTGGAGAATTTAAATAGATTAAAAAGCAAAATCAAATTAGATAACTCAACTAGATTAGAGAAGTCATCTAGACTATAACACTCAACTAAGTTGAAGAACTTAACAAATTGAAGATCTAAGCTAGGTTAGAGAACACGACTAGATCAGAGAAGTCAACTATATTAGAAAATTCAACTAGATTAGAGAATACAATAAACTAGATAACTTAGCCAGATTGGAGAACTCAAATAGATTAGAGAACTCAATTAGATTGAAGAACTTAGTCAAATTAGAGAACTCATTCAGACTAAAGAACTCAACTCAACCAAATTAAAAAACTCAGTCAAATTGAATTTGGATGACACAAGTGTGGTTTGACCTAGAGTAGGGTTAATATTATGAGTGTTGGATGATCGTGGCCTGGCTAGAGGGGGGAGGGGGGGGGGGTTGAATAACTTTTCTCACCTGTATAATGGAAATCGTTCGTTTGTCTCTACAATTCGGTTAGCGCAACGGAAATACGAAATATAATATGAATATAGAGATAAATACACAATCACAACACAAAATACACAACGATATACGTGGTTCAGAAACTTAGGGTTCCTATTCCATGGGGCAAGCTCAACGAACTCTAGTGATGACAACACCACTAATAAAACTCCTTCTCGACAACAAATCGGAGGTGGAGAAACCTCGTACAAAGATTACAATAGTTGTTAAATACGGAAAATTTAAAATATCAAAATAAAGGCGCCAAAAATTAAGAGAAATAATCCTAAATTTTTTTTGAGATTTTTAAGAAATTTTAGAAATTTTTCTGGATTTAAATGGAGATCTTATGATATTATATATGGAAAGAGTTAACATGCTTTTACAAGGCCTGTTTGGTTTATCTGTGTTGAGGGGTTAATAAATTTTATAAACCTAAGGTTTTAAATAGAAAACCTAAGTTTTTTTTCTATTTCCCTTTTTATTTTCCCCCGCCACGCCCGACACCTGTTTCTCTCGCGTGACCCCCTCTCCTCCGTCGATGGTTTCCTTGCGATCTCTTCTCACGCGCGCCGCACCGGCCGCCATTCCCAAACGCGGCAGCAGCGGTCGTCGCTTATCACGATGGCCGCCGCCTCCTCGCTCGTCGCCTTTCCGGTGCCGCCGTCGGCTTCTTTTCTCGCCACACACGCGACGCGGCCGCCTCCTCCTGATCAGCCGCCGCGAGCCTCTTCTCTTCCTCGCATCAGCAGCCAGCAACTCGACGCCACCGGCCTCGCGTTCGCAGCCAGCAGCCCGACGCCGCCGGCCTCGTGTTCGCAGCCAGCAACTCGATGCTGCCGACCGTGCGTCCGACACCACAAGTAGGGGTCGGCGCCGTGCGTGTCGCCGTCTCACACCACCGCGCTGTCGCTGCCTCTGTTGGGGGTTGTGGTCTCTCCGATGGTTGCCGGAGCAGGTGATTAGGGCAGATCGAGTGAAGATTTGCCGTGGGGAGCGCCCTTGACCGAGCATCGCGAGACAAGTGATTTAGGCGCGCGCGGCGCACGAAGTGTGTTCCATTTGCATCGTCAGGAGCGGTGAGTCTCTATCGGAGCAAGGTAAGAGTTTACTTTTGTCTTAATTTGGATAGGATTTTTAGGGCTGTTGTGGATCACCTTTATTGGTTGAGTTCGGTCTGTAATTTGGGCAATTTACCTAGGGTCGACGAATAGAGGAGTTGGGGATATTGGTTGTCGGTGGGATCTTAGGGTCGGTAAGCACGATTTTGGTGTTATTCGGTTGATCATATTGTATTCGATGGATATGGGATGGTTGGGTGATATTTTGTTGATTTCGGATAAATTTTGGGCTATGGGATGGATCTACTTTCAGTGAGTTAGTTGTGAGGTTTTGTTGAATGTTGTACACATGATGATAGGGGTTGAGAAATTATATTCTAGTAATTGGACGAAAGGACGGTTATATTAGGTGGAAGGTGATCGAGATTTTATTAAGCCTTTGGGTTAATTGGTTTATGTAAGAAATCGATTAAGTATTCGATTTGTTGGTGAATTATATTTTGTGCTTAACAATAGTTATGTTGTATGCAGGTTTCGGTCACGAGGCAGGTTAACGGTCGTGACGACTTCATTTTTTTGCGGACATTTTATCAGGCGAGTATTTTGACTTATCTCTTAGATATAGTCATGTTGATATGCTAGTTAGGATAACTTGCAATAATTTTCATGTTTATATGCCTAGTATGTTTTTGTGCCTACTTGATACATACATTGGATCGGTTATGATTATATCTTTCCTGTTTTACTTGGATCATAGATATGTACTTATTGGTTGTGCATATTATTCGGATAGGTATTTTTGTTGGTATTACATGCTTTAGTATCATGCACCATCTTGCATGATTGCATGCTGGCTGGACGGGGTTCCTTTATAGTTGAGCCCGCAGCCAGTTACATGGTCTGCACACACTGCCACTCATGGACTAGTAGTACATCAGGAGGGTGTGTGCAGTTTCTCTGTCAGGCTCCGCTGGTCCATTCATGGGTAGTGATGAGGCAGCGTGGTAGCGGGCAGGGATCCCTCCTTTGGTCTACGATACCGGGAGATGAGAGCTTTGCTCCCCCACTCTGTTTGGGGCAGGAGGATAGGTGTACTCCGACAGCATCCTGTCCACTCGGTCACTCAGGAGCAGTGATGGCAGAGTGCACAGTTGTCATAGCTCTACCCACTCGTCTTCACCATCGCGTGTGAGGTGGCTGACTGACGTCAGGGGTGACTATGTCATTTGCACCGCACGCATTTTGCATGGATAGCATGTGTATTGTATTTGCTGCATTTTTATTGCTGCCTTGGATGTTGCATATGATTGCCATGCATACAGGATACATATTTGTATATAGTGATGACTTTATTTCTTCTAGTATGGCACATGCTCCTATATCAAGGTAGGAGATTCAGGTAAGTACAGTCCTTTTATATTTCTTTCTTGCATACCCTATATATGAGACTGTAGGGATCTTTTTTATGCAAAATAGCATATGCGCAACGGAAAAATAGGATCCCTTCCAAGTGATCCTTGCGAAATAAAACCTCGTACAAAAAAAATAAATTTCTCTAAAAGAAAAAAAAACTTATCTTATAGGAGAATATTACCTTTGTTGCGTGCCCTTTTTAATCCCGCTTCTCCTTGGGTTTGTTGGATCTTTTAGCACGTTCAAATGTCCGTGCCTTTATATGTATCCACACGAGCAAGCTCTTGTCTCACAAAAGAAACTAGAAGAGCTCTGCTTTACTTCTTGCTAGAGAAGTCCCTAAAGGAGAGGAAGGTAGAGAAAAAGAGAAAGGAAGAAGAAGACCACTCTTCTTGCTAGCCTACACTCACAAAAGCCACACAACCAAAACCTCTCACCACCAAGCTCTCTCCAAGCCTCAAGCTTCCACCACCTTGGCCGGCCACCCCATGGAGTGTTTTATAGAATTGAAAAAACCTTTCACCTCCTATCACATTCAATGCAATCAATTGCATTAAATCAACAAGCTAAAATTCTCATTAAGCTTAAAGTCCAAAAACCATTTTGTACTTAAGCTTATTCCCAAATTATTCTAGTTAAACTAGAATGCACTAATTCTTCTAATCATCATGCTCTTTGTGTGTGACCCTATAGACTCTCATAACGTTGGCAGTGGATCTAAACTCTTTTAGATACACAAGCAATGAGCGGCATCTAGCAATACATCATTGCTACCCAAGTTATGAAATAAGTCAAGATCCGACTAACCTTTTCGTGACTACTATAATGTATGACCGTGTCCTTCTATCCTTGATATCAGATTGACCAATGAGGCATAGACCGTGTCATCCTCGATCAATCTATGTGTTTCTTGATCCCTGAGTAAACTAACTCAAACAAATGAGCTCAATATCTCATATTGACTCATTCGAGCATAGCCATGCGTTTTAGTAGTTCTACTCAATCAAGGGGCCCATATATATCACTCCCGTCATATGGGAGGGATAGATCCCATCTACATCACTCACATCCCTCCGCATAATTTGTTATATACCCAGTAATCACCTTTATGGTCCACCCTGTTATGGGTGACGTTTGACGATTCCAAAGTACATAACTCCTTATGTAGGGAACCGTAGTGACTTCAGGTTTGAGGACTATTCATACCAATAGTCACATGAGAAAGTTTATGACACTCATATGACGATCCATGAAACTTTCTCATGGCGGGTCAATTCAGTATATATTCTCTAATATATACTCATGTGTCAACTTGATATCATATATCCATGACTTGTGAGATCAAGTCATCAATTGACCTACATGCTAGTCTTTATGTATTAATATTGCCCTTGCATATTAATACTTGACTAGGAACATTTAGGAAAGTGTTCTCTACAGCCTCTCATAATCGATTACGCGATTGATGTCTTTGTAGATAAGAATCTACTTTTCTAAGGCATTATTATATTTAATTTAGCTGGCACAAGCAAGACGTAAATATAATAACCAATCCTTTGCCTTTATAGAATATGATACAAAATGTTCCCTATTCAACCATCACATGATTGGTTCTAGGGCTATAACTAACAATCTCCCACTAGTACTAGTACCAATCACTATAATATCTGATACCTAGTGACCTAGTGTGACCATCATGCTTCCTCTGTGCCAAAGCCTTGGTCAATGGATCTGCGATGTTAGCTTCTATCGGTACTCTGCATATCCTCACATCTCCTCTATCAATGATCTCTCGAATGAGATGGAAGCGCTGCAGTATGCTAGAGGGGGGTGAATAGCATCAATGGAATTCTTTCGCGTTTGTTTCTACAATTTCGTTAGCGCAGCGGAAATAGAAAAGTAATAATGATAACGAAATGCACGACACGCTAACACAACGATATAACGTGGTTCGGAACCGCATGGTTCCTACTCCACGGATCGAACTCTACGAGCTCTAGTGATGCACATGCAACCACTAATAAACACTCCTTCTCGGAACAATCCGGAGGCGGAGAAACCTCGTACAATAATGATTATAACAATAATCAATTAGATATAAGCAAATACAATATGAAATACAAATGCAAGTAAAGGAAAAACACTTTACAAGAGCTTTGGATTGCTTGATCTTTGATTGCCTTGAACTAGCTTTGAAGGACTGGAAAGCACCAACTTCCCCATTCAATTTCGCCCAAGAAAATCGCTATCTTTTCCTCCATCACGAGCTCCTTATATAGCTTCAACTGTCTTTGAAAAGGTCGATCGATCGGTGATCCGATTCTTTCACCGCTGAGACAACGCGGTGTAATCCACGGAAAAATCCAACGGACATCATCGACCGATCGATCATGACCATCACGATCGATGAGCCATCACTCATTGCTCGTCTCGTGATGAGTGAGACTCCATTATGTGGCCAAAAATCCAAGCATCAGTCGACTGATCACATAATCGATCGGATCGCATCCATCACGACCGCCTACTGGTGGCGATCAGCTAGGCCACTTCCCGCAGTCAAACCCTAGTTGACTTGGTCCAGTCGACTGCCACATGACATCAGTCGACTGACACACATCAATTATGAGGTTTTAACCCAAGTATGGTTTCCCCATACTTGCTAGACCACCCTTAGCCTAGACCTAAGCCTTCTAGCCACCTCCATCAGCCTCACGTCTCTCGGATCCCTCCAAGTCATCCATGACTTGTTCATCCATCGCGCTAGCCTTCAGGTGCTTCCATCGGCTATGTCATGCTAACGCCGCCAAGACTCCGCTTGGACTTTACGCCGCCAATCATTGGACTTATGCTGCCAAGCTCCCGCTTGGACTTTACGCCGTCAATATCAAACCCTTGGACTTCTCAAATGCCAAGACTCAAGCTTGGACTTTCCCTTGCCAACCTATGTTGGACTTCTCAAATGCCAAGACCATGCTTGGACTTTTCATGTGTCAAGTGTCCCACTTGGACTTTCCATGCCAAGTACTCAAGACTTGGACTTTACCAAATGACAATTACATTGTCATATGTTTTTGTCGAAACATCAAAACATCACTCAAGTCAAACTCGAGTCCTGGTCAATCGTGACCTGGGCCGATTGCACCAACAATCTCCCCCTTTTTGATGTTTGACAAAAACCAAACAAATTATTGAGTTAGAACACTAACTCAAATCCTTTACCAATTATCCCAAATTGGTAAATACTCTCCAAATGTTCTCCCCCAAATATTCTCCCCCTTTTTGACTAACATAAAAAAGGTTTCCTCTCCAAGGAGGTCAATGTCTCATGTCCCAATGAGATCTTACAATCTCCCCCTTGGTCCAAAAATACTTAGGATGCCTACCATCTTCCTAGTGATAAGTCCAATATCAATCAAGAGAGACAATCCCATTTACTTTCCCAATATCCAAATTGGGTCTCTCAAAAGTCCCATCAATTTCACAATTGATGTCATATTCTCCCAATAACTTCTCCTCTTCAAGGAGAAAAAACATATCCATCATGCCAAGATGGATACCTCCCCCTAAAGGCTTGCTCCCCCTTTGACCATTGCACCAACAATGTCCTTGGGAAGTCCCTAAGCCAATAGGAACTCTAAACCATCAAAATTAAGGTTAGAAATTCAATATAGAACTTTCCAACATCTTAAAATTGATACAAACCCTAAACACTTCTCCTAATCCATATCCAATGGATTTTCACCCTTTATAATGCTACCCAAAGCATATCCTAGGGTTAGGAGTGATTAGGGACCATAACCGTAGCTGAAATCGGGTTAAACAACCTTGTTTTCCCCGAAATCAGGCTACCAGTCGAGTGATTTAGAAATCAGTCGACTGGCACCTCCATCAGTCGACTGCCACCAATAGCGATCGATCGATAACTAAATTTCGAATTTGATTATCGAGTTAATTCGAAAATCATAAATAATTATACGTATATCGAAAAATCACGAAATTTGGTACGTATAATACTTATGACCAATAAAATAGGTGAAAAATTTTGGAAAAATATTTTTACCATTGAAATAGGAGATTGGTACAAAGTTCAAAACTATTAAGAACGTTAAAGTTCTTGATCCACTTTGTATCAACTTCTACAATGATGATGGCTATCAAAAGATAGATTTCACCAAGGTTTTCCAAATTGATTTTAAAATGTTTTTGAAAGCCTATTTTGAACCATAATTTATTGGCTAAATATACATAGCTTGTATATTAGCTTTCCTTATGATTCTTGGTGATAATTAGAATAAGTTTGAGTTCATCTAGATGCACTACCCATGCATCTTGAACCTAACTTATTATCCTAGCTTCTCACATGTATCTAGGGTGTATAAATACACATACATGTCAATGTGATGTGAGATGTGGGTTTTGATTCACTTTATCTAGGGTTTCATACATTTCCTAGGCAACCCTACTTGATTCCCTTATAAGTGAGACTTCAAGTCAAGTCATTTTCCTTAAATCAATGTTCAATCAAATTAATACATGAAATGATCATGGCATAGTGATGGCAAAATAAAAACATGACCAATGATCATGATGTCATGATATATGATGAACTTTAAGAACACATGACATCTAAAATAACCCTAAACAATGACATGACATGGTATATGATAGGATGCGATTTCATGTCATGATATATCAACTTTTATAAGCAATACAATAATACAAGTACTCATCCAGATACACAAGATTTTCAGAAACAAAAATTTCATTTAACTTAAAAATTTAGTCTTTTACATTCAAAATGGAGATTGGCTATGCTCAATCTCACTCCCGACAACCACAGAAAATCTAATATCCTCAATATCTAATCGTCTGCAGGAGGTGGCGGTGGAGGAGGCTGCTGACTCAAGGTCCAGGCCCGCATCATCTCTAACATATCGAGCTGACACTGCTCGATGCGGCTCTGGGACTCCTCCATCCGATCAAGACGTGCGCCGAAAGATGCCTGGCCTGCCAATATCTCTGACAGCCTAGAGTCAACCGACTACTGATAGTCCTGAAATCTAGACTCCATCCGGCCACGATGATCTGATGGACCCGCCGCTAATGTGTCTGCCGGCATCTGATCATCCTCATCAGTGGCGTCTGCATCCTCGTAGTCCTCTGTCGCCTCTCTGGGTACCGGAGGAGGCTCTCTGCGTGCCCTGGGTGGTGGTCGAGGCGCCAACTCCATCTCGGCCCACCCATCCGTAGCTTTGCTAACGAGAAGTTCTGAATCGATATCGTACACCTCGAGAAGCGCTCGAGAGAACCTGTGGATGTTAACCCCTACGGACTCTAGCCATGTGATGATATGACCATATGACATATGCACTTTCCTTATGCGGGAAGTGAAATGCATAATGATGAAACATGTTTAATGCAAAGTTAATGTCTAACCTATATGCGTATATAGAAGAAATAGATAGGGAGGCCGAATCTTGGCCAGACCCCGAGTGACGATGGGAAGAAAACACCCAACAATGACCTTGTAAAGTACATTGTCAGGTGCAGATAACTCAGTGATAGGGAATAAATTCTGGGTCGGTGGACGAGGATAACCAAAGATATGCTCATGCATGGACTCCATAGAGATATGGTCAAAGGGCTCGGGTAAAGGAAAATCTATGGTAGGGAAAAAGATAAAGGTGTCATCTGAGGGCCTACACTCGAGAAACTCCTACAGTATCGCAGGAGTGAACTCTAACTCGCGTTTTGCAATGCGAGTAGTGTAGGTAGGGCCGTCATCCACCTTTTTTAGGTTTTGATAAAATTCCTTAAGAAGGTCATCATTAATTGGATGCGTGCATAAGACGATTTTCATGAGATTGTAGTATGCAATTAATTCCATGACATCACTACAATGACGATTGAAAAAATCCCTATCGATGTACCTAACCAACATAGGTTGGTACAATCGAGATTCACCCTTGGGTGGATCATTCCTACGGGCTCTCCTATTATGAATGCAATGTAATGATATGACATGCAAGGACATAATACATAATTAAAAAAAAAACTAAATTATAATGGAAAGACAAATTAGGGCTTGGGTAAGAGGAGTGTTACTTAGGCGCCATTTGGAGGTGTGGCCGAAGGAAATGCTCAGATATTGCTGAGGAGTCGCCGGAAGGTTCGCCGAAAAACTCAGACGCCGGAACCCTAATCGGAGACAAGGAGATAAACCCTAGAACGAGTGAAACACGGCTTGAAATAAGTGAACTAAGGCAAATTAGGGCTCATCTAACAAACACGCGATGATCGGGTTTATTGATCGGCTGTTTGAAGAGCCGTAACGCGGGTAGGTGCTAATCGAATGAACCGATTCTACGTGTGTATGCGATGATTACGTACTCATCGATCGATGCGCATCACTCGCTGACGTATCAGTACTCGATCGATGATGACCTCGATGTATCCCATCGTGAGTGATCCATCGATCGATGTTCAAACAATGGAGTCATGAAGCTAGCACTCATCGATGACCGCATCGTATCGTACTAGTGTTATCGATCGATATTTGATTTTCGATTCAAAATTAGAAATCTCGATTTCTTCCTCTAATTAATCCATTTTATCATGTTTATTCTTGTATATCGAATATATTGATGTTACACTTACATTCATGTATTTGTTAATGTATTTTAATGTTTTATTTCATTTTTGCAAACATTAACATTCAATGATTTCCAAATCCTAACATCTCACCCTTTCTAAGTGTTGAAATACACAATCAAAGGTAAAAGACTTGTTTTGTGAGATGCAATCCATCCTAGACATTTCTTCCATGCAAACATATGGTAAAACATATGAAGCATGGTGAGTACAAGACATCAAATTGTGTGACACTTGAGTATCACTCTTGATGTTACTTTTACATGAACTTTTAAAGTGTGCCAACAATCAAAGTTACACACTATGACCTCTAAATCTAGATTGTGCCAATTTTATTGATTTTCATGTTTTTCAAAAACTATATTGGCACATCCTAAAATCCTTTAGGATTAAAGCTCAAATGTTTTTCCAAGACACCCATAACCTTGAAAATAACCTAAAGTGTCATCTTTACCATGGTTGAGTTAACTACTCATCCAATCATGGTTGGTACATTCTAATCCATTTAACGTGAATCAATCACGCTCTTTGGAACCCAAAATCTATTTGAGCTCATTGAATTAACTAGGTATTCCTCAGGGATAACCTCCCTAACAACCTTCTTAGTGGCCACCCTAGGTTTCTTCGAAACCTTGGCCACTAGGCATAAACCTTGGTCAACTCTAGGGATGATTTCCCCATTGACCTTGGTCTTCCTAGACCTAGTTAGTGTTCCATAGTCAAATGGAACACTATGATAAGTCACCTTGGACTTAGGTTTGTGACTCAAACCATTCTTGCCCTTGGTTGACTTTTGACTCTTAGGTCCTAGATGTTGACTTTGACTTCTTAACCTAGGAGTTTGACCATTAGACCCTTTAAATTGATTTTGCATAGTGTTGAGGATTTTCTCAAGTTTTTCAAGTCTTGACCTCAAGGCTTGGTTTTCTAATTCTAATCGCCCAATTTTAAAATTTTAATTTAAATCTTGGGCATTGGACTTTCTTGGCATATGCCTAGTCCATTTTGGATTAAAACCTAGATGTTCTTGTATTTTATTAATAGATTCCCTAGATATGGTTTTTCTAGGGACATTAATCCCAAATTTCTCCTTATTACTAAAGTAGACACTTTTAGCTCCTAAGCAAAAATATTTATTCCTATTAGCATGCTTTTCAACATTTAAATTCGAAGATGCACTACTAAAATGTACCTTAGGGTTAGCCTTAGCTCCCCCTACTTGTGATGCTTCTTCTTGGGTCTTTTTCCTCCCCCTAGAGCATTGGCTTCTAAAATGCCCCTTTTGATGGCACTTGAAGCATATAATATGCTCCTTGCTCTTTTGACTTGGGGAACAGGCATCCTTTGACTTTTGTTGACTTTTGGGTGCCGGAGAGGCTTTCCTAAGCTTCTTTGGGCATTTGCTCTTGTAATGCCCATACTCCCTACACTCAAAGCACATTATATGATTTTTATTTGAACATAAAGTGTTTGAGTTACCTAGGGTGGTGGTAGGTGCCGGAGTTGAATTTTGAGCTTCCTCATCTTGATCGGATGTTGAAGGCTCTTCTTGAGGTTGCTTCGGTGTAGAGGATGGTCTCTCCTCCTCAATCCTAGAAGTAGATGCTTCTTCCACCTCTTCTACTTCTTCTTTCTCCGATTCAGAAGTTGACTCCATCTCAACTTCCGATTCCTCACTTTCACTTGAGGATGAACTCTCCTCATGGAGTCTTGCCAATTTTCTCCATAGCTCCTTGGCATACATGTAATCCCCTAGCTTGCACAAAACATCATTAGGGATTAAATCTTCCAAAAGTTTCGTTACCTTAACTTCGGTCTTGATCTTTTGGCGTTGCTCTTGGGTCCACTTTTTCAATTTTAGGATATTCCCCTTCTTATCCCTAGGGGTTCAAGGCCTTCAACGAGGATGAACCAATCCTCTATGTTCATCATCAAGAAAGTTTCCATTCTTGCTCTCCACGCCGGAAAATCTTTTGGATCATATGGAGGTGGAGTATTGATATCCCATCCAAGCTTGTCTTGGAATTCCATCTTCACCCTCTAGCCTTTTGTCTTAGCTCCCGGCGGTTAGTCCGTAGAAGAGCCCCGGGCTTTGATACCACTTGTTAGGATCTTTGGAACGGCTAGAGGGGGGTGAATAGCGTCAATGGAATTCTTTCGCGTTTGTTTCTACAATTTCGTTAGCGCAGCGGAAATAGAAAAGTAATAACGATAACGAAATGCACAACAAGCTAACACAACGATATAACGTGGTTCGGAACCGCACGATTCCTACTCCACGGATCGAACTCTACGAGCTCTAGTGATGCACATGCAACCACTAATAAACACTCCTTCTCGGAATAATCCGGAGGCGGAGAAACCATAGTGACTTCAGGTTTGAGGACTATTCATACCAATAGTCACATGAGAAAGTTTATGACACTCATATGACGATCCATGAAACTTTCTCATGGCGGGTCAGTTCAGTATATATTCTCTAATATATACTCATGTGTCAACTTGATATCATATATCCATGACTTGTGAGATCAAGTCATCAATTGACCTACATGCTAGTCTTTATGTATTAATATTGCCCTTGCATATTAATACTTGACTAGGAACATTTAGGAAAGTGTTCTCTACAACCTCTCATAATCAATTCTGCCAATTGATGTGCTGTAGATAAGAATCTACTTTTCTAGGGCATTATTATATTTAATTTAGCTGGCACAAGCAAGACGTAAATATAATAATCAATCCTTTGCCTTTATAGAATATGATACAAAATGTTCCCTATTCAACCATCACATGATTGGTTCTAGGGCTATAACTAACAATCTCCCACTAGTACTAGTACCAATCACTATAATATCTGATACCTAGTGACCTAGTGTGACCATCATGCTTCCTCTGTGCCAAAGCCTTGGTCAATGGATCTGCGATGTTAGCTTCTATCGGTACTCTGCATATCCTCACATCTTCTCTATCAATGATCTCTCGAATGAGATGGAAGCGCTGCAGTATGCTAGAGGGGGGTGAATAGCATCAATGGAATTCTTTCGTGTTTGTTTCTACAATTTCGTTAGCGCAGCGGAAATAGAAAACTAATAACAATAACGAAATGCACAACACGCTAACACAACGATATAACGTGGTTCGGAACCGCACGGTTCCTACTCCATGGATCGAACTCTACGAGCTCTAGTGATGCACATGCAACCACTAATAAACACTCCTTCTCAGAATAATCTGGAGGCGGAGAAACCTCGTACAATAATGATTACAACAATAATCAATTAGATACAAGCAAATACAATATAAAATACAAATGCAAGTAAAGGAAAAACACTTTACAAGAGCTTTGGATTGCTTGATCTTTGATTGCCTTGAACTAGCTTTGAAGGACTGGAAAGCACCAACTTCCCCCTTCAATTTCGCCCAACAAAATCGCTATCTTTTCCTCCATCACGAGCTCCTTATATAGCTTCAACTGTCTTGGAAAGGTCGATCGATCATTGATCGGGACCATCAATCGTGATCACACCGCCGTGAGACAGACGGTGTAATCCAGTGGAAAAATCCAACGGCTAGGATATCGATCGTGATCATGACCATCGATCGGTGATGAGCCATCACTCAGCTCGTCTCGGCGGTCGAGTGAGACTCCATCTGTGCGAAAATCAGAGCATCAATCGGTCGATCACATAATCGATCATTTGCGCAAATCCATCGACTGCCTAACAGTGGTAGTCGACTGCTAGGCCACTTCCTGCAGTCAAACCCTAGTTGACTTGGTCCAGTCGACTGCCACATGACATCAGTCGACTGATACACCTCAATTATGAGGTTTTAACCCAAGTATGGTTCTCCCATACTTGCTAGACCACCCTTAGCCTAGACCTAAGCCTTCTAGCCACCTCCATCAGTCTCACGTCTCTCGGATCCCTCCAAGTCATCCATGACTTGTTCATCCATCGCGCTAGCCTTCAGGTGCTTCCATCGGCTATGTCATGCTAACGGTGTCTACACCGCCAAGGCACATTGGTCTTACGCCGCCAAGACTCCGCTTGGACTTTACGCCGCCAATCATTGGACTTATGCTGCCAAGCTCCCGCTTGGACTTTATGCCGCCAATATCAAACCCTTGGACTTCTCAAATGCCAAGACTCAAGCTTGGACTTTCCCTTGCCAACCTATGTTGGACTTCTCAAATGCCAAGACCATGCTTGGACTTTTCATGTGCCAAGTGTCCCACTTGGACTTTCCATGCCAAGTACTCAAGACTTGGACTTTACCAAATGACAATTACATTGTCATATGTTTTTGTCGAAACATCAAAACATCACTCAAGTCAAACTCGAGTCCTGGTCAATCGTGACCTGGGCCGATTGCACCAACATGTGTTTGGTCCGCTGATGTGATCGAGGTTCCTTAGCCTGTGCAATAGCCCCATTGTTGTCACAATAGAGGTCTATTGGATCTGCAATGCTAGGAACTACCCCAAGTTCACTGATGAACTTGCGGAGCCAAACAACCTCCTTTGATGCATCAGACGCAGCAATATACTCGGCTTCTGTTGTAGAATCAGCAACTGTGTCCTGCTTCGAACTCTTCCAGCTCACAGCTCCACTATTCAGGCAAAACACGTACTCCGATTGTGATCTATAGTCATCCTTGTCTGTTTGGAAGCTTTCATCACTGTAACCCTTTACAGTTAGCTCCTCATTGCCTCAAAATATCAGGAAATATTCTTTCGTTCTTCGTAAGTATTTAAGAATATTTTTGACTGCTATCCAATGACTTTCACCTGGATCCGACTGGTATCTACTCGTCATACTCAAAGCATACGAGACGTCAGGACGAGTACAAAACATGACTTACATGATAGACCCTATAGCAAATGCATAAGGGATCTTATCCATGCGATCTCTCTCTTCCTTAGAAGAGGGACATTGAGTCTTCGAAAGACTCACACCATGTGATAAAGGCAGAAATCCTTTCTTGGAATTTTGCATAGCAAAATGATCTAGCACTTTATCAATGTATGTACTCTGACTTAGGCTAAGTAATCTTTTAGATCTATCTCTATAGATCTTGATGCCTAGAATATAGGCAGTTTCACCTAAGTCTTTCATCGAGAAACAATTCCCTAACCACATCTTCACAGACTGGAGTGAGGGAATATCATTTCCGATGAGAAGTATGTCATCTACATACAAGATAAGAAATACAACTGTGCTCCCACTATTTCTCTTGTAGACACAAGGTTCATCTTCATTTTTGATGAAACCAAACTCCTTGATTGCATCATCGAACCAAAGATTCCAGCTTCGAGAGGCTTGCTTTAGTCCATAAATGGACCTTTGCAGTTTGCATACCTTTCCAGGATGCTTTGGATCTTCAAAACCCTCAGGCTGTGTCATGTACACATCCTCGAGTAGCTTTCCATTCAGAAAAGCGGTTTTGACATCCATCTGCCAGATCTCATAATCGTGGTAGGCTGCAATAGCAAGTATGCTCCGAATGGATTTAAGTATCGCAACTGGTGAAAAGGTTTCATCATAGTCAATACCATGAATTTGTTTGAATCCTTTAGCCACCGATCTACCTTTATAGGTATGCTTATTACCATCCATGTCAGTCTTTACTTTAAAGACCCACTTACACCCAATGGGTTTTACCCCTTCAGGTGGATCAACCAAAGTCTATACTTGGTTAGTGTACATGGATTCCATTTCGGATCTCATGGCCTCTAGCCATTTCTCGGAATCTGAGCTCATCATAGCTTCTTGATAGGATGTAGGCTCGTCAAGATCGACAAACAATACATCACCATTGTCAGTCAAGAGAAAAGAATATCTCTCGGGTTGACGACGGATCCTATCAGATCTATGAAGAGGTTGGTCTACTTGAACAGGTGTTTGCTCCACAACTCTTTGGGCAACAATTTCCTCATCCACAACACTTTGTGGTGCCTGTTCATTTTCCATCGAAGCCTTAGTGTTATCTTCATCTTGAATTTCTTCAAGATGAATTTTACTCCCACTAGTTTTTCTAAAAATAAATTCTCTTTCTAGAAAGACAGCATTTCTGGCAACAAACACCTTGCCAAGTGTGGGATTGTAAAAGTAATATCCCTTAGTTTCCTTGGGATATCCTACAAAATAACACTTATCTGATTTGGGTCCTAGTTTATCTGAGACTTGATGTCTAATATAAGCTTCACAACCCCAAATCTTTATAAAAGATATTTTGGGACTCTTCCTAGTCCATAACGTATATGGTGTCTTTTCTACAGCTTTTGATGGGACGCGATTAAGTGTGAAAGCGGCTGTCTCTAGAGCTAAACCCCAAAAGGAAGTAGGTAGATCAGTCTGGCTCATCATTGATCGTACCATATCTAATAGAGTATGATTTCTCCTCTCAGATACACCATTCCATTGTGGTGTTCCAGGTGGAGTGAGTTGGGATATTATCCCACACTCAGCCAGGTGATCACGAAACTCTTGACTAAGGTATTCACCACCTCGATCTGATCGAAGTAGCTTAATACGCTTACCAAGTTGGTTTTGTACTTCATTCTTGAATTCTTTGAACTTTTCAAAGGATTCTGACTTATGTCTCATCAAATATAAGTAGCCAAATCTACTCACATCATCAGTGAAAGTAATAAAGTACTTATAGTCTCCTCTGGCTTCGACATTGAAAGGGCCATATACATCAGTATGTATGAGTCCTAACAAGTCCGTCGCTCTCTCGCCATGTCCACTAAATGGAGTTTTAGTCATCTTTCCTAAAAGACAAGATTCACATACCTCATATGATTCAAAATCAAATGAGTCCAATAATCCATCTTTATGGAGTTGGGATATGCGTTTTTCATTTATGTGACCTAGGCAACAGTGCCAGAGATATGTTTGGTTCAAATTATTCGATTTGAACCGTTTGGTATTTACGTTATAAATTGGGTTTTCTAAATCTAGAACATAGAGACCATTCATAAGTGGTGCATTACAATAGAACATTTCATTCAAATAAATGGAACAACATTTGTCCTTTATTATAAAAGAAAAGTTTTTCTTGTCTAAACAAGATACAAAAATCCTTCTTTACTTCCTCAGTAGACTACCTTTCTTACAATCCTTCCTTTACCTTTACTTGCCTTTCTTACTTGCTTTGCCCTTCTTGACCATTATACGTTACTAACTCTTCTTGAGATTCGGTTTAGGTTCTTAAGAATCTGAAAGGCTTATCAATTTCATTCATTATAATTCATGACGATTGATATGCTTCCAATGATTGCGGATAACGCAATTCTTGGCTCGGAAAACCTAGTCTTTCAAGGTTCTCAGCGTACCTATCATTTTAAGCACGTGAGTTCCTACAGTGTTCCTTCTTGCATCTTGCATGCAAAAAGAGCCTTAGACACTTCAAAACGCTTGTGCCTAGCTTGTCCTTGATATAGTTGTTTCAAATGCTCAACCATACCATAGGCATCCATGTTCTCATGTTGCTTCTGAAGCTCAGAGTTCATGGTGGCAAGCATAAGACATGACACATCTAATGCGTCATCTTGATGCTTCTTATAAGCATCCTTTTCACACGTGCTGGGTGGGTGTTTGAGGATAGTGCTCTAGGACATACGATTTACGTTCTTGCTTGAGGATAATCCTCAAGTTCCTATACCAGTCTAGAAAGTTAGCTCCATTGAGCTTGTCTTTCTCAAGGACAGATCACAAGTTGAGGGGGTGTGTCGTGTTAGATGACATGGTGATCTACAACATTAAAATGAAAAATTAAGTATCATACCTAAGTCATTTAATTATACCTTTAATTAAATGAGGCTCCCTACTAAATTCTCATAGCTTTGATATGAGCTAATCATTGATGTAGGCAAACACATTTTGCTTACATCATTAGCTTCTATTTAGCTATAAATTTATATGGGATAAAGATCCACATCATACTTCGTCTTGAGTTAGCTTTGGCTAATTGCCCAAGATGTAGTATGATTAGGTAGGCAATCTTTTGCCAATTACATCTGATGTAACTCTTTAATAGCTTTGGTTAAGTTTAGATTAGTTTAGTTTTTATTCCTAAACCAGCTTCCAGGCCGTGGCGAGGCACAGAGGCCTTCTTTGATATCGGAGCAACGATCACTTTCTAAGACAAAGCTGATGTTTGGAAATCACACAAAACTATTTTTTAAAACTTATGTTCAAAGCTAATATATGCCTCTACTTTCTTAATTAATTAAGAAAAACTTAATTAAGTCTTAACGAAGTTTGATAGCGGGACATCACGATTGTCCACTCGCACTCTTCCAAGATAAAATGCATTGCTTTGCTTTGGCAAACCCAACAACAAATGATCGAGGAAGTAGTGAGTACCAAACTTTGGTAGGCATATCGTTTTTGACTTATTAAGAAATAAACTTAAACATGCATCACATACATATTAGCATACATCACATATAAGCTAAATTAACATGCATCACATACATATTAAACTAAGCGTGTCATGGTTATGACCCTTATTCTACAATCTTCTCAAGCCAATGAAAAGATTGATTGGTCAACCTAGGGATAGCATCTGTTGGGAGTATGGGGAATACAATCAAAGTCCCACATTGGTAAGACATGGAAAAGATCATGTGCTTATAAGAAAAAAGATATCTCCATTGGCATGAGGCCTTTTGGGTAAAGCCCAAAAATAAAACCATGAGGGCTTAGGCCCAAAGTGGACAATATCATGTCATTGTGGAGATATGTGGATATCATAAGCACTAACAATTGGTATCAGAGCCATGGTCCATGTCAAGCCATGAACCTCGAACGAAGGAAGTTGAGCTCCCACGTCCGGATCAAGAGAACCAGACATCAGGAAGGAAGTCTAGTTGGGTCGGGGGGACCGAACAACTGACAGGAAGTCCTGGTGGGTTGAAGATCGGACATCAAGCAGAGAAAATCCTTCGAGGAGGGATAGGCTTGAGGGGGGGCCCAATGTGGTCCTTCGTTTGAGGGGGGGATTGTTGGGAGTATGGGGAATACAATCAAAGTCCCACATTGGTAAGACATGGAAAAGATCATGTGCTTATAAGAAAAAAGATATCTCCATTGGCATGAGGCCTTTTGGGTAAAGTCCAAAAATAAAACCATGAGGGTCTAGGCCCAAAGTGGACAATATCATGTCATTGTGGAGATATGTGGAGCTTATAAGCACTAACAGCATCTTCTCCCAAGTGCTTCCTTTTGGTTGTCTTGTGTTGTTGACTTCCTCCTTGTAACGTCATCTTCCAATGGACCCTCCATCTTTATTGCGTATATTACAAAAGGAGAAATACTCGAGTTACATTCAAGTCTAAAACTAATTTTACAACAAGAATTTTAGGAGAATGACACGACACGCAGGCCGTATTAAGAATTACAACACACACATTCACAAACTTTTTGGAACTAGGCCATAACCATGCACCATGTCAATTTTAACTTTTAAAAGACATCGGATATTTTATTATGTTTGAAAAATTGCTAATGCAATTATCAACTCATAATAAAATTTATCCTACTTCTATATCATATATAAAATAGAGAAAACCTATTTTTTTTATACGATCTTTCGCAAGTGGCTCTGATACCACTGTAGGGATCTTTTTTATGCAAAATAGCATATGCGCAACAGAAAAATAGGATCCCTTCCAAGTGATCCTTGCGAAAGAAAACCTCGTACAAAAAAAATAAATTTCTCTAAAAAAAACGTATCTTATAGGAGAATATTACCTTTGTTGCGTGCCCTTTTTAATCCCGCTTCTCCTTGGGTTTGTTGGATCTTTTAGCACGTTCAAATGTTCGTGCCTCTATATGTATCCACACGAGCAAGCTCTTGTCTCACAAAAGAAACTAGAAGAGCTCTCCTTTACTTCTTGCTAGAGAAGTCCCTAAAGGAGAGGAAGGTAGGGAAAAAGAGAAAGGAAGAAGAAGATCACTCTTCTTGCTAGCCTACACTCACAAAAGCCACACAACCAAAGCCTCTCACCACCAAGCTCTCTCCAAGCCTCAAGCTTCCACCACCTTGGCCGGCCACCCCATGGAGTGTTTTATAGGATTGAAAAAACCCTTCACCTCCTATCACATTCAATGCAATCAATTGCATTGAAGCCGGCCACATATGGAGAAATTCCAAAGGTCAAAACCCTTTGTCTCCTTCCACCTCATCAAGCTTAGTGGAATGCTTATGTGGCATGCTTATGTGGCATTCATGCATGTTGAATTAATCTTATTAATTCAATAAGCTTATGTTATCATATTGAATTAATCTCATTAAATCAATAAGGTATCATATTGAATTAATCTTATTAAATCAATTAAGCTTAGGCTATCATGATAACATATTTATTTAATCTTATTAAATTAATAATCTTAGCATATTGAATTAATCTCATTAAATCAACAAGCTAAAATTCTCATTAAGCTTAAAGTCCAAAAACCATTTTGTACTTAAGCTTATTCCCAAATTATTCTAGTCAAACTAGAATGCACTAATTCTTCTAATCAGCATGCTCTTTGTGTGTGACCCTATAGGCTCTCATAACGTTGGCAGTGGATCTAAACTCTTTTAGATACACAAGCAATGAGCGGCATCTAGCAATATATCATTGCTACCCAAGTTACGAAATAAGTCAAGATCCGACTAACCTTTCCGTGACTACTATAATGTATGACCGTGTCCTTCTATCCTTGATATCAGATTGACCAATGAGGCATAGACCGTGTCATCCTCGATCAATCTATGTGTTTCTTGATCCCTGAGTAAACTAACTCAAACAAATGAGCTCAATATCTCATATTGACTCATTCGAGCATGGCCATGCGTTTTAGTAGTTCTACTCAATCAAGGGGCCCACAGATATCACTCCCATCATATGGGAGGGATAGATCCCATCTACATCACTCACATCCCTCCGCATAATTTGTTATATACCCGAATGTCGCCTTTATGGTCCACCTATTACGGGTGGCGTTTACCAAAGTACATAACTCCTTATGTAGGGAACCGTAGTGACTTCAGGTTTGAGGACTATTCATACCAATAGTCACATGAGAAAGTTTATGACACTCATATGACGATCCATGAAACTTTCTCATGGTGGGTCAGTTCAGTATATATTCTCTAATATATACCCATGTGTCAACTTGATATCATATATCCATGACTTGTGAGATCAAGTCATCAATTGACCTACATGCTAGTCTTTATGTATTAATATTGCCCTTGCATATTAATACTTGACTAGGAACATTTAGGAAAGTATTCTCTACAACCTCTCATAATCAATTCTGCAAATTGATGTGTTGTAGATAAGAACCTACTTTTCTAGGGCATTATTATATTTAATTTAGCTGGCACAAGCAAGACGTAAATATAATAACCAATCCTTTGCCTTTATAGAATATGATACAAAATGTTCCCTATTCAACCATCACATGATTGGTTCTAGGGCTATAACTAACAGAGACTGTACTGGCATGATTGTTATTGTTAGCTATATCTTACTTTGCATATCGACTATATCCGCTGAGTTCTTTGAACTCACCCCGTTGATTTATATCTATTTCAGGATGAAGATGTAAGGAGAGTCCAGCTGCCAAACTCCCACGTCGTGATAGTTTTTATTTGTTATTTGTTTTATGGATTTAGATTTTGATTAGAAGATATGTTTAGGACCAGAGTTGGATTTATGTACTCGTGGATTTTTGGTGTCCTTATGGACCTTTATTCGGATTTTTATTCGATTGGATTTGATTGAGTATTCCTGCTCAGATGGCAGAAGGGGTAGGTTTAGATGTGATATACTTTTGGTTATGTCATTTGATTGTTGGCCTGAGGCCTATTTTATTACCTGCGTATGTTGTTTGGATTCCGGTCGTGTTGACCGATGTATAGTGGGCGTATAGGCCTTGTATATAAGTTTGGTATTGTCACCCGTACAGGGGAGATGCTGCCGGATTTTCGTCTGGTGGGGACTCCCCTAGGGCGTGACAATTTATTTGGTATCGAAGCACCTAGGTTTACGAGTTCCTAGGGGATTTTGGATTTTTCAGAGTTTTCCACTTTTGGTAGGTTTTGCGAGTCAACCTGACGATTTTCGGATTTGTACGGATTTCCGATGATTTTTATGTTTTGGAAATTCGAGGTATTATTGACGAGGTCAATTTGGGGATTTGGCAGTGACGGGACCTCTCATGATGGTGAAATAGGTATGATGATTAATTTTATATGTTTTTACTTGTAGTAACATCTGTAATAATTTAACAGATATGAGACGAGGTGGGCGTGCTCCTGCGCCAAGACGTGGTGCGGGGCGACCACGCCAGAGGACATTGAGATCTCTGGCGACGGAGTTGCCAGAGAGATCTATGGAGGGAGAGCATGTTGATCAGGGTCAGATTCCACTTGGTGCTGTGGGAGTTGTGGATCCTCAGTCCTCGACGGTTCCTCCTCCAGAGATACCCAATTATGGAGTATCCGATGTATCAGCGGGAGACCCTACTGCTACACTTCAAACACCCCCGCTAGTAGGGCCTGCTACTACAGACCCGACAGGCCCATTAGTGGAGTCGGTCGACCCTCGCTCGGTATCTTCCCCTGCGTATGCAGCGGCACCATCTGTTTCGCCAGTTCCTACGATGACCCCTATGCATCCTACTGATGTGGTTGCGGCACGAGCTCGGATTCCCAGTTTAGCAAAGTCGATGAAAAGCCGGTTCACCTTATTCAGCGGAGAGACTGATCCGAGCGGGGCTCAGTCTTGGATCGAGACTATGGAGCGTACTTTCTACTATATGGTTTGCTCTGAGTGGGAGAAGGCAGAGTTGGCAGCCTTCCATTTATGAGGTGAGGCCGAGATCTGGTGGGACACGCAGTGCTCGATCATCGACGAGCAGTCGATTACCTGGGCGAGATTCAGAGAGGCATTTGAGAGTCAGTACTTCCCACGATCATATCAGATGATGCGTCGTCAGGATTTTTTGAGTCTTCGACAGAATAATCGCTCAATGATGGAGTATAATACAGAATTTAATCGGTTAGCCAGGTTTTGTCCAGAGTTAGTTGCTGAGGACAGGTCATGCATGATGTAATTTGTTCAGGGACTAGATGGGCATCTTCGGGTCAAGATGGCAAGATTTGGCAGTTCTTCCTACCGAGAGGCATTGGATAGAGCTCTGTTGATTGAGTCGGCTCAGCGAGAGCTATCTTGAAAGGAAGAGAAGCAAGAGCGAACCACAAGATAGACCAGTGACCACAAACTCTTTGGACAGCATAAAGTGGTCATGATCGGTCGGTCAGTCACTATCAGCCTCATGGGATCTCAGGGCCCTCGTCTTCTCGGAAGTCGGAGGCCGCCCACTAGTGACACCTCGCTCGTTGTGAGAAGAGCATATCGATCTCGGTTGCGTTGGGACTATTTGCTATTGCTGCACAGACACTGGCCGAGATTGTTCATTGAAGGCTCAACATGTGGCTTCCGGGGTTTCTATCCAGGGAGGACAGTTGCGTCAGTCTGGGACTCAGAGAGGGGGGCAAACAACCAGACCTTCGCAACGCCCACAGAGGACAACTCCCCCTACAGGAGTTGCATATGGCATGCATGGACAAGAGTACTCCAGTGCCCGTACGATGTCACAGGGTTCTGTTTCAGGACCTCAGTATCAGGTGTAGCCCTAGACACTGGTACAGTACTAGCCTCAGCCACTGATTCAATATCAGTTGCCCACCACTAGTTCAGGACCAGCCACAACTACCAGTATAGTACCAGTATCAGCATTCGTACCAGCCTTCGTATCAGTCTTAGGCTCAGGCACAGCCACCTCAGGTAGTGATACCACCTCCACCTCCACCGGAGACTGGGCGGATTCATGCGATTACTAGAGAGGATGCGCAGCGAGCCAGCGAATCCATTTTTCGCGGTACGATTTCACTTTATGCATTTTCAGTTATTGTACTAATTGATACTGGCAGTTCACATTCATTTTTTTCTCGTACATTTATGAGAGAGATTGGTAGACTACCTGTTGGTGCAATCGGCCCAGGTCACGATTGACCAGACTCGAGTTTTGCTCGAGTGATGTTTTGATGTTTGACAAAGTGGTTTGACATTGATGTTTGACATTAATGTCGGTTAATATGTTGGGGAGATTGTTGGAGCAATCGACCCGGGTCATGATTGACCGGACTCGAGTTTGACTCGAGGGAAACTTTGATGGTTGACTAGGGTTGACCATGTGATTATGGGAAAGTCCAAGCATGGGTCTTGGCAAGGTAAAGTCCAAGTCATGGGTACTTGGCATGGAAAGTCCAAGTGGGACACTTGGCATTTGGGAAAGTCCAAGTCTTGAGTACTTGGCACAAGGGAAATGGAAAGTCCAACATGAGTTGGCAAGGAAAAGTCCAAGCATGGGTCTTGGCATGGAAAGTCCAACATGGGTTGGCAAGGGAAAGTCCAAGCTTGAGTCTTGACATTTGAGAAGTCCAAGGGGTTGATATTGGCGGCGTAAAGTCCAAGCGGGAGTCTTGGCAGCATAAGTCCAATGATTGGCGGCGTAAAGTCCAAGCGGAGTCTTGACGGCGTAAGTCCAATGTGCCTTGGCGGTGTAGACACCGTTAGCATGACATAGCCGAGGGAAGCACCTGGAGGCTAGCACGATGGATGAACAAGTCATGGATGACTTGGAGGGATCCGAGAGGCGTGAGGCTGATGGAGGTGGCTAGAAGGCTTAGGTCTAGGCTAAGGGTGGTCTAGCAAGTATGGGGGCACCATACTTGGGTTAAAACATCATGTTTGAGGTTGGCAGTCGACTGACATTATGGCCAGTTCGACTGTCGTGAGTCGACTTGAGTTCGACTGCCGTTTAAGAGCTGGAATTGCTCTGGCAGTCGACTGCTCATTGGAGCAGTCGACTGATGTCGACGGCAGTCGACTGCCAAGGGTCGGCAGTCGACTGCCAGTTCAGTGTCGAGCACAGAACGCTCCGTAGCCGACTGGCCAGTCGGCTACGGGCGCTGGCAGTCGACTGCCAAGAGTCCCGTTGGAACTTGTCCAACGTGGATTGAGTCGTTGTCTCACAGCTACAGTGTTGGCAGTCGACTGGGGACTTATGGCAGTCGACTGCTAGGCGGAAATCCAGCCCGATGGAGGATAAAAGCAGTTGTTCGTGGAAGGCTCGATCATCAGTTATTTTTGAGCTTTTTGAGGGCGATTTGAAGGCGATTTGCAGGTGCATTTCAGGGCCCTTCAACCTCATCCAAGCAACCAACAAGCAAAGCGCTCAAACCCTAGTTTTTGTAAAGTGTTCTTTACATTTCCTTGTATTTTGCTTGTATTTGTATCTTATTGTTGTAAGATTACTTGTAAGGGGTTTCTCCACCTCCGACTTGTGTCGAGAAGGAGTGTTTGTGATTAGTGAGTGCATGTGCATCACTAGAGCTCTTTAGAGCTCGATCCGTGGAGTAGGAACCGTTTGGTTCCGAACCACGTTATATCCTTGTGTTCGTGATTGTATCTTTTCGTTATTGTTTTTATTATTTCTATTCTGCTGCGCATAACGAGTTTTGTAGAGACGATCGCGAACGAATTCCATCTACGTACGGACAACGCGCTATTCACCCCCCCCTCTAGCGAGCACACAGGTCTTAATAAGTGGTATCAGAGCCAGGTTACTCTTCTAAGTCTAACAATGAAGGGAGCAAGCTAGAGGGTAAAAGATGGAAGTCCAAGGACAATTGGGATGGGATATCAACACCCCAATCCCCTATACCTTCTATGGACAAGAAGGGTTTAAGCAATGGAAGTCAAGAATTGAAGACTTCCTAATGATGAGGGACTTCGAAGAATGGTCTATCTTGATGGAGGGTTTTAGCTATCCAATAGGACCAAAGGAAGGGTTCCTCAAGAAGAAGAGATGGACCGAAGAGCAAGTCCAAGCATCCGAGAAAAATGATAAGGTATTGAAGTTTTTAATCGATTTAATACCTAACAATATCTTATGTATGTTAGGAAATTATGTAGATGCTAAAGAGTTATGGAGCCAAGTGGCAAAGCTCCATGAAAACTCATCATTAGTCCAAGAAAAAGAAGAAGAAGAGGAGTGCTCACCCTCTCAAGCTCAAGCAAGTACATCGTCATCTAAAGAGCTTGAGGATTCGGAAGTTGATAGGGAATCAATTTCCGGATCGGTGGAAGAAGTGGAAGAAGTATCCATTTCTAGGATTGAGGAGGAGAGACCATCATCCACACCGGAGCAATCTCAAGAGGAGCCATCCACCTCTGGAAGAGATAAAGAATCCACTCCGGCGCCTACAACCACTCTAGGTAACTCAAGCAATTCTGTTTTAAACAAAAATCATATAATTTGCTTTGAGTGTAGGGAAGCCGGGCACTACAAGAGCATGTGCCCAAAGAAGATCAAGAAAGCTCCACCGACACCAAAAGTCAAGGATGCCGGTTCCCCAACACCTAAAGGCAAGGAGCACATCATATGCTTCAAGTGCAATTCAAAAGGACATTATAGGAATCAATGTCCTAGGGGGAGCAAAAAGACCCAAGAAGAAGCATCACAAGTAGGGGGAGCTAAGGCTAACCCTAAGGTACATTTTAGTAATGCATCTTCTAATTTAAATGCTAAAAAACATGCTAGGAACTTTAATTCTCTTCCAATTTATGAAAAGCATGCTAATAGGAATAAATATTTTTTGCTTAGGATCTAAGAGTGTCCACTTAGGAAATAAGGAGAAATTCGGGACTAATGTCCCTAAAAATACCTTACCTAGGGAATCAATCAAGAAAATACAAGAGCACCTAGGTTTGAATCCCAAGTGGACTAGGCATATGCCTAGAAAGGACCATGCCCAAAGACCAAACCAAAATTCTAAAATTGGGCAATTAGAATTAGAAAACTAAGCCTTGAGGTCAAGGCTTGAAAAACTAGAAAAGACCCTTAGGAAGATACAAAATCAATTTAAAGGGTCTAATGGTCAAAGTCAAGGGTCAAGATCTCAAAGTCAACATCTAGGACCCAAAAGACAAAAGTCAACCAAGGGCAAGAATGGTTTGGGTCACAAACCTAAGCCTAAGGTGGCTTATCATAGTGTTCCATTTGATTATGGAACACAAACTAGGTCTAGGAAGACCAAGGTCAATAAGGAAGTCATCCCTAAGGTTGACCAAAGGTTGTGCCTAGTGGCTAGGGTTTCTAGGAAACCTAGGGTGACTACTAAGAAGGTTGAAGGGGGAGTTACCCCTAGAGTCAACCTAGGTAAGACCCAAATGACCAAGGCTAACAAGCCTAGAAGGGTCATTAGGAAGGTATCTAGGGAGGGTATCCCTAAGGAATACCTAATTAACCCTAGGAGCTCAAATCGGTTTTGGGTCCCTAAGAGCGTGATTGATTCACGCTAGGTGGGTTTAGGGTGTGTCAACCTTGATTGGATGAGTAGTTAACCTAAACATGGTAAAGGTGGCATTTTAGGTCATTTTCAAGGTTATGGTTACCTTGGGAATGTGGGTTGATTGTTAATCCTAAAAGATTTTAGGATGTACCAATATTAATTATGAAGTTTGATAAAATGATCAAATTGGCACAATTTAGGTTTAGAGGTTTGAATGTGTCATTTTGGGTTTGTGGCACATTTGGGAGAACTTAGGTTAATATGGAAAAATAAACCTAATTATATCAAATGACAATTAATATTAAAATTTAGGTATTATTATACCTATATATTTTATTTGCCATGCCTTGATTATCATATGACATGTCATGACATCATATCTATGTTTATTATTTTAAATGTCATGATCATGTTTAGGATTAAGGATTAATGTCATGTGTTTTAGATTTTATCATATGCCATGACATCATGATCATTGGCCATGCTTTAATTTTGCTATCATTATGTCATGATCATTTCATGCATTTAATGTATTGAAAATTGATTTAAGGATAATGGCATGACTTGAAGTCCCATTCATAAGGGAATCAAGTAGAGTTGCCTTAGGAAAAAACATGAAACCCTAGTTTAGGGAGAACAAAACTCACATCTCACATTACATTGACATGTATGTGTATTTATACACCCTAGATACATGTGAGATGCTAGGATATGAGTTAAGTTCAAGGTGCATAGTTTTTGCATCTAGATGAACTAAAACTCATCAAATTTCAATGGTGGATCATTGGGAAAGCTTATGTACAAGTTATGTATTTTGAGCCCAAGGAATATGATCCAAAATAAAGTTTTGAAAACATTTTAAAATCATTTTAGAAAACCTTGGTGAAGCCTATTTTTTAATAGCAATCACCATTGATGAAGTTGATACAATGTGAGCCAAAACTTAGAAGTTTTCTTCACTTTTGAATTTTGTATCAATTTCGGTATTTTATGGGTAAAATAATTTTCAAATATTTTTCACCCATTGTATTGACTATAAGTAATATACGTATCAAATTTAGTGATTTTTCGATATATGTAGAATTACTTATGACTTTTCAAAATTCAATTCTGATAGCTGAAATTCGAGAATTTCAGTTATCGATCACACCGATGGCAATGATCGATGAGGGTGGCAATGATCGACATCGTAAGTAGTCATCGCCAAGATGATTTTGAGAAAAACAAGGTTGTTTAGCCCGTGTTCAGCTATGGTAAAGGTTCCTAATCACTCCTAACCCTAGGATATACTTTGGGAAGTATTAGAAAGGGTGAAAATCCATTGGATATGGATTTAGAGAGGTGTTGGGTCAAAGTATCAAATTTAAGGGTGGAAAAGTTCATGTTTGAACTTAGAACCTTAATTTTGATGGTTTAGAGTTCCTATTGACTTAGGGACTTCCCAAGGACATTGTTGGTGCAATGGTCAAGGGGGAGTAAGCCTTTAGGGGGAGTTATCCATCTTGGGATGATGGATGTGTTTCTCTTCTTGAAGGAGGAGAAGGTATTGGGAGAGTATCATCAATTGGGAGGATTGATGGGATTTTGAGAGACCCAATTTGGAAATTGGGAGAGAGTATAGGATTGTCTTTCTTAAGTGATATGTGACTTATCACTAGGAAGATGATAGGCATCCTAAGTATTTTTGGATCAAGGGGGAGATTGTAAGATCTCATTGGGACATGAGACATTGACCTCCTTGGAGAGAACCTTTTTGATGTATGTCAAAAAGGGGGAGAAAGTGAAATTACCAATTTCCCAAATTGGTAATTTCACTTTACTTACGCCACCAAGACCTTTCCTTTGACTTCTCTTTGCCAAGATCACACTTGGACTTGTCTTTTACCAATTCTTCATACTTGGATTTTTCTGTCACTTAAACATGTTCACAATTAGATCAAAAAACATTGCCTAACTTAGATGATTATCCAAACATCAAAATATATAAATGTTTGGGGCATTGTTGCACCAACAATCTCCCCCTTTTTTATGTTTGGCAATCATTTAAGTTAGGTCTTTAACACATTCATATAAGCATATTTCAATATGAATTCTAACTTAAATATCACTTCTCCCCCTTTGACATACAACAAAAAGAGAAGAGTTTATCCAATAAGTGCAGGAAAGAATTATAATTGACACATCTTGAACAAAGGTATAACATTGATATGAAGCTCCCCCTTAATCCAAGACATGTTTCATGATGTGGAAATAACATGTGAAGCAAAGCATAAGCAATAGAATAGGCAAATATGTCCTAGATTTGCACCAACAATTATAGAATTAAGGGATGTATCTCCCCCTAAACCAGTGCACTAAGAAGATCCTTCTTTCCATATAAGTTACCATGTATATACTGTGGAAATCATATAATGTCCAAAATTGGACCTTTGAACCGATGAAAAATCATTTTCAATACCAAAACAGTGTCACCGGTTCGACTGGAATTGGCATCATCAATCGTTGTATAGCGATCGCCAATAATGCGATGACGATATCGAACAAATCAAATTCAATTTTACCAAGGTTTAAAAATGCGTAGAAAATTCTATGGATGTCCAAAAATCACGAAACTCGTCATACATATTTTATTCGACTAATATAACATATGAAAAATATTAGACGAAAAACATGCTCATTAGATTAACGGATTGATACGATATTCAAAATGACAAAAATATGAAGCAAAAAAGTGTAATTGTATCGTATCAATATTCATAACCTAGTACTATGTGCTCAATTTCTAAACTTGACAAATAACAAATTATAGTAATGTAGACACTAATAGAAATGAACTAAACAAAAACACAACTTCATTTCATTAATCAAAAATCATTACACAAGTTGTAGTTTGTGCCGTACATACGGCCAAAAAGAAAATAACAAAAACATGCTAGCTAACGATCATTGTCCTCAGCATCCATCGGTGCAGATGACGAACCATCGTGAGGAGGTGGGTGTCCGGGTGCAGGAGGGTAGAGAATCGCAGGGAGAGGAGCTGCTCGATGCTCCCACTCACGAAGCTCCTGATGCTCCTGGCGAAGCTCCTTAAGACGTGTATATACCCGCTCTGCAAAAGCATCGAAGCGGGCAATGAATGATGTGTATGGCGTAAAAGCATCGCCGCAGTTAGCCTCTCTCCGTGCATCGGCTCTCAAGAACACTCAAGATCTCTCGCCGCCGCGCATCCTTCGTGCCGAGCGCCACCGCCGCCGTCGGCGGTGGTCCCAGAAAATGGATCCTTCGTCGGCCTTCAAGCCCGCCAAGGAGAAGCTCCAACGAGTCATCTGGTCATATTTTCTATTCATGACTTTAATGACCCCTATGTTGACATCAATGCCTACGGAGCTGAGCCACTGAGTAAGGACATTTTCAAAAGGCATATGAACCTTCCCATTGTTTGGCCTTATAAAATGAGTGATGTAGTGGAAGGTATTGAGACCAATATCGATGTCTAAGTATTGACGAAGGATATGCATGAGAAGGAAGTGTGTAGGTCGAACTAAGGCCAACCCACGGGTAACTATAGGAAGAAGACAATGAGCAATGACCTTATAAAGGACATTGTCAGAGGCAGAAAGTTCTTGGGATTGAAATAGATTGGTGTTCAAAGGTCGAGGAGAGTGATAGAAAGTAGTATGAAGTGAATCTAGAGAAATCTCCTCAAAGGGAGGTGGAAGAGGATCACTCCAAGATGGATACAAAATGAAATCATTCTCGGAAGAGAGACATCCGAGAAAATCAGTCTAGATCTGGGGGTTGAAATCCAGATTGCACTGAGCAACGCGAGTCCGGTATCTCAGCCCATCTCCAACCAGTCGCAAGTTGTTGAAGAATTCAGAAAGAAGAGTGATATTTACATGATGTTCACAAAAGACTAATGATTCAAGTTTGTTGTGTTAGATGATTTGAACAATATCAAAACAGTAGTCTTTAAGAAAATTTGGGTCCATTGATCGAGGTGGAATGAGTTGGAATTTATTTTTATTGAAGGCACTTTCAAGTGCGGAGTTTGGAAATCTAGGATCGACAGTGGGTGGAGGGTTTGACGGGCCCTCGTTGGTCAGAGGTACCCGGGCATGCTTAGTTGCATAGTGCTTAAGTCTAAATGTGTGAAAAAAACAATGTAGGGTAAGGATGATGCATGCACAAAGACAACAAAACAAGCACTGGTTAGTGAAACAAAATTATAGGAACAAACAAACTGTGAGAAAGGATGAGGGTTTACCTAGGCGGCATGGTGAACGATCAAAGAACAGTGCCGGACGCGAGTGTCCACGAAACCCTAGCTGAGCGAGCGGTCTGCGGTGGAGACTAGGGCATGAACAGGGTGACAAGAGGAGGTCCTCGAGTCGGAGAACACTCCAAATGGGAGCACCGGTCGGTGAAGTCGCCGGAAAAATGAGGGAGAACGGCTAAAAGGTGCGGTGGAAGTTCGTCGGAAGAGGAAGAGAAGAGAAAATCGGGAAGTTTTGGCAAGTCGAACCAGTGGAAAGCCCTAAAAACTACGACATCAGTCGACTGCCGTTAGTCGGCAGTCAAACTGATGGAGATCAGTCGAAATTACCAATTTGGGAAATTGGTAAGAGAATTTGAGTTAGGGGCCTAACTCAAGGTTTGTTTTGTCAAACATCAAAAAGGGGGAGATTGTTGGTGCAATTGGCCCAGGTCACGATTGACTAGACTCGAGTTTTGCTCGAGTGATGTTTTGATGTTTGAAAAAGTTGTTTGACAAAGTGGTTTGACATTGATGTTTGACATTAATGTCGGCTAATATGTTGGGGAGATTGTTGGAGCAATCGACCCGGGTCATGATTGACCGAGCTCGAGGGAAACTTTGATGGTTGACTAGGGTTGACCATGTGATTATGGGAAAGTCCAAGCATGGGTCTTGGCAAGGTAAAGTCCAAGTCATGGGTACTTTGCATGGAAAGTCCAAGTGGGACACTTGGCATTTGGGAAAGTCCAAGTCTTGAGTACTTGGTACAAGGGAAATGGAAAGTCCAACATGGGTTGGCAAGGAAAAGTCCAAGCATGGGTCTTGGCATGGAAAGTCCAACATGGGTTGGCAAGGAAAAGTCCAAGCTTGAGTATTGGCATTTGAGAAGTCCAAGGGGTTGATATTGGCGGCGTAAAGTCCAAGCGGGAGTCTTGGAAGCATAAGTCCAATGATTAGCGGCGTAAAGTCCAAGCGGAGTCTTGGCGGCGTAAGTCCAATGTACCTTGGCGGTGTAGACGCCGTTAGCATGACATAGCCGAGGGAAGCACCTGGAGGCTAGCGCGATGGATGAACAAGTCATGGATGACTTGGAGGGATCCGAGAGGCGTGAGGCTGATGGAGGTGGCTAGAAGACTTAGGTCTAGGCTAAGGGTGGTCTAGCAAGTATGGGGGCACCATACTTGGGTTAAAACCTCATGTTTGAGGTTGGCAGTCGATTGACATTATGGCCAGTTCGACTGCCGTGAGTCGACTTGAGTTCGACTGCCGTTTAAGAGCTGGAATTAGCCCGCGCGATCCGCCATCGAGCGATCGATAGCCGACGGCAATGATCGCTAAGGGTCCGCAATGACCGCCGCTCAGTTGTCGAATGTAATGCTCGTGAGCCGATCGCTGGGCCACCATGGGTGTGCGGCAATCGATCGCCAATGTTGGCCCGATCGCTAAGAGTCCCGTTAGAACTTGTCCAACGTGGATTGAGCTATTGTCTCACAGCTACAGTGTTGGCAGTCGACTGGGGACTTATGGCAGTCGATTGCTAGGCGGAAATCCAGCCCGATGGAGGATAAAAGCAACTATTCGTGGAAGGCTCGATCATCAGTTTTTTTGGAGCTTTTTGAGGGCGATTTGAAGGTGATTTGTAGGTGCATTTCAAGGCCCTTCAACCTCATCCAAGCAACCAACAAGCAAAGCGCTCAAACTCTAGTTTTTGTAAAGTGTTCTTTACATTTCCTTGTATTTTGCTTGTATTTGTATCTTATTGTTGTAAGATTACTTGTAAGGGGTTTCTCCACCTCCGACTTGTGGCGAGAAGGAGTGTTTGTGATTAGTGAGTGCATGTGCATCACTAGAGCTCTTTAGAGCTCGATCCGTGGAGTAGGAACCGTTCGGTTTCGAACCACGTTATATCCTTGTGTTCGTGATTGTATCTTTTCGTTATTGTTTTTATTATTTCTATTCCGCTGCGCATAACGAGTTTTGTAGAGACGATTGTGAACGAATTCCATCTACGTATGGACAACGCGCTATTTACCCCCCCTCTAGTGAGCGCACATGTCCTAACACTACCTACTATTAGATCACAACGATTAACCGTCTCTCTACCGTCCAGTGATACGATGGACGTTACCCAGGAGGTCCGAGGTTGTCCTTTAGATTTCGGTAACATCATACTTAGTGTAGCTTTATTGGTGTTGGACATGGTCGAGATCGATATTATCCTTGGCATGGATTGACTGTCAACATATCATGCCACAGTTGATTGCCAGACGAGGGTGGTCACTTTCCGACCTCCGAACCAATCCTCATGGAATTTCATTGGCATTCGGGATGATGGCATAGCGTCCATTTCTGCGATTCAGGCCCAGAAGCTTTTATTGCATGGTTGCCAGGGTTTTCTATTATCTATGATCAATGTAGAAGACAGTGGTGACTCTCAGATCGCCGACATTCCTATTGTCCGAGAATTTACGGATGTCTTTCCAGAGGAGTTACCGGGCTTGCCTCCCAAAAGGCAAGTGGAGTTCACGATTGAGTTAATTCCTGGGACGTCGCCGACATCGAAAGCTCCTTATTGTATGGCCCCGAGAGAGTTGGACGAATTAAAGGTTCAGCTCCAGGAACTTTTGGACAGAGGTTTTATTCACCCTAGTGTATCACCCTGGGGTTCTCTGGTTCTTTTTGTGAAGAAGAAAGACGGTTCGATGAGATTATGCATCGACTACAGGCAGTTGAACGCCGTCACTATCAAGAATAAATCCCCCCTGCCACGTATTGAGGACTTGTTTGATTAGCTCAGAGGTACATCAGTATATTCTAAGATTGATCTGAGGTCCGAATATCATCAACTAAGGGTTAGAGACTCAGGCATTCAGAAGACAGCGTTCCGTACAAGATATGGACACTATGAGTTTTTGGTAATGCCATTTGGGCTTACCAATGCTCCAGCGGTATTCATGGATTTGATGAACCGTGAATTTATGGATTTCCTAGATCGGTTCGTCATTGTCTTTATTGACGACATTCTGGTTTATTCTCATTCTGAGGAGGAACACGCGCAGCATCTTCACCTTGTTTTAGATAGGCTCCGACAGAAGCGACTATATGCGAAGTTCAATAAGTGCGCGTTCTGGTTATCCTCAGTCGGTTTTCTGGGACATGTGGTTTCTAGTAGAAGTTTTCAGTGGACCCCTAGAAGATCGAGGCTGTCAGCAGTTGGGAGCAGCCGAAATCAATTCAGGAGGTTCACAGTTTCTTAGGCTTGACTGGTTATTACAGACGGTTTGTTGAGGGTTTCTTGAGTATTTCTATGTCGTTGACACGCCTTACTAGGAAGGGTGTGAAGTTCACGTGGTCAGAGGCGTGCGAGACTAGTTTCCAGGAGTTGAAGAAGAGATTGGTGTCAGCACCGATTCTGGTATTGCCCTCAGGGGATGACGGTTTCGCCCTTTATACTGATGCGTCTCTACAGGGTTTAGGCGCAGAACTGATGCAACACAGTAGGGTGGTCTCTTATGCTTCTCGCCAGTTGAAGGAGCATGAGAAAAACTACTCAGTTCATGATTTAGAGTTAGCCGCTATTATCTTTGCCTTGAAGATTTGGAGGCGTCATTTATAGGGTATTACGTTTGAGATTCTTACTGATCATAAGAGTCTCAAATATCTGTTTACGCAGAAGGAACTCAATCTCCGACAGAGGAGATGGATGGAGTTCCTAAAGGATTATGACTGTACCATTAGCTACCACCCAGGGAAAGCCAATGTGGTTGCCGATGCACTTAGTCGGAAGTCCCGAGGGACTTTAGCTTCCTTCCGAGTTTTAGTCATAGATTTGATTCAGGATTTCTCTGATTTGTGCCTTGAGGAGCAGGGATCGACAGAGCAGGGCATTTTGGTTACCATGGTTGCTCAGTCGTCTATTCGGACGAGAGTCCGGGAGGCTCAGGCCAGTGATCAGCATTTACAGTTCATTGGCAGTCAGATAACTTCTGGATAGCAGACTGAGTTTACCCGAGATGACGAAGGTATTATATATTTCCGGGGCAGATTATGCATACCTCAGTCTCACCCGGTTATGGAGGAGTTACTTCAGGAGGCTCATCGCTCTCGATTTGCGATCCACCCAGGCGGAACCCGCATGTATTGAGATTTAAAGCGTTTGTATTGGTGGAATGGCATGAAGAAAGACATCGCAGATTTTGTAGCTAGATGTCTGATTTGTCAGCAGGTAAAGGCTGAGCACCATAGACCAGCCGCACTACTTCAGAGGATTCCTATTCCTAAGTGGAAGTGGGATCACATTGTTGGTGCAGGGGCACTAGATAATCGAACCTGTGTTTTGATTATGGCAAAGACACAAAGTTAAGTTTACATCGTTATCTCACGAGCTAAATCGAGTGTGCAGAAAAGTACTAAAGATGAAGTTGAAGGCTAGCGACACCCGGGGGAAGCCGCGGTGGTCGGGCGACACTCGAGTGACTTCGAAGGGAGCCGAAGGAATCGAGTGGAAGGCCAGAAGCGAGAGCTTCAAGGTAAGTATCGAGGAAAGCTCGTGTGAGTGAGAGATTGTAAGGTCGTGTCCTCTTTACGGGGACGACCGTAGGTGGCGATCCGACTAAGACTTTCTGTGGAAGGTCTAGGTCGAGATCGGATGGTTAGAAACCATCGCATTTATCATTTTCTGAGCTAATCTCTTATTGCAGGGAAGTGGCCAGCCGGCACCAAGCTAGACAGGCGCCGATTGATGCTCATCGGGCCGATCGATGGAGGCATCGGCCGATCCGGTGATGGCGCATTTAATCACCGCGCTAGGTCAAAATGGATAAGGTTTGACACGGCCACTTCGCGATAAAATTTGTACAACTTCGTGATCTGTTACGAAAAAAGAGGAGACATATTCAGAGGCCAAAATCTATAAATGGAGGGGAGGATTCCAACTCCAAGGATCATCAAGTTTATTCTCAAGTGCTCCTACAACGCCAACGCTCCAACACCGTCATAACGTCGACGCGACGATAATTTTCGATCTTCTTCGTCGGCAGCAGAATCAAGTAATATATTTTGATATTGTATTCTTTGTTTTTATTCGTAACGAGGTGAGGTAGGCTTATTGCCTCATCCTCGTAATTTCGGTTTTGTGATTGTTGTCTCCTACCTCCAATGAGGAGGAGACGTTATAGTGTTTTGCCCTCTATATGCGGTCTAGGACCGATAGGGCCTTGGAGTAGCAACCACTGGGTTGTGAACCAAGTAAAATAAATGTGTCTCTTTATTTTCCACTGCGCTTACTCGTGTATCGAACGATTGAATGAAAGGATTTACGCTCGCTATTCACCCCCCCTCTAGCGACGCTTCTCGATCCAACAATTGGTATCAGAGCGGGGGTGCTAAGATTTGGTGAAACCACCAATCTAGCACTTTTTGGTTTTCTTTTCGTATTTTTTGATTCGTGTTTGTTTTTAGGTTTTTTTTCCTCCCGCACTACTAATCCAAGATGAAGTCTTGGTACACTTCTTTTGGTTGTGTATTTGCAAGTATTCTCTTTTGGAGTAGTCGACGGTAAAACGGCCATATCTTTTCGCACAAGAGGACTCTCAAAACGATCTACCTACCAAATTGAAGCCCTCTGAGAGATATACATTTATTACATGGGTTTACCCTCGTAAAAAGCTATTTCCAGCCCCAAAATCCAATGTTTAGTACCCTTTCGGGGACATCAAAGGTCGTAAGTTTTTAGTTTTTGTTAGTTTCTTATTCCTCTTATTTATTTCTGTTTATTTCCTATTATTTCCCGCACTACTAATCCAAGACCAAGTCTTGGAATTCTCTTTGGTTTTTATTCATGTTTTGCAAGATATTTAATGGCTAACATTGAGGGATATAGCACCACCCGACCTCCGTTCTTTAACTGAAATGATTTCCGTTATTGGAAAGGTCGGATGGAGTGTTTCTTGAAAACACAAGTCGAGACTTGGATAATAATCCAAATCGGCTTTGCTCTACCCACCAATGATCAAGGGGAGCCCTTGGATTTTAATAAGTGGACAAATGCAACCAAGAGGCAAATCGAAGCCGATGCAAGAGCAACCCAAATATTGCAATGCGACTTGTCCAAAGAGGAACTCAACCGCATCAGACCATTCATTAGCGCCAAAGACCTCTGGAACAAATTGATTGATCTACACTAAGGGACGCCCGATGCTAAGGTATGTAAAAGAGATTTACTTTTAAATAAACTGTACAATCTAAAGATGCAAGATCGCGAGACCGTCACCCAATTACATGTGCGGATCCAAGACATCGTCAACGGTCTTCATTCGATCGGGCAAGCCATAGAGAACCGGGACCTTATAAGGTATGCTTTAAATGCTTTCCCTAGGACTACCTTGTGGGCATCCATGGTCGATGTCTACAAGGTCTCTAAGGACCTTTCGAAGCTTAGGTTAGACGAATTATTTTCCGAGTTTGAACTTCACGAGCAAACTAACGTGGTCCGGGTCGAGAGAGGTATTGCTCTACTTGCAGGACAAAGAAGCAAGCCACCTACTAGGCAAGTAGATGAACTTGAACCCGAAGATGAATCAGAGTCCGAATCAGAAGAGGTGGAAGCAATAATGAACATAGTGCAAAAGATTGTTTGGAGGGAAAGGTGGCTACTAAAGAACCAAAAGAGGGCACAATTCAAATCAAATCAAAAGAAGGCTTTTCGTGCAACATGGAACAACGAAGAAGGCGTCGGCATAGCATGCATGGCAAGACCCAAAGAGTCCGAGTCCGAGTCAGAGTTCGAATCCGAATCCAATTACAACACCGACTCCGAACTCGAGGACTATTTCGAGAAGCAACTCAAAGCCAGATCAAAAGAGAAAATTAAGGTTAGCCGCTCACTAATTCATACGCTTTACAATACAATTAAAGTGATTACTAGGAAATTAACTAAGTCCGAGTTTAGGGTTGAGTCGTTACTTGAGGAGGTTAAAACCCTCAAGCTAGAGGCTACTCTAACCTCTTCAACTAGTCAAGTTCAAGAGGGAAACTCAACCCAAATTGAAAAACTTGAGGAGGAGAATTCTCTCTTGAAAGACCGAGTTCAAGAGGTTGAGGCTAGGTTGGAAAGGTTCACGTTGGGATCTAAGAACCTTAATCGACTACTTGGAACCCAAAGAGTCGTGTACAAAAAAGCCGGACTCGGATTTAAGTCAAAGACTACGAATAGGTCTTATATGTCTATCATAAATCGTAGTCATCAAAGAGTCCAAGCATGAGTCCCAAAGGTTTTATTGAACTCACATATAAGGACTAATAAGTTTTGGATTCCCCAGGATCAAGTTCATTATTTGAATAGACCATATTGGTTTAATGGTCCAGGGGGAGCTAACACTAAAATAGTATACCCGCTTACTTAGCAAAATCATTGAATATTTTACTTTAATTTTTAGAATGGCTAGATAGGAAAAATAGTTAGTCAACTCTTGACAATATAGTATCAGGACGCGGCGAGATGATAGTACGTTAGGGAAACAAAGTCTCGTGTATTCGGGCTAGATAAGGCGTATCTAGCTTGGTGCACTTGACCGAGTGGAACTAGCTGAAGCTACCTCGCCGTATCCTAAACTAGTTAGACCAGGAAGTAACCCTAAGTGACTTAAGTGATATTTTCTTGAATTTGGCTTTGTCTAAGGAAGTGGTCATTGTTCCGATCAAAGAAGGCCCCTGTGCCTCGCCACGACCTGGAAGCCAGTTTCTCAAAAAGTTACTTAACGATCTAAAGGTTAAATTCGAATCTAACCAAGGTTGACTATCTTTAATTAATTTAAAATCATCTCACAAAACATATAAGGTGAACAAATTATGAGACACATAGAATGGGTGAGATGTTAAGGATAATTGAAATATAACCTCTTCAAAATACTATTTATTTTCTTATCTATTGTACTTAACAACTCTTAGGCCAAAGTTTAACGCCCCCTACATCTCTTATACTTCATATATTTGACTAAGGGGGAAAGCAAACTAACCCTAAGGGTTATATTACAAACCTTTAGATTATTGGTGCAGAGGGACACACCTCGAACCAATCTATCTAACTACTGCTAGACGCATGCTTGGACTCATATTTGATTTATCTAGATGCATGCACATACGATATTGTTTTTAAACCCCTATTTTATACAAAAACCCCAACATTTTTTTTATTTATGGCAAAAGGGGGAGAAGAGCAAAAGTTAAGGGGGAGTAACATAAAATGTAATTTTGAAAATTAAATTATCTCTTTCAAAACTCACCTAGGGTTAAGGGGGAGTTTTGGAAATGACATTCATCTTCACATTCATCTTCTACTATACCTGTTTTATGCTTTAATTTCCCTTAACTTTGTGTTGGTTTGTCATAGATCAAAAAGGGAGAGATTGTTACTGCAGGGGCACTAGATAATCGAACCTGTATTTTGATTATGGCAAAGACACAAAGTTAAGTTTACATCGTTATCTCACGAGCTAAATTGAGTGTGCAGAAAAGTACTAAAGCTGGAGCTGAAGGTTAGCGACACCCGGGGGAAGCCGCGGTGGTCGGGCGACACTCGAGTGACTTCAGAGGGAGCCGAAGGAATCGAGTGGAAGGCCGGAAGCGAGAGCTTCAAGGTAAGTATCGAGGAAAACTCGTGTGAGTGAGAGATTGTAAGGTCGTGTTCTCTTTACAGGGACGACCATAGGCAGCGATCCGACTAAGACTTTCTGTGGAAGGTCTAGGTTGAGATCGGACGGTTAGAAACCGTCGTATTTATCATTTTCCGAGCTAATCTCTTACTGCAGGGAAGTGGCCAGGCTGGAGTCGACTGATGCTCATCAGTCGACTGATGGCGACGAATCAGCCTTTGCACTAGGTCAAAATGGATAAGGTTTGACGTGACCACTTCGCGGTAAAATTTGTACAATTTTGTGATATGTTACGAAAAAAGAGGAGACATATTCAGAGGCCAAAATCTATAAAAGGATGGGAGGATTCCTACTCCAAGTATCATCAAGTTTATTCTCAAGTGCTCCTACAACACCAACGCTCCAACACCGTCATAACGCTGACGCGACGACAAGTTACGATCTTCTTCGTCGGTAACAGAATCAAGTAATATATTTTGATATTGTATTCTTTGTTTTTATTCGTAACGAGGTGAGGTAGGCTTGTTGCCTCATCCTCGTAATTTCGATTTTGTGATCGTTGTCTCCTACCTCCAACGAGGAGGAGACATTATAGTGTTTTGCCCTCCGTACGCGGTATAGGACCGATATGGCCTTGGAGTAGCAACCGCTGGGTTGTGAACCAAGTAAAATAAACGTGTCTCTTTATTTTTTCGCTGCGCTTACTCGTGTATCGAACGATCGAACGAAAGGATTTACGCTCGCTATTCACCCCCCTCTAGCGATGCTTCTCGATCCAACACACATTACTATGGATTTTATGGTGGGTTTGCCTAGGACACATCAAGGCCATGCCGCGATTTGGGTAGTTGTTGACCGACTAACCAAATCTGCGCACTTCTTAGCGATTCGGAAGATCGACTCTCTGGATCGTTTGGCAGAGTTATATTGTCGGGAGATCATCAGATTGCATGGTGTTCCTTTGAGCATTATATCAAATAGAGATCCCCGGTTCACGTCCCGGTTCTTGCAGAGTCTGCAGCAGGCCTTAGGCACGCGGCTACATTTCAGTACTGCATTCCATCCGCAGACAGATGGACAGTCTGAGCGGACCATTCAGACACTAGAGAATTTGCTGAGGTCCTGTGTTATAGATTTTGGGGGCAACTGGGAGGACCACTTACCGTTAGTGGAATTCTCTTACAATAACAGCTATCATTCAGCTATCCAAATGGTCCCGTTTGAAGCATTGTATGGTAGACAGTGTTGTACATGTAGGATCGATGTGGTGAAGTGTTGGCCGGCTAGAGGGGGGTGAATAGCCCTCTTCGTACGATGATAGAATTTTGCTCGTTTACAAAATCGTTAGCACAAGCGGAATACTAATAAATAAGCAAATAAAATAAACACAAGCAAAGATAAACAATGCTAACACAATATGTAACATGGTTCACGGCTACGCCGCTAATCCACAGTCCCTGATTCGTTCAAGGTGAATCACTCCTTTGCCAAATCCACTAGATCTCTCCTTTGCACAAAGCTAGGTGGAGGTAACCTCTTTTACACAAGGATCACTCTTCTACAATAGAATGAAGATTAGAACAAGTAGAAGAGTGGAAAAAATGTTTATGGCACTTTGGGAGCTGTTAGGAGTTCAAGCATTAGGCCCCCAAAGCCCCACACCCTTCCTCTTTATAGAGGAAGAGGGTTTCTTCCCGTTAACACAGGAGCAGTCGACTGATGTCCCTATCAATCGACTGGTCCTGTAGCCGTTGCCCAATAACGGGTGCTTTCCACGTTGGATTTCATCCAACGGCACCGGCATCAGTCGACTGATCTTACCATCAGTCGACTAATGGACCATCAGTCGAGTGCTCGTGAGCTCGACTCCATTCTGTGCCCGAAACCCTTGCGACCAGTCGACTGATGCCTTCATCAGTCGACTGGTGGTCTCGCAGTCGACTACCAATCCATGGCAGTCGACTGTTGGCACTTGAACCGGATTCAAACACTAGTCGAGTCACAGTCGACTTAGAGTAGTCGACTACCATAACATGGTAGTCAACTGATGTCGGGAAATCCCATCCGACACTTAGCCAAATGGCCAAGTTTCACCTAAGAGCGCTACCCCTTCTCGAGTTACATTCGCTCACTCTCATCCCTCGGAGTCCCTCGCCTTTGAAGTTATCTTCGTCCGGCTACGTCCCTCGGATGCGCCAAGCGCATGGCTCTGCAGCGCCATCCTTCGTGTCTCGCCCTGAAGTCTACTTCCTCCGGCTTCACTCCAAGCTCCTCGTCCGGCGATCCCTCGGATGCTCCAAGCGCACGGCTTCCGCAAAGCTATCCTTCACCGACTCAAGGACCGAGTCATGAGAGGTGAAACTCGCCAAGGCTCCATGTGCGAATTACTAAACCCTGCAAGACTCCAACGCACATATCAAATCATAATAACAACCTAACTTAAACTCTTTGCCACACACATCAAAATCATATCACGACAAGAGATTGCCCTAACAATCTCCCCCTTTTTGATATGTGGCAATTTGTTTAAGTTAGGTAAAATATTTGATAAACTATTAAGGAAAGAAAGCATGTAAATAACATGATTAGCAACTCTCCCCCTTAATACATGAAACTCCCCCTAAATATAATTCCCCCTTACTTAAACATATATATTTCTCCCCCTTTGACACCATCAAAAATATTTAACAAAGTTTATACAGCATGACATCAAGTCTAGAGAAAAACATAAAAGCCAAAACTTGCCTTAAAATCGGATACAAACGGTTATTGGGCATGTTATTAGGCTACCAGTCGACTGGTTCAGACTACCAGTCGACTGGCACATGCATTTCGGGTTTTTCAAGTTTTCAGGGTGGATTTCAGAAATGCATTAGAAAATCTATAAAATTCAAAAAATCATGAAATTTGGGGAATATATTTCTTTTAGGGTCCTTTATCAGTGAAAAATAGTCGTCCATGAAAAATCATTATATTTTTAAGTATTTGCCAAAAATCCAAAAGTTTCAAAAGTAACTAGGTTTTTGATCAAGTTAGTATCAAGTTTAACACCTAGTTTAGCTTTAAATTGTTTCAAAACAAGAACACACAGATTTTAAAGTAAGAAATTGTTTTGAAAACATATGAAATATCCAACCATGATCTTTGGGCAATATGTCTATGAATTAAACATAAGTCTTCCCCATGATTGGTCTATTATTGTTATTTTGACACTTTACATGACCATCTAAATGCCATAGGCATTAGTGGACCATGAGTATCATCCTAACATCTCACTCATGCTATGTTTTCAATCAAGGTAGCCTATGGTGAGTGTGAGATGTATCCTAGAGGTATTTGTATATACTTAACCATTATTTTCATGCAATTCTATCAAGGTTAAGTATCATCCTAACATCCCACATGATCATAAAGACATGTATGAATTAATTTCACATTATGATCATGAAACACATGTATTCATCAAATTGTGATCATGCATTAGATATTACATCATGATAATAAGGCAAATATCACCTAAAGCATGATTTATCTATTTATAGGTGCATTATCATCACCTAACACTATCTCAAAAACTTAGTCCCGCCATCCTAAGTCGACCAAAAATATGATATAGGTAAATTCCATTTGGTTGACTATCCAAGGGTTTTCCTAACCATTTAGGATGGATTTAAGAACCCAAAATAAGTTCTTTCCTATTGGGTTCACTAAATACTCCTTAGGGATCCATTTTCTAGCTATTACCTTCTTTTTATCTTGACCCCTAGCAATTAAGCATTTATAGGCCTTTTCATTTTTATTCTCTTTATATCCTAGGCCTTTCTTATTGAAACTTGTTCTTTGGCTCCCAATTATCATGTTAAGGGTATTGGAGCCTATTGTAAACTTTTCTAGGGCCTTGGTCAAATGATCTACCTTTTCCCTTAAAGCCCTATTTTCATCCATACATGCATCACTAACATTGAAAGGCATATATTCATGTGAGCATGTATCATCATGACTAGAAGAAATATTTTCATTAATATTTAAGCATGTTTTTTCTAGTTTATTTTCTAAGTCCTTAATTTTATCTAACATGCTCTTATTTTTCTTTTTGGCTCTAAATAGATCCTTTGTAAGACTAGAAATCATGGAAACTATTTTACTTGGTGAGAGGTTCGTTACCATAGTTTTCATGTCCTCTTCTTCTTTGGATGAGGATGGTGAAGAAGCTCCCCCTTCACTAGAGCTCTCCTCACTTGAGCTTGCTTCTTCATTTTCGGAGGAGGAGCAATCTAAGTCGTCAAAGGCCATTAGGGCAAGGTTGGAGTAGACATGTTCTTCCTCTTCGGATGATGATGATGATGAAGAGGGATTATCCCATGTCCTTGCTTTGAGTGTTTTCGTCTTCCCTTTCTCTTTGGCCTTCTTCTCTTCTTCTTTCTTCTTGCTCCCCTTCTTCTTCTTCTTTTCTTCTTTCTTTTTCCTTTCCTCTTTACTCTTGTTTAGGAGGGGACAATTATCCCTTATATGTCCCTCTCCTTGGCAATTATAATAAATTACCTTCCCCCTTGGTCTTCTTCTCCTATCATTATATTTATTAAATTTGAAATCTTTTAATGCACGTCTTACCCTCCTTACCATATAGGCTTCTTCCGTGCTATCCATGGAGGAGGATGAGGATGCTTCATCATCGGAGGAGGTGGGAATCTCCATCTTTTTCTTCCTTTTGTTGGCCAATAGTGCCACTCCCCTTGAAGGTTGAATTCTTGGCTCTTCATTTATTCCTTCAAGCCTTGTTTCGTGGAGCTCCATAGTTGAGAAGAACTCCTCCAAGGTGTTTACTTCCAAATTCTTGGAGATGTAGAAGGAGTCCACCATAGAGCTCCATCTTGAGGACCGGGGAAAGACATCTATGGCCTTCATTACCATATCCCGGTTGGAGAGTTTTTCACCTACACTTGTCAAATCGGTTAGAATTTCCTTAAATCTAGAGTGTAGGAATTTTACCTTCTCTCCCTTTTCGAGTTTGATATTGGATAATTGGGAGCGAAGGATATCTCTCCTTGCTATCTTCGCCTCGGATGTGCCTTCATGAATTTCTATTAGTTTCTCCCACATTTCCTTGGCGCTAGCACACTCTCCTATCCGGTTGACTTCTTGTTGGGGAAGTACATTGTAGAGGTGATGTTTGGCTTTTGAGTTTGTCAAGTACTCTTCCCTTTGCCTCTTTCTCCACCTTGATTTTTCCAATGGCTCCCCTTCTTCATCCCTAGGCATTTCGAAACCATTTTCCATAATTAAAAGAATTTCAAAATCGGTTTCGAAAAATACCTCCATCCGCTTCTTCCACCAAGCGAATTCCCCCTTGAACTTTGGCGGATGAATATTTGAGTCGGCCATCTCTTGATGAAGTGTTTGTTGCGGTGGTTAGTCCTCGACAAACGACTTGGCTCTGATACCACTTGTAGGATCGATGTGGTGAAGTGTTGGCCGGCTAGAGGGGGGTGAATAGCCCTCTTCGTACGATGATAGAATTTTGCTCGTCTACAAAATCGTTAGCGCAAGCGGAATACTAATAAACAAGCAAACAAAATAAACACAAGCAAAGATAAACAATGCTAACACAATATGTAACGTGGTTCACGGCTACGCCGCTAATCCACGGTCCCCGATTCATCCAAGGTGGATCACTCCTTTGCCAAATCCACTAGATCTCTCCTTTGCACAAAGCTAGGTGGAGGTAACCTCTTTTACACAAGGATCACTCTTCTGGAATAGAATGAAGATTAGAACAAGTAGAAGAGTGGAAAAAACATTTATGGCACTTTGGGAGCTGTTAGGAGTTCAAGCATTAGGCCCCTAAAGCCCCACACCCTTCCTCTTTATAGAGGAAGAGGGTTTCTTCCCGTTGACACAGGAGCAGTCGACTGATGTCCTTATCAGTCGAGTGGTCCTGTAGTCGTTGCCCAATAACAGCTGCTTTCCACGTTGAATTTCATCCAACGACACCGACATCAGTCGACTGATCTTACCATCACCGATCGATGGACCATCACCGAAAGTGTTCGCGAAGCTTGACTCATTCGCGTCGAAACCCTTGCAACCAATGACCGATGCCTTCATCACCGATCGGTGGTTCAATGATCGCCAATCCATGGCAGTTGACTGTTGGCACTTGAACCGGACTCGAACACTAGTTGAGTCACAGTCGACTTAGAGTAGTCGACTACCATAACATGGTAGTCAACTGATATCGGGAAATCCCATCCTACACTTAGCCAAATGTCCAAGTTTCACCTAAGAGCGCTACCCCTTCCCGGGTTACATTCGCTCACTCTCATCCCTCGAAGTCCCTTGCCTTTGAAGTTATCTTCGTCCGGCCACGTCCCTCGGATGCGCCAAGCGCATGGCTCTGTAGCTCCATCATTCGCGTCTCGCCCTGAAGTCTACTTTCTCCGGCTTCACTCCAAGCTCCTCGTCCGGTGGTCCCTCGGATGCTCCAAGCGCACGACTTCCGCAAAACTATCCTTCACCGACTCAAGGACCGAGTCATGAGAGGTGAAACTCGCCAAGGCTCCATGTGTGAATTACTAAGCCCTGCAAGACTCCAACGCACATATCAAATCATAATAACAACCTAACTTAAACCCTTTACCACACACATCAAAATCATATCACGACAAGAGATTGCCCTAACAGTACACCCACCCTCTGGGAGGAGGTTGGGGAGGCCCAGTTGCTAGGACCCCAGAGAGCTCAGCATGAGGTAGAATTGGTTTGTACTATCAGACGTAGGATGGCAGAGGCGCAGGATCGTCAGAAGAGTTATTTAGATCAGAGACGGAGACCTCTGGAGTTCTCTATTGGTGATCATGTATTCCTTCGAGTCTCACCCACAAAAGGGGCGAAGAGATTTGTCCTCCGTGGTAAGCTAGCTCTTAGATACATTGGTCTGTTTGAGATTTTGAAGAGGATCGGAGCAGTCGCTTACCGTCTAGCGCTACCACCATGTTTGACGAGTATTCATGATGTGTTCCATGTGTCCATGCTGAGGAAGTATGTGCCAAACTCTACACATATTATGTCAGATGTGTCAGGTTCCATTCAAACTGATGCTACTTACGCAGAGGTTCCGGTATGAATTTTGGATTACAAGGAACGACAGTTGTGAAACAAGGTTGTGCGACTTGTCAAGATCGGGTGGAGTCACCACACGGATGAGGAGGCTACTTGGGAGCTTAAAGAAAAGATCAGAGCTCAATACCCCCACCTGTTTACTTAAGGTACGTGAAATATATTTTCAGTACTTGTGGTATTTCTTACTCATTATGTATCTGAGTAGGAAATTTGGGGACCAAATTTTTATTAGTGGGGGAGAATGTTAAATACAGAAAATTTAAAATATCAAAATAAAGGGACAAAAAATTAAGAGAAATAATCCTGGAAATTTTTCGGGATTTTTAGGAAATTTTAGAAATTTTTCCGGAATTTTTATGGATTTAAACGGAGATCTTATGATATTATATATGGAAAGAGTCAACATGCTTTTACAAGGCCTATTTGGTTTATCTGTGTTGAGGGGCTAATAAATTTTATTAACCTAAGGTTTTAAATAGAAAACCTAAGTTTTTTTCTATTTCCCTTTTTATTTTCCCCCGCCGCGCCCGACACCTGTTTCTCTCGCGCGACCCCCTCTCCTCCGTCGACGATTTCCTTGTGATCTCTTCTCACGCGCACTGCATCGGCCGCCGTTCCCAAACGTGCCCGAGCCTTGCGGTCGCTGCTTTCACCGCAACAGTCGACTCCACCCTCCTCGCTTCTGACCGCCACCCTTCCCGGTGCCCAGGCCACCGGCTTCTCTTCCTCGCCGCTCACAGTCGCATGCGTCGACCTCCTCTGCCACAGGACCGCCGTCGCGAGCCTCTTCTCTTCCTCGCGTTAGCAGCCAGCAGCCCGACATCGTTGGCCTCGCATTCGTAGCCAGCAGCCCGACGCTGTCGGCCATGCATCTGACACCACAAGTAGGGGTCAGCGCCGTGCGTGTCGCCGTCTCACACCACCGCGTTGTCGCCGCCTCCGTTGGGGGTTGTGGTCTCTCTAGTGGTTGCTGGAGCAGGTGATTAGGGCAAATCGAGTGGAGATTTCTGCCGGTGGGGGAGCTTCCCTTCTGGCCGAGCATCGCCGAAGCAAGTGATTTAGAGCAGCGACTTGAAGCGTGCGCCGGCAGTGTTCCATTTGGTACTATTCAAGAGCGGTGAGTCTCTATCGGAGCAAGGTAAGAGTTTACTTTTGTCTTAATTTGGATAGGATTTTTAGGGTTGTTGTGGATCACCTTTATTAGTTGAGTTCGGTCTGTAATTTGGCCAGTTTACCTAGGGTCGACGAACAGAGGAGTTGGGGATATTGGTTGCCGGTGAGATCTTAGGGCTGGTAAGCATGATTTTGGTGTTATTCGGTTGATCGTATTGTATTCGATGGATATGGGATGGTTGGGTGATATTTTGTTGATTTCAAATAAATTTTGGGTTGTGGGATGGATCTACTTTCGGTGAGTTAGTTGTGAGGTTTTGTTGGATGTTGTACACATGATGATAGGGGTTGAGAAATTATATTCTAGTAATTGGACGAAAGGACAGTTATATTAGGTGGAAGGTGATCGAGATTTTATTAAGCCTTTGGGTTAATTGGTTTATGTAAGAAATCGATTAAGTATTCGATTTGTCAGTGAATTATATTTTGTGCTTAACAATAGTTATGTTGTATGCAGGTTTTGGTCACGAGGCAGGTCCACGGTCGTGACGACTTCATTTTTTTGCGAACATTTTATCAGGCGGGTATTTTGACTTATCTCTTAGATATAGTCATGTTGATATGCTAGTTAGGATAGCTTGCAATAATTTTCATGTTTATATGCCTAGTATGTTTTTGTGCCTACTTGATACATGCATTGGATCGGTTATGATTATATCTTCCCTGTTTTACTTGGATCATAGATATGTACTTATTGGTTGTGCATATTATTCGGATAGGCATTTTTGTTGGTATTACATGCTTTAGTATCATGCACCATCTTGCATGATTGCATGCTGGCTGGACGGAGTTCTTTTATAGTTGAGCCCGCAACCAGTTACATGGTCTGCACACGCTGCCACTCATGGGTTAGTGGTACATCAGGAGGGTGTGTGCAGTTGCTCTATCAGGCTCCGCTGGTCCGCTCATGGGTAGCGATGAGGCAGTGTGGTAGCGGGCAAGGATCCCTCCTCTGGTCTACGACACCGGGAGATGAGAGCTTTGCTCTCCCACTCTGTTTGGGGTAGGAGGATAAGTGTACTCCGACAGCATCCTGTCTACTCGGTCACTCAGGAGCAGTGATGGAAGAGTGCACAGTTGTCATAGACTTACCCACTCGGCTTCACCATCGCATGTGAGGCGGCTGACTGGCATCAGGGGTGACCATGTCATTTGCACCGCACACATTTTGCATGGATAGCATTTGTATTGTGTTTGCTGCATTTTTATTGCTGACTTGGATGTTGCATATGATTGCCATGCATACAGGATACATATTTGTATATGGTAATGACTTTATTTCTTCTAGTATGGCACATGCTCCTATATCAGGGTAGGAGATTCAGGTAAGTACAGTCCTTTTGTATTTCTTTCTTGCATACCCTATATATGAGACTGTACTGGCATAATTGTTATTGTTAGCTATATCTTACTTTGCATATCGACTATATCCGCTGAGTTCTTTGAACTTACCCCGTTGATTTATATCTATTTCAGGATGAAGCTGTCAGGAGAGTCTAGCTGCCAAACCCCCACGTCGTGATAGTTTTTATTTTTTATTTGTTTTATAGATTTGGATTTTTATTAGAAGATATGTTTAGGATCGGAGTTGGATTTATGTACTCGTGGATTTTTGGTGTCCTTATAGACCTTTATTCGGATTTTTATTCGATTGGATTTTGTTGAGTATTCCTGCCCAGATGGCAGAAGGGGTAGGTTTAGATGTGATATACTTTTGGTTATGTCATTTGATTGTTGGCCTGAGGCCTATTTTATTACCTGTGTGTGTTGTTTGGATTTCGGTCGTGTTGACCGATGTATAGTGGTCGTGTAGGCCTTGTATATAAGTTTGGTATTGTCACCCGTACAGGGGAGATGCTGCCGGATTTTCGTCTGGCGGGGACTCCCCCGTAATACAATGAATTATAACAAGAAAAACTAAGCAATACACAAAACAAGTAAAGAACACTTTACACAAGAACTTTGGATTGCTTGCTTGTTGCTTGCATTGGATTGACCTTGAAGGTTTGGAATGCAACAACAATTCCCCTCCAAAATCGCCCCAAAAATCGCTGTGGAAATCCTCCCCAAGCTCCTCCTTTTATGCTTGTCTCGGGATGATTCCGCGCTTGGCAGTCGACTGCCATAAGTCCCAATTCGACTGCTCCTATAGCCATTGTGAGACAACGACCAAATCCACATTGCCATCCAGCCAACAGATACACTAGTAGTCGACTGCCAATTTCCATCAGTCGACTACCATCTTCGTAGCCGACTGATCAGTCGGCTACAGAGTATTCTGTGCTCGCGACCAACACTGGCAGTCGACTTCTCCTTCACCACAGTCGACTACCATCAGTCGACAGCCAAGCATCGCAACGCAATCGAACGCCATTCGACTGCCACCAATCGACTGAGACATATCACCAGTCGACTGTTATTGGGTAAAACCTGAAACACAAGTTGTTTGAGCATCCGACCGTCAAGTAAAATCTCAAACAACATGTTTGAGCATTCGACACACTCTTAGCCTAGACCTAAGTCTTCTAGCCACCTCTACTAGCTTCACGCCTATCGGATCCCTCCAAATCATCCATGACTTATTCATCCATACGCGGATCCCTCCAAGTCATCCATGACTTGTTCATCCATACGCTAGCCTCCAGGTGTTTCCTTCAGCTATTGTCATGATCTCGGTGTCTATACCGCCAAGGTACATATGAACTTACGCTCCCAAGACTACCGCTTGGTCTTACGCCGCCAAACCACCCCTTGGACTTACCAAATGTCAAGTCCCCATAACTTGGACTTTCACCGCCAAGGCTACACACTTGGACTTGTTAGAGTATTAAGAATACAATCAAAGTCCCACATTGGTAAGACATGAAAAAGATCATGTGCTTATAAGATGAAAAGATATCTCCATTGGTATGAGGCCTTTTCGGTAAAACTCAAAAATAAAACCATGAGGACTTAGGCTCAAAGTGGACAATATCATGTCATTGTGGAGATATGCGAATCTTATAGGCACTAACAGGACTTACGTGGACAAGGCTATACACTTGGACTTTCACTGTCAAAGCTACACACACGGACATATGTGGCCAAAGCTACACACTTGGTCTTCCCTTGCCAATGTTGGATCGAGAAGCGTCGCTAGAGGGGGGGGTGAATAGCGATCGTAAATCTTTTCGTTTGTTTCGTTCGAGTAAACAATTAAACGAGTAAGCACAGCGGAAAATAATGAGACACGTTTATTTTACTTGGTTCACAACCCAGCGGTTGCTACTCCAAGGCCCTATCGGTCCTAGACCGCGTACGGAGGGCAAAGCACTATAATGTCTCCTCCTCGTTGGAGGTAGGAGACAACGATCACAAAATCCGGAAGTACGAGGATGAGGCAACAAGCCTACCTCACCTTATTACGAATAAAAACAATGAATACAATATTAAAATATATTACTAGATGCTGCTGCCGACGAAGAAGATCTGAGCTTGTTGTCGCATCGACGTTATGATGGTGTTGGAGCGTTGGCGTTGTAGGAGCACTTGATGAATAAACTTGATGTGATTTGGAGTTGGAATCATCCCCTCCTTTTATAGATTTTGGCCTCTGAATTTGTCTCCTCTTTTTTCGGAACGGATCATGAAGTTGTCCAAATTTTATCGCGAAGTGGCCGCGTCAAACGTTATCCGTTTTGACCTAGCGTAAAGGCTGATTCGTCGCCATCAGTCGACTGATGCCTCCCATCAGTCGACTGATGGGCATCAGTCGACTGCTCCATGTCTACCAGTCGACTGTCATCTTGGTCACTTCCCTGCAGTAAGAGGTTAGCTCGAAAAATGATAACTGCGACGGTTTCTAACCGTCCGATCTCGACCTAGACCTTCCACAGGAAGTCTTAGTCAGATCGCCGCCTACGGTCATCCCCGTAAAGAGGACATGACCTTACAATCTCTCACTCACACGAGCTTACCTCAATATTTACTGTGTCGCTTTCGCTTCCGGCCTTCCACTCGATTCCTTCGGCTCCCTCCGAAGTCACTCGAGTGTCGCCCGACCACTGCGGCTTCCTCCGGGTGTCGCTAGCCTTCAGCTCTAGCTTTAGTACTTTTCTGCACACTCGATTTAGCTCGTGAGATAACGATGTAAACTTAACTTTGTGTCTTTGCCATAATCAAAACACAGGTTCGATTATCTGGTGCCCCTGCACCAACAGCCAACTCCATATTGGACTTCCAATGCCAAGTCTCATGCTTGGACTTTCACCATCAAGGCTACACACTTGGACTTACGTGACCAAGGCTACACACTTGGTCTTCCCATGACAATCACATGTCACATGTTTGGTCTAACATCAAAATACTGCTCGAGTCAAATTCGAGTCCGGTCAATCGTGACCTAGGCTGATTGCACCAACAATCTCTCCTTTTTTGATATTTGAAAAAACCCCAAACACCTTTGAGTTAGATGCCCTAACTTAAGTCTACCAATTATCCCCAATTGATAATTCTCACCTTTGAGAATTCTAACTAACCCCAATTGGTACCTTCTTCCCCTTTTTGACATACATAAAAAAGGTCCTCTCCAAGGGTGTCAATGTCTCACATCCCAATGAGATCTTACAATCTCTTCCTTGGTCCAAAAATACATCCATCATCCCAAGATGGATAACCTCCCCCTAAAGGCTTGCTCTCCCTTGACCATTGCACCAACAATGTCCTTGGAGAGTCCCTAAGCCAATAGAAACACAAAACCATCGAAATTAAGGGAAAAGATTCAACATTGAACTTTCACCTCCCTTAATTCGATACACACCCTAAACAATTCTTCTAATCCATTTTCAATGGATTTCCACCCTTCCAATGCTCTCCAAAGCATATCCTAGGATTAGGAGCAGTTAAGGAATCTAAAAATAGCTGAACATGGGCTTAACAAACCTTGTTTACCCGAAATCAGCTCTGGCAGTTGACTCTTACAGTCACCAGTCGACTGTCATTGACCCCAGTCGACTACCAAACATGGCAGTTGACTGATTTTTGCATAGTGTAGAAATCAAACTTCAGAACCGAATTTCTAAAATTCATAAGTAAAAATACGTATTTTGAAAATTCATGAAACTTCATACATACATTACTTATAACAAACGTTATGGGTAAAAAATATTGGAAAAATAAAATACTCATAAACTAGTGAGATTGACACAAAGTTCAAAACCATTAAAAATTTTAATGTTTGGCCTTACTTTGTATCACCTCATTCAATGGTGATTGCTATCAAAAGATAGACTTCACTAAGGTTTTGAAATGATTTTAAAATCTTAATTTTATTTCTAACATCTCACTTGTATCTAAGTGTATGAAACACATACAAGTCAAGTGTTCTAGTGAGATGTGAGTTTTAGTTATTTAGGGTCTTATGCATATGCTAGACAACTCTATTTGATTCCCTTATGCATGAGATTTTAAATCATGTCATAGTCCTTAACTCAATTTTATTTAATGCATGAATAATGATTATGACATAAATAATAACAAGAATAAAAGCATGTGCCAATAATCATGATGTCATGACATGTGATTTAAACTTAAGCATAACATGATATTTAGCTAACCCTAAGTATTATCATGATATTTTATATGATAAAAGTAAATATGATGTCATGACATGACAAGGAAAATAAAGCATGACAAGTATAAAATACTAAGATATAAAATACCTAAATGCTAAGCTCAAATTGCCATTATTAGAATTAAATTCCTTTTGCCTTAATACCAACTATCCCCCTAGTGTGTCAAAAGCCTAAAATGACACACCATGACTTTTAAGACTTAGTTGTGCCAATTTAATCAATTTTCAACTTCTCAAAACACATTGGCACATCCTAAAGTGTCAACTTTCCCATGGTTAGGTTAACTACCTATCCACTTAGGGTTGACACACCCTAACCCATCTAGCATGAATCGATCATGCTCCTAGGAACCCAATACCTATTGGAGCTCCTTGGGTTAACAAGGTATTCACTAGGAATAACTTCCCTATATACCTTCCTAATGACTCTCTTTGGCTTTGAAGCCCTAGTCATTTGGGTCTTGTCAAGGTTAACTTTAGGGATTGCCTCCCTAGTAACCTTTTTAGTAGTCTTCCTAGGTTTTATAGAACCCTTGGCCACTAGACACACACCATGGTTAATCTTAGGAATAACTTCCCTATTAACCTTGGTTTTCCTAGCCTAGATTTAGTTCCATAATCAAATGGAATATTGTGGTAGAACTTAAGTTTGTGACCCAAACCTTTCTTGCCCTTGGACGGTTCTTGTCTCATAGGTCCTAATTTTTTACTATTAGACCCCTTAAATGAGTTTGTTATTTTTGCTAGGGTCTTTTCTAATTTTTCAAGCCTTGACCTCGAGGCTCGATTTTTTAATTCTAATTTTACCAATTTTGATTTTTCATTAATCTTTTGGGAAAGACTCTTCTTCTTAGGCATGTGCTTACCCTTCTTAGGGTTAATGCCTTAATTCTCTTCTATCCTCCTAATACTCTCCCTAGGTAAAATATGTCTAGAATTGTTTGATCTAGATTTGTCCTTAGTTGTAAGTTCATAGGATTTAGCCCCTAAGCAAACATATCTATTCCTACTAGCATGCTTATGTTCATGGCAATAGCAAGTGAGTTAAAATAATTTCTAGCATGCTTCTTAATCCTAGAACTAGAAGGTGTATTAAAGTATACCTTAGGATTTGCTTTGGAAGCTCCCCTACTTGTGTAGCTCCTTCTTCTTCCCTCTAGGGCATTGGCTTCGATAGTGTCCCCTTTGGTTGCATTTGAAGCATACAATGTGCTCTTTGATTTTCTTAGTGAGGACTCCGACATCCTTTGATTTTCCTTGAACTTTTGACACTGAAACTTTCTCCTTAGCCAATTTTGGGCATTTGCTCTTGTAATACCCTTTCTCCCTACACTCAAAGCAAATTATGTGATCTTTATTATTATGAATTGCATTTGAGTTACCTAGGATGGTGGAAGTCTCTTGATCTTCTTCATCACTTCTTCCGGAGGTAGATGTTTCTTCTATTTCTTCCACTTCTTCTACCGATCTGGATGTGGATTCCCTCTCAATCTCCGAATCCTCGTTGACTTGAGAGGATGGACTTGCTTCTTCTTGAGCATGAGAGGATCACTACAAAAAAAAACCCTTTAGAAGCGGTTTTAAAAAGCCTTTAGAACCACTTATCAACCGCTTCTAAATAATTAGAATCGGTTTTTAACCGTTGTAGATAATGGCGATGCTAAAGACAACTGAAGCGGTAAAATAAACCGGTGGTTCAAAATAAAGAGTCGCTTGTGTTGGAGACCTATAGAATCGGTTTTTAACCGGTTCTAAAGAGTTTTCAACCACTTCTATTGTACAAACATCACAAACACTTGTGACCGCATCTATAAACATACATTTTAAAAGCGGTTAAAACCACTCCTAATGTGTCTGTTTGTCGATGTAATAAACAGAGTTTTAGGAGCGGTTTTAACCGCTCCTAATGTGTTTGTAGGGTGATCCAATAAACAAAGGTTTAAGTGCGGTTAAAAACCGCTCCTAATGTATATATATCTCAAACATAATTTTATAAACGGTTACAGCCGATTCTATAATCATATTTTTAAGAGAGATTATAAGCGCTTCTAATATCGAGTTTGAACAATGATCTCATATCATATTGATACAAAACCAAATTAAATCAATTTACAATATTCACATTTCACTTCACAAAACAAATTTATTGTATTATCAAACTAACACATAATATTCATGTTTAAGTTCAAAATGTTAATACATCTCATTAACATTTTACTCCACACTACATTTTACTCGGAATGCAATGGCAGATTTGGTCTTGCAAAACCTGGAGGCACATGTTTTATCACTGTCCCGCATTAATAATCCCATGACAATATGTCATGACGAACATGCCCCATGAAGCAGAGATCAGCTAGGGGCACCAAAATATCACATGCAACCAACAAAAATGGGCTTTAAAGTAGCTTTTAATAATCCTTCGAGGACTATCGGAGCATGGGAGCTTGGTTTGACAGCAAAACTGAGGATCATCTGACAATTGTTCTTGAACTCTTAGTCTCTTACTCAAGCAACATCCGTTTCCTTGCGGCCAAAAACTTGTATGAAGGATTCCTTTTGCAGTCATTGATTCAAAAGCATATGATATTGTTTCAGCATCTTGACTACCATTTGAAAACCACCCGAGTCTGTAAGCAGTGCTCTTTTCCAATTCATGAATTTGTGAAGACCACCCAACTCATCTATCACCAAAGACTGTGGATTTAAGAGCAAGGTGGTAGGTATTCCCAAGTATTATTTGGCAGCCAATTTCCTCCAGTTGACTATTAGTTAGACCCTTTATTGTACCTAACAACCAATTGAAAAACATAGACAAATATATGATACTAATTACGGTATGTCGCATATCTTTTATACACCAAACAGGATACTGTCACAGAGCTCAATGATGCGCCATAAATGAATAACACCTTCAATATAAATCTTTTCATTTTGTTAGAATGTTACTTTGAAATGACTAGATGACTCTTTTAAACCAATAAAGAAATAAAAGATCAATCACTCGAAAGTGTTCTTGAATTCTCAAAAGAAAACTCACCCTATTCCTTTGCGGTTGGTTTTGCAGATACACAGAATAAATGAAGCATGCAACCATATGTTAGAAATAGGTAATCACATATAGATACCCTCAATGTTTCTTGCAAATATTTGGCATCAATTTGTTCCTCTTCAATGGAAATATCAAGCGAAGCCATTTATGCCATGGCAAGCTGACCAATGTACTCCTCAAATAGCTCACTCCCGAAAAGCATTGCAAAGATTGCTGCAGGATCAATAATTGCTTCCCTGCAAGTATGCAAGTATTCAAAGATCAGCCCATGCAATATACTTGGCCCTTGGTTTTGAAATAAATTACAAATACAAACATTTCATTTTCAGCAAGATGATAATTTGATTAAACAATTTTTCTACATAAAAGTATCATATAGTTAATTGTGTGGTTTAAAAATTATTATTATAAAGGTAGCTTACGTGGAAATGCCTGATTTTTCATATGCATCATAAGCTTGGCGTTGTGTTGGATCACTTAATACTTGGTATGCCTCCCCCAAAGCCTGAAGATTAGGAGTTGACAAAGCTTTAGAAAAATGGAACAAGCTCAAACCCTGGATATTATATGCTATTCAGGCAAATAAACTGCCATACAAATTGAATTTGCAGAGAAGTCTTCAGTGATAGTGAATCTTACAACTTTAATCAATTCATGCACTCTTTAAATGCAACTACTTAAGATTATGAAATAAATCAAATCTCAATGGGCACTTTACAGAAAAGCAATTTCAAGAACAAAAAATCTCAGATCAGATAAAATCAGAGTCAGCTTTAACAAGGGGAAAAAGGAATGCACTTCACTACTAAAAATTCATATAATATTATTGGTGCCCATATACCTGATATAATGTAATATCATCAATTCATATAATTCTGAAAATCCTATACCTGATATAATGTTTATATGAAAAATGAAACAAAGTAATTAAATAAAACACAAGAACAGGCTAATTCTATCTAGTTCACCAAAATTGATTCAAATCCTAGTTTGTTGAACTACAATATTGTTCTTCAGAGGCAAGTTAACCCCATTTCATAGAAAATAAATTATTAGTTAAAAATCATTTCAAACATTGTGGCAGTGCAATACTGCCAAAAGGAGTTGGGTTCAGATATGGCAAGTATAGAAACATATGTATTTAAAAAATATATATATTAAATACTCTAATAGAAACATATGTATTTAAAAATCAACCTCAACGATTGCATTCAAAATTCTCTCTAGTCATCTGGTTCTGGTGATGGGGAGGATCTATATCTATTTTCTTCCGCAGTCGATGGAAATTGTTGTTGCATAATATTTGTAAATATAGCTGTCATCTACAAAAATAAATAAATTTGATATCATGTACTTAATTATAAAAATACTTTTTTGCCTTTATTTTATTTGTGTGAGAAATGTTATTACTTGTGCCGGTAAAAATTCAGGTCCACGAGAGCCCCCAGCACTTCCAGACATCATATTTAGCATTACTCGTGCAAAATTTTGAAACTGATTATTTTCTTGCATCTGTCTTCTCATCTCCTCTATTTCCGTCTGTCGTTGTGCTTCTCGCAACTCCATTTCTTTAATTTTCTCTCCCATTTCTCTAAATTTATCTGTTAAATCTGAATTAGAGTGATAATCTTGCCAGTACATTGAGTTGAGTTTACATTGCTCTGGAAACACTTGGCTAGGTAGCGCACCAGCTCCTAAACATCTAACTCGACCAGAGTGCTCGGGTCCAAAAACCTCACTATATAAAAAACATAATTAAAGTTGAACCATATTTAACTTCTATAAAAAAATAAATTAAATTTTAAGTAAATTGTTACCGAAATGCCTCCTCGTGTACTTCTATTGGTTGTGTTCCTTCAGGTTTATCTTGGAGGTGACGATCCACAGCTGTAAAATACGAACGAAAAAACAAAAATTTATATGGATTAAACCCTTTAAATTAATTGGGTTTAAAATGATGAAATTGGGCCGGGCCGAGCCGATTGGGATCAAAATCAGATTGGGTTTGGGTTGAGTTGGGTTAACCGAATCAGTCGAACAGCGTATATAAGCTGCCGAACGAGTTGATTTCGGCAGATCGCGATTTCGGTTTCCATTTCCCTTCTCCGCCGTCTCGCTGTTTCCGCTCCGCGCGATCGCATCGTCGATCTCCGTTCATCGGCGTCCGGCGCGAGCAGCTCGACGGCGCCACCCCTAGGCTGATCTCCGACAGGGATCGAAGGGTTCTCGGCTGGGAAAAAAAAACCGCGGCGACCCTTCCGGTAGACAGGCGGCGTCGTCGTCGCGGCAGCGAGCTGCCATTGAAGGTAGGTATCGATTGTTGTTTTTCCCTGTCGAGTTAAGGTTTGCTGCTAGCTACGACTTTCGATTTTAGCCCAGCTCAGTGTTTGGGCAGTGATCGGAGTTGGGTTTGCTTCGGTGAGCAGCCAAGAGGGAAAAGTCGTCGCGTCGCGGGCTAGAGATCGGAGCTCCGATCTTCGCCGGTAATCAGGGGACGAGTAAGGGGGATTTTGGGTGGATTGCAGAGCTCGGGATTGGAACTGGGATTTCCAGCGGGAGCAGCCGAAATCCGACAGAAGTCTAGAACTGGTAAGTTTTATTACCGTATTGTTCGATCTTGATTGGCTGGTTTATGGATGTTGATTATGCTATGGATTAGGGAATCGGAACTGTGGGGTTGGATGTTTACGGTAATTGGTTGATAAAGCTGTGATTGGAGTGGTAGGATCTGATTCGGAGTGGATTTGGGTGTTCTGTTATTATGAAATTGGTTGTCGATGCGGTTGATTTGGAGCTCTTTCGGTGGGCAGAAGTTGAGCCGGAGTGAACTGCCGGAGGAAATCGGAGATGGATGAGTTGTGGTGATTTCGGTATGTATATGATGATCTGTGTGCTGTTGTGATTCCGGGAATTGGTTGATACGGGTGTGTTTGTGATCACCGTGTGCTTATAGGGTTGTTGAGGTATGAAATGATTGGGATTAATCTGTGATTACGGTAATGGATTTGGAGATTTTAGTGTTTGGATCGTATGGGTTATGATGTATAAGCTTAGGAGGTGGTTATAATGTCTTTGGGAAAAGAATACGAATATAAATGAGTTAGTATTTTATTCGTATTATTATTGGAGCTTTATGCTTAATTCTAATTGGGATAATGGGCAGTTTGGCTGAGAGGATTATACGAGCCAGATCATGTGGGTAATATCTACCTGGTCCGGTAGTTTGATCAATTCCAGTGCATGATCTTGGATATGTATGTTTATACCTGTTTACCTTAAATCCACTCATGTTTAATCATATGCTTGTACTGCCTTGACCTTTGAGATATAAACTCTGGTACTTCATTGATTATCTAGCTCGGATAGGAACTATAAACCCTATTATGTTTTAGCTTATGGATGTTCAGTAAGTACAGGAGGTTAGGGTTATCTTTGTGACTTCAGATTGGGTTACTGTATTACATCACTAGGGTTAGGTGATGGATTGGATTATGGAGTCGATCGTGATATCATAACCGTATTAGTGGTGCATTTATGGTGGATCTCGCTGTCGTCGCATAGATAAGTGTATGGTTGTCGATGATGTGACCATGACTAGAGGTCTTAGCGTGGTGGACTGTCAGATGAGTATGACTCTTTGTGCGATAGAGAGTCTTGTGATTGTAGTCCTTGCATAGTTGACTTTTGGTTGATCAGGACTCCCCATGGGATAGGGAGGAGGCGAGGATACATGTATGGAGCTATTCATCATTACATGACGACTAGGTCTCCCTTGTGGATGAGACGGGTCATCGGTCATCCTGCCTCCCCGGCCACTCGGGGTAGTGGTAGCAGGGTTGAGGGCAGAGCATTGGATGTGCCGCGCTCGGTCACTAGGGATGGTGGTAGCTGGAGATGCGCACCTGGCCACTGAGCAGAGTGGTGTTAGCACTCGCCCACTATAGACGGTGGTTGTGTGACGGCTGTCTCCGCAGTGCGCGAGCTCGTCTACTCATGGGTAGTGAGCGACCAGCCAGCAGGACCCCGGAGTAGTTAGCTTTTACGCTTATATGCTACTCATTCATACTACCCAACTCGGCCACCGAGAGTAGTGGCGGAGTCGGGCTAGTCGCCATGCCGTGCCACCCGGCCATCGGGTCGTGGTCGGGTCCACAGACATGGCCATGCATATGCATTGCTGATATATATGTATGCATGTATTTGATATATGTTTTACATATACCTGTGAGATGCTGCATTTGATCGAGCTATGATTGTTGCACATGCTTGTACATCATGATACATGTCATTTGCATTTTATTTACTGCTATGTGTTGAGCATGATACATGCGTTGATTCAGACTGTTATATGCATTTGATTAGCATCATGTCATTGTGTGGTACGGACCGGGTTATTATACAGGTGATCATATACTGTTCATATGTCCGAGTATTGGTCGTATGAAATCGACCGGTATTATATGGGTTATGTTATTGATATCCGCTCGTGATGATATAGCTTATGGTGTTGCGTAATCGTGCATGTTAGTACATTATTTTATGTTCAGTTGATCAGTTTAGTATATACATTGCGTATGACTTTACTGTAGTTACTTGTTATTGGAGTTGGATAGGACTGTATGTCTATTGGACTCATGCTGTATACCTGTAGATCTTCACATGTATACTTGTAGATCTATCCTTATATGTTGTTCATGCACTTTCTATATATTACCCCTGAGTTTATACTCACCACCTCAACCTCGGTTTTCGTCGCCAGATAACAGGTAGAAGATTTCTTGGACGTTCAGAGCTCCGCCAGCTGATCCCATCTCACACCGGACGAATGGACCTGTTTTCTGTATTGTTGTATTACTATGGATTGTCGTTTTGTGGTTTTAACCTGTATTGTTTCCGTATCTGTGATATACGGACGTATTGTATGTATTTGGCTTTCGCTGTTGCTTCTATTAGGTTTCTTGTTGTGTCAAGTCACTCCGGAGTGCACAGTTGGGTCATTGTATTCTGTTGATCTGTTTGTATTGTTTCCGCTGTGTTTATTATATTTGATATGATGATATCTGCGTATATCATATTGTTTTTGTGGGCCTACGGGCCTTGTATTAACCCGATATGTTGCCACGTACAGGGGAGATGCCGTCCGTTTATTTTTCGGCACGGCATACTCTCGGGGCGTGACAACAGCCTCTTTAAGTAAATTCTAACAAGAAAATAAAATGTTAATAGAATGAAAAAAAAAATTAAAAGCCAACTTAAAGAGTAAAATATATTATTCTTACCTCAACTCGTATTGCCTCATCGTCAATAGGAGCACCTCCTTTCTTTTTACTTCTTCGACTTAATTGTTGTATTTCAATACGACTCGGTTTTCTGCCATTCTCTTGAGACTAACAGGGTAATAAATTCACATTTAACACCAAGGATAAGAGAATTAAAGTTTAAAACAATAAATGAGCAGTGAGAAACTAACTGTAAAGAAGAAAAAAAATAATTTTGATTCTTACAAACTTATATTCCAACGATGGAATACTAGTGTGTCCTTGTGCATGGGTCCCTTTCTTTTTGTTTGCATTTTCTCTATTGATTTTTGAAGTTCTCTGACACAAAAATTTATAATAAATTATAACATCTATAAACATATGTCAAAAACAATTAATACTAATTGTACCTCAATAGACTTCCAATAGTTACATAAAACTTCCCAAGTTTGAAATGTCAACCCATGAGGAATGGGTCGTATTGCAACAAGCTCTTCTAGTGGAGTATTTGAATCATAAGATGTAGCTTTCACTTCAGTCCTCCACCGTCTCCATGCGGTTCCCATCATTTGCATTATAACTTTTCTATGACGATTGGGGATACAGAAACGTGCCTATAAACATAAAATTAAATATGTGCATGCTTTAAATTCAAATCTGAAATTAACACTTGTCAACTTACAGTAACAAGGTCCCATGCATCATTCAAGCGATTTGTCGGCATTTTTCTCCAATCTAAAAAGTTTAGAGGCAACACAAGTCCATTCCGTGCAATAGTCCCAATAAAATTTGCAAGTGTCGGTTGTAAATTATCGTAAGGTTGTCCCCTTTCATTGAATTTCACTACTAGCACATGATCAGGATGTAAAGCATGAATATCTCTCATAATAGTCTTTCCACATCTTCTTTGTTGAGCTTGGGATGAAGACATGGCCTCATTTTCCTCTGAAAAATATAATTTTCACTTGGTGTTGCAAAAACTAATCACTATTCATATCCAAAAAAAAATTTCACCTTGCTCATTAACCTCATGATTTTGTGTATCATTTTGTATCTCTAATGGTGAATGGGATGTTGTGTCTTGTGATTCATTTTCATCATCAACTCTTCTATTAATTGATTCTTCTCCCCTAGATAGTCTTTGACTATTTTGGAGTAGCTTTCGCATTCTTTTGTTTGCCATTTTCGAAAGTTACCTAAAAATAATATAGAAATCAGTTACAAACTAATAGAAAAATTATCCTATTTCCCATTGCATAGGCAGCATAAGAGGAGCATATAATATGGTAAGCTAAACAAACTAATAAGAAATCAAAGTGACAACAATGGAAAGATTGCCAAAAAGGTGAAAAGCATAATCAACCTGGTGATATTTTCATGATGAACAATTAACAAAATCTATAGTTAATAAAACTATATCAGTTTTATATCAGTTTTATCATTACAAACTTTCATTTTATTTACGATGATGTATGTTGTCTTGTTGCATTCACAAATGGAACAAGCATGGTAACATAATAAGGGTCTTGAAGCTTTATTATCGCTTTGGCCTTTGGTTTGTGGGAACCATCTTCTGTAATTCTATAGTTAAGGCTATTCATCATCAAAACATTTTATTGTAAAATATAGAAAGTATCTGCATGTCTCATTCTTTGGTTGGCATCATGTTTTTACTGGCTTCATAGCTCCAAATTTTGTGTTGGCTATCCAAGAAGGACCAATTTTGATGAAAAATACCAGCCATCTTGATTTAAATTAGTCAGTGATTGTCAATATAATGCAAAATATGCTAGTGAAATATTTCCTTCAAGTTGAACCATAGATATCCATGAATCTTACTTGATATCATGATGTAATGAGAAACATTGAAAAATCTTAGTGAGGTTACCAAACAGTAGTTCTTTCAAGGTGGTTTTCAGCTGCATTGCATTTCAAAAGTTCTGTTTCTTCAAGTTGTCAGGTGGCATATTTCTTAAATGACAAGGAAATACTATGAGTTATCTAATTTCAGAAATCAGAATCAGATAGGCTATACTCTGATGGAATATAATAGTAAATGTTAGAGAATGGAAAAATTTGGTTCAACAAGAAGTATTAAAGGGATCTATTGATTTACCTGTAAATAAATTATTCCATTTGATTCGATCAGTTTCTCACATTAGGAGACATGATAGAAATCATCGAACATTCTTTTATAATAGCAATTTTATAGCCTAGTATACCTTAATAGATTTGCTAGGTGCACAAGTAATTCGGAAAAGAAAATATTTGAGTTTATTAAATGAATCTCTATTTGGAGTCTCGAAACAATTGAAAGGAGCTTTCATAAATATAGAAACCTTGTGGTCACAAGCTCGAATCGTAAAAACATCTTCTTGCAATATGACGTAAAGTTGCACACAATAGATCCAATATGGTCCGAACCTTCTCCAAATCCGCATTGGCAAGAGTTGCATGCACCCGGCTGCCCTTTTAAATATAGTGAGAGAGATGTGACGAACATGTGAACACCCAACATACTCAATGCAACTTGTGGCTTAGTTTAGACAGCGACTAATATAACTATTGCTTAGAGAAGGTCAAAGAAGGGAAGTCTTAGTGCAATGGTAAAGTTGTTGTCGTGTGACCTAGAGGCCACAAGTTTAAGTCGCGGAAACAACCTCTTATAATGCAGATTAAGGTTGCATACAATAGACCTCTCCAGGAACCCACATTAGTAGGAACTTCGTGCGCTAGGTTATCCTTTGAAAAGGTCAAACTCATTACGACCTACATAACAATTATATAATGCCATGTGAAAGGCCCAATTTATGTCAGCTATGTCATTGTAAAACATAGAACTATTACACATCAACATCTTTAAATATTATTGCCACATCTTCTGGAAGGAAAGGCATTCACCCAACCCTATTAAGCATCCTCATTACATTAAAAAAATCTTGTACTCTTAAATTATCTTAATCTACCTCTAAAAGAGCTACTTCATATTACTCCATAAGACCTACTTCATTGCAAAGGATACTCAAACCTAATTATCAGATCATACAATCAGTGTCTAATGTCAGAGCTCCAATCTGACAATTGTCAGTAGTCATGTCTATAATTGAAATTAATTATTACTCCAGAATAAATAATAATCATCCTTCAGTTTGACTCCCCCCAACACACACATAATTGACACCGGCAAGAATTGATATAAATTCACCCCCTAACTCACAAATTCTACACCCTTCATTAGTCTCATTTCTCATAAAAGCTAAATCTTTTGGATGCAAAATAAATCATAATTAGAAATTCATTAAATGGGTCAAATCTCACTTGCTTATAGTTCCAACCAAAACTGGGATACCATTTAACCAAAAAGGCATAAATCAATGGGCATTAAGTTTGGAAACTTGAACTAGACATGCAAACCGACAGTTGACAAGTAGCTTGGCATGCAAACACTGATGTCAAATAAGTCAGCCGCTCAGTCCTAACCCTTAGAAGCTTTAACTATAAATATATGTATTTGATAAGCAAGAGATTCACACTAAGTCCCATACGTTATCCCGAACTCCACTCTGACTTAGAGCGTTGGTGTTAAAACCCGCTGGGTACATTCTTAGCACTATTTGCAATTTGAAGTTTCCCATTTCCCACATCTTTCCCTTTCCAATCAGAAGCCGATAGCACTATCCAATAACAGACAAGTTACTAGCAGTTTGGTAGCTTTCAATCTGAATAGATTGTATCGGTATTAAACGGAGAGCTCTAACACAGATGCTAAAAAAGCCTCCTAAAAGGCACAAGAAATGCGTTTCTTCGATTGCATTTGCCCTCTCTCAGTGGCAACTTGTCTAGTAGGGCAAATATTCTCAACGGAGGTGAAGCTTACGGTGTATTTCCAGAACCGACCATCATTTGTTGCATTTGCCCTCTCTCAGTGGCAACTTGTCTAGTAGGGCAAATATTCTCAACGGAGGTGAAGCTTACGGTGTATTTCCAGAACCGACCATCATTTGTCAGAACTTCTGATGAGTGTATTTTGAAATATAAATTGTTAATATTTTCTATCAAAGTGTTGTCGTATAACTACATTTTTTTTTTCCCGCCCAGATTGCTGGAGATGTTGGAGCGTGCATATATGTGCAACAGACAAAACAGAGCCTATTTCAGGAGGGCGAGAGAACCTTTGGAACAAGATCAACACCGCGGACTACGGTCGGCGGCGGACAGCGGCTGGCGGACTGCGGCCGGTGGCGGACAGCGCCTGACGGACTGCGGCTGGCGAACAGTGGACACGAACTGCGGAGATGGACTACGACCGACGGACTGCGGAGACGGATTGCGGCCGGCGGACTGCGGTGCGGACTGAGGAGATGATTGTGGAGACGAACTACGGCCGGCGGCGAACTGAGGAGATGATTGTGGAGACGAACTACGGCCGGCGGCGAACTGAGGAGATGATTGCGAGACGGACAGCGGGCTCGCAGGGGGAAAGGAAGTTAGGTTTTTGCAAGACGGGAGACGGATTTCGGGAGCTTAACGCGAGACGGAGATATAGCCGTGGGAATACGAAAATAATTTCGTCGAAGAAGAGGGAAACCGGTAATGACCTTTAGGAGCGGTCGGAAACTGCTCCTGAAATGTTGCCAATAGAATCGGTCAAAGTATACCGCTTCTAAAGGTTGCCAATAATTTTTCGAGGAAACCGGTACCGACCTTTAGGAGCGGTCGAAAACCGCTCCTGATACGTTGCCTATAGAACCGGTCAAAATTTACCGCTTCTAAATATTACCAATAGAATCGATCAAAATATACCGCTTTTAAAGGTTGTCAATAATATTTCGTCGAAGAAGAGGGAAACCGGTATCGGCCTTTAGGAGCGGTCGAAAACCGCTCCTGATACGTTGCCTATAGAACCGGTCAAAATTTTATCGCTTCTAAATGTTACCAATAGAATCGATCAAAATATACCGCTTTTAAAGGTTGCCAAGAAATCGGTACCGGCCTTTAGGAGCGGTCGAAAACCGCTCCTGATACGTTGCCAATAGAACCGGTCAAAATTTACCGCTTCTAAAGGTTGCCAATAAAACCGGTCAAAATTGACCGCTTCTAAAAATTAATCTTTGATTCATTCTTTTCCAAACCTCTATTTTTGGTATCGTTATCTATCTAAATGGACGAAAAAAAGACAGTAGTGCTAATTAAAATCCAAGCCTATCAATTTAGTGGAAAAAAAATATTAAAATAAAGCTTAGCATAATAAACAAAATATAATAATAAATTTGAAAAACAATACAACTAACTTGAAAAAAAGATAAATCAAAGGATTCATTAAAAAAGATAAACTCTAATCGATTATAATTTTGTCACCATTAATACTTAAAAAATTTATCACATAATAAAAATTAAACCAAGAAATTACCTCCACAAACAAAATCAAAGGCTTATGACACAGAAGTAGAAGGCCAGATGAAACTAGGGCGCAACTGATTTGATGGACCGCTAGAACAGAGAAGACTGTTGAACACAGAGAGATGAAATTGGAAAATAATACACTCCTTAAATCCAAACCAGCTAGCTAGGATTTTTTGGAAGATAAAAACTAAGAAACGACCACCCCTCTAATCCAAGACGTACGACTGCTTAGGGTTTTGAGATAATAGACAATAATACCTCTTTTTATAAACCTTTAGGAGTGGTTATTAACCGCTCCTAAAGATTTGGGATCGGTTATTAAACGATCCTAAAATTATTATACAAATATATTCTAAATATACTGAACAGAATCAAAAAATTTCAATTTAAAAAAATATTCAATTGAAGCGGTATTAGGAGCGGTTATAATTAATGATTCTAAATATGTTAAACAGAATCGGAAAATTATCCGCTCAAAAAAGTGGTAAATTGAAGCGGTATTAGGAGCGGTTATAACCGCTCCTAAAGCAATAGGAGCGGTTAATAACCACTCCTAGAAAATTTATATAGGACCGTTTGTTACCCGATTCTAAATATACTCAACAGAATCGAAAAAAAATCCTCTTGAAAATTTTTTTCAATTGAAGCGGTATTAGCACCGGTTAAGAAAACCGTTTCTAAAAGCCCCCCTTTTACCATCATTTTCCCAACCGCTTCTAAAATTCCAATCCAAATGCCTCATTTTTTTGTAGTGGATGAACATTCCTCTTCTTCCTCACCATGGACCAGTTCAGGATTTTTATGGAATTTTACCAATTTATTCCATAGGTCCTTGGCATCCCTGTATTCACCTAGCTTGCACAAGATATGGTTAGATATTAATTTAATTAACATTTTCGTTACCTTAACCGTTGTCTTGAATTGTTGTCGTTGCTCCTCGGTCAATTTTGATTTTTCGATTATCTTCTTGTCTTCACCCCTAGGTACTTCAAAACTGTCTTCAATTGTTAGCATTATATCGAAATCGATTTCGAAATATACCTCCATCTTTTTCTTCCACCAAGAAAAGTCTCATTCGAATTTCGGTGGATGGTTGTTGATGTCGGCCATTTCGGTTGCTTATCGCGGCGATGAATCTGACAGTAAGCTCCTCGCTTTGATACCACTTGTTGGATGATCGTGGCCGGGCTAGAAGGGGGATTGAATAGCCTTTCTCGTGTGCGTGATGGAAATCGGTCGTTCATCTCTACAATTCGGTTAACGCAGTGGAAATATGAAATACAATACGAATATAGAGACAAATACACAATCACAATATAAAATACACAACGATATACGTTGTTCGGAACCTTAGGGTTTCTACTCCACGAGGCGAGCTCTAGTGATGACAACACCACTAATAAAACTCCTTCTCGACAACAAGTTGGAGGTGGAGAAACCTCGTACAAAGATTACAACAGTAATACAATGAATTACAACAAGAAAAACTAAGTAATACACAAAACAAGTAAAGAACACTTTACACAAGAACTTTGGATTGCTTGCATGTTGCTTGCTTTAGATTGACCTTGAAGATCTGGAATGCAGCAGCAATTCCCCTTCAAAATCGCCCCAAAATCTCTATGGAAATCCTCCCCTAGCTCCTCCTTTTATGCTTGTTTCGGGCTGATTCCGTGCCTGGCAGTCAACTGCCATAAGTCCCCAGTCGACTGCTCCTGTAGCCATTATGAGACAATGACCTAATCCACGTTGGCATCCAAATTAACGGATACACTAGCCGATCGCCCGGTTTCCATCGATCGATTGCCAACCGAGCCGATCGATCGAATGGCCACCAACGCTCAGATACTCGCGATTAATCACAATGGCTTCTTGTTCACGATACGACTACCATTAGTCAGCCGGCGATCGCGCATCGCAATGCAGTCGAATGCCAGTTAGCTACCACCAGTCGACTGTTGTCGGGTAAAACCTCAAACACAAGTTGTTTGAGCATCCGACCGTCGGGTAAAACCTCAAACAATATGTTTGAGCATCTGATACACCCTTAGCCTAGACATAAGCTTTCTAGCCACCTCTACTAGCTTCGCGCCTATCGGATTCCTCCAAGTCATCCATACGCAGATCCCTCTAAGTCATCCATACGCAGATCCCTCTAAGTCATCCATGACTTGTTCATCTATACGCTAGCCTCCAGGTGCTTCCTTCAGCTATTGTTAAGCTCTCGGTGTTTATACCGCCAAGGTATATATGGACTTACGCTCCCAAGACTACCGCTAAGCCTTACACCACCAAACCACCCCTTGAACTTCCCAAATGCCAAGTCCCTATAACTTGAACTTTCACCGTCAAAACTACATACTTGGACTTACGTGGCCAAGGCTACACACTTGGACTTCCCATTGCCAATGCCAACCCATGTTGGACTTTCACCGCCAAGGCTATACACTTGGACTTACGTGGCCAATACTACACACTTGGTGTTCCCTTGTCAACTCCATATTGGACTTCCAATGCCAAACCCCATGCTTGAACTTTCACCGTCAAGGCTACACACTTGTGTTAGGACCTGTGCGCTCGCTAGATGGGGGTGAATAGCGCGTTGCCCGTACGTAGATGGAATTTGATCGTGATCATCTCTACAAAACTCGTTATGTGCAGCGGAATAGTAATAATAAAAGCAATAACGAAAAGATACAATCACGAACACAAGGATATAACGTGGTTCGGAACCGCACAGTTCCTACTCCACGGATTGGGCTCAAACGAGCCCTAGTGATGCACACGCACTCACTAATCAATAAACTCCTTCTCGACAACAAGTCGGAGGTGGAGAAACCTCGTACAATGAATTACAACAAGTAATACAAAGTAAACAAGCAAATACAAGTGAAAATGTAAAGAACACTTTGCAAACTAGGGTTTTGAGCGCTTGCTTGTCGGTTGCTTGGATGAGCTTGAAGGACCTTGAAATACACTTGCAAATTGCCTTCAAATCACCTCACCAAAGCCCCCAAAGAACTGATGCTTGAGCCTTTCACGAACAGCTGCTTTTATCCTCCATCAGGTTGGATTTCCGGCAATGATCGCCATAAGTCCCCGATCCGCCAACATCGTAGAGCTGTGAGACAACGACTCAATCCACGTTGGACAAGTTCCAACGGGACTCTTGGCAGTCGACTGCAAACATTAGCAGTCGACTTCCAATGCCCGTAGTCGACTGCCCAGTCGGCTACGGAGCGTTCTGTGCTCGCAACTCAACTGGCAATGATCGTCGTTGGCGCGATCGTTGCCGACACCGATCGCTTCCATCGAGCGATCGCCAGAGCAATTCTAGCTCTTAAATGGCAGTCTAACTCAAGTCGACTCACGGCAGTCGAACCGGCCATAATGTCAGTCGACTGCCAACCTCAAGAATGAGATTTTAACCCAAGTATGGTGTCCCCATACTTGCTAGACCACCCTTAGCCTATACCTAAGCCTTCTAGCCACCTCCATCAGCCTCACGCCTCTCGGATCCCTCCAAGTCATCCATGACTTGTTCATCCATCGCGCTAGCCTTCAGGTGCTTCCATCGGCTATGTCATGCTAACGGTGTCTACACCGCCAAGGCACATTGGACTTACGTCGCCAAGACTCCGCTTGGACTTTATGCCGCCAACCATTGGACTTATGCTGCCAAAACTTCACCCTTGGACTTTATGCCGGCAATATCAATCCCCTTGGACTTCTCAAATACCAAGACTCAAGCTTGTACTTTCCCTTGCCAACCCATGTTGGACTTTCTATTTGCCAAGACCCATGCTTGGACTTCCCTTGTGCCAAGTACTCAAGACTTGGACTTTCCCAAATGCCAAGTGTCCCACTTGGACTTTCCATGCCAAGTACCCATGACTTGGACTTTACCTTTGCAAGACCCATGCTTGAACTTTCCCTTAATCACATGGTCAACCCTAGTCAACCATCAAAGTCTCCCTCGAGTCAAACTCGAGTCCGGTCAAACATGACCCGGGTCGATTGCTCCAACAATCTCCTCAACATATTAACCGACATCAATGTTCAACATCAATGTCAAACCACTTTGTCAAACATCAAAACATCACTCGAGTCAAACTCGAGTCTGGTCAATCGTGACCTGGGCCGATTGCACCAACAATCTCCCCCTTTTTGATGTTTGACAAAACAAACCTTGAGTTAGGCCCCTAACTCAAATCCCCTTACCAATTTTCCAAATTGGTAATTTAACCTTCTCCAAAACATTCTCCCCCAAACATTCTCCCCCTTTTTGACTAACATCAAAAAGGTGATCTCTCCAAGGAGGTCAATGTCTCATATCCCAATGAGATCTTACAATCTCCCCATTGATCCAAAAATACCTAGGATGCCTACACTCTTCCTAGTGATAAGTCTCATATCACTCAAGAGAGGCAATCCTATTCACTCTCCTAATTTCCAAATTGGTTCTCTCAAAATCTCATCAATTTTCCCAATTGATGATACTCTCCCAATAACTTCTCCTCTTTCAAGAAGAGAAACACATCCATCATCCCAAGATGAATAACTCCTCCTAAAGGCTTGCTCCCCCTTGACCATTGCACCAACAATGTCCTTGGGAAGTCTCTAAGCCAATAGAAACTCTAAACCATCAAAATTAAGGATCTAAGTTCAAACTTGAACTTTCCACACCCTAAATTTGATACTTTGACCTAACACCTCTCCTAATCCATATCCAATGGATTTTCACCCTTTATAATGCTTCCCAAAGTATATCCTAGGATTAGGAGTGGTTAGGGACCTTTACCATGGCTAAAATCAAGCTAAACAACCTCGACCGCCACTACATCGATCGATCGCCATCACCGATCCGCCACCAAGGGCCCGATCGATAATTTAAATTTCCAAATTTCAACTATCAGAATCGAAATTTGAAAAAGCATAAGTAATTCTACGTATATCAAAAAATCACGAAATTTGATACGTATATTACTTTTAGTCAATACAATGGGTGAAAAATATTTGAAAATTATTTTACCCATAAAATATCGAAATTGATACAAAATTCAAAAGTGAAGAAAAACTTCAAAGTTTTGGCTCATTTTGTATCAATCTCATCAATGGTGATTGCTATCAAAAGATAGACTTCACCAAGGTTTTTAAAATGATTTTAAAATATTTTCAAAACCTTATTTTGGATCATATCCCTTGGGCTCTATGTACATGACTTGTACACAAACTTTCCCAAAGATCCACAATTGAAATTTGATGAGTTTTTAGTTCATCTAGATGCAAGAACTATACACCTTGAACTTAACTCATATCCTAACATCTCACATGTATCTAGAGTATATAAATACACATACATGTCAATGTAATGTGAGATGTGGGTTTTGTTCATCATAATCTAGGGTTTCATGCATTTTCTAAGGCAACACTATTTGATTCCCTTATGAATGGGACTCCAAGTCATGTCATAGTCCTTAAATCAATTTTCAATCAAGTTAATGCATGAAATGATCATGGCATAATGATAGCAAAAATAAAGCATGGCCAATGATCATGATGTCATGGCATATGATATAAAACTAAAGCACATGACATTCAATCCTAATTCCTAAACATAATCATGACATATAAATGATAAAAATAGGCATGATGTCATGACATGTTATATGACAAATCAAAGCATGACATATAAAATATATAGGTATAATAATACCTAAAATTTAATATTAGTTGCCATTTGATATAATCAAGTATATTTTGCCATAAAAACCTAAATTCTCCCAAATGTGTCAAAAATCCAAAATGGCACATTAAAACCTCTAAACCTAAATTGTGCCAATTTGATCATTTTGTCAAGCTTCTCAAGTAATATTGGCACATCCTAAAATCTTTTAGGATTTAAGCTCAAATGTATTTCTAAGGTAACCATAACCTTGAAAATATCCTAAAGTGCCACCTTTACCATGGTTGAGTTAACTACCCATCCAATCAAGGTTGGCACAGCCTAAACCCATCTAGAGTGAATCAATCACGCTCTTAGGAACCCAAAACCTATTTGAGCTCCTAGGGTTAATTAGGTATTCCTTAGGGATAACCTCCCTAGATACCCTCCTAATGACCCTCTTAGGCTTGTTAGCCTTGGTCATTTGGGTCTTACCTAGGTTGACTCTAGGGGTAACTCCCCTTGCAACCTTTTTAGTGGCCACCCTAGGTTTCCTAGAAACCCTAGCCACTAGGCACAACCTTTGGTCAACCTTAGGGATGACTTCCCTATTGACCTTGGTCTTCCTAGACTTAGTTTGTGTTCCATAGTCCAATGGAACACTATGGTAAGTCACCTTAGGCTTAGGTTTGTGACCCAAACCTTGCTTGCCCTTGGTTGACTTTTGACTCTTAGGTCCTAGGTGTTGACTTTGACTTTTGGACCTAGACTTTTGATCACTTGACCCTTTAAATTGATTTTGCATGATTTTAAGGGTCTTTTCTAGTTTTTCAAGCCTTGACCTCAAGACTTGATTTTCCTTTTCTAATTTCCCAATTTTTGAATTTTGATCTAATCCTTGGGCATGGTTCTTTCTAGGCATATGCCTAGTCCATTTAGGGTTGAGACCTAGGTGCTCTTGTACCTTTCTAATGGTCTCCCTAGGTAAAATTTTTCTAGAGTTATTTGACCTAGGTTTGTCCTTAAATAAGTTATTTTTAGGGACATTAGTCCCAAATTTCTCCCTATTTCCTACATGGACTCTCTTAGCTCCTAAACAAAAATACTTGTTCCTATTAGCATGCTTTTCATAAATTGCAAGAGAATTAAAACTCCTAGCATGCTTTTGTCTATTAAACCTAGAAGAATGAGCATTATTGAAATAATATACCTTAGAGTTTGCCTTAGTAGCTCCCCCTACTTGTGATGCTCCTTCTTGGGTCTTTTTGCTCCCCCTAGGACTTTGATTCCTATAATGCCCTTTTGAATTGCATTTGAAGCATATGATGTGCTCCTTGCCTTTAGGTGTTGGGGAACCGGCACCCTTGACTTTTGGTGCTGGTGGAGCTTTCTTGATCCTTTTAGGACACTTACTCTTGTAGTGTCCTTGCTCCCTACACTCAAAACATATTATATACATTTTATTATTAATTGATGTGTTTGAGTTACCTAGGGTGATTGTGGTGGTCGGAGTGGATTCTTGAGCTTGCTCTTCCTCTCTACCGGATGTAGATGATTCTTCTTGTTGCTCCGGTATTGAGGATGCCCTAATCTCCTCCCCCTCAATCCTAGAAGTGGATGTCTCCTCCGATTCTACTTCCTCTTCCTTCTTGGATGTTGATGATCTCTCAACCTCCAAGTCCTCACTTCCTTGTGAGGATGATGCATTAGCCTTGACCTCTTGATTTTCCTTTCATCTAATTTCATACACAAGATATTTTGAATTATTGATTAATCCTTCATATGGTTCATTCTTCTTCAAAGGCATGGACTTGCTAGTCCATTTAGTTTTCTGAGAATAGGTCCTCTTGTACCTTTCTAATGGTCTTCTAGAAATCTCTCATCATTAGAAAGTCCTCAATTCTTGCCTTTCATTGTCTAAAGTCTTCTTGTCTATAGAAGGAGTAAGGGATTGGACATTAGTTCCCAAATTTCTCCTATTTCCTACATGGACTTAGCTCCTAAACAAAATACTTGTTCCTATTAGCATGCTTTTCATAAATTGCAAGAGAATTAAAACTCCTAGCATGCTTTTTGTCTATTAAACCTAGAAGAATGAGCAATTATTGAAATAATATACCTTAGAGTTTGGTAGTAGCTCCCTACTTGCGGATGCTCCTTCTGTCCTGAAGCTGCCTCCCTAGGACTTTGATTCCTATAATAAACCCGTACAATGAATTTAAACAAGTAATACAAAGTAAACAAGCTGCAAGTGAAAATGTAAACCGCACACTAGGGTTTTGGCGCTGCTTGTGAGGTTGCTTGGATGAGCTTGAAGGACACGAAATGCACTGCAAACACCTCAAAGCCCCCACACCAAACATGCTTATATGAGCCTTCCACAAATTGATGCTTTTGATCCTCCAGGGATGATGCAGTGGAAGTCCCGAGCTTGCTCTTCCTCTATGAGACAACGTAGATGAATCCACGTTGAGAAATTTTAACGGGACTCTTGAGCGATGCCCAAAATCTCCTCCCGCTAACCTAGAAGTGATGTCGATCCGATTCGGGCGTTCCTGCTTAACTCAGCTGGTAGTTGATGCGTCCTCCAAGTCTCATCCTTGTGAGGATGATGCATTGCATCGATCGCCGCCCTCCGGACTCTTAAGTCGAACTCAAGTCGACTCACTCTCGGCCCATACCGACCGCGATCTACATAATTACCTCAAGAATGAGGTTTTAACCCAAGTATGGTTCCCCCATACTTGCTAGACCACCTTAGCCTAGACCTAAACCTTCTAGCTTGACCTCTCGGATCCCTCCAAGTCATCCATGATTTGTTCATCCATCGCTAGTTATATCCTTCCATTATGGATCATTCTTCAAATCTCTCTCACATTGGAAGTCCTCACCCTTGGACTTCATTGCTAAGACTCGCTTGGACCATAGAAGGACTTATGCTGTTAATACTTTCACCCAATTGGACTTCTTCCATCTTCACCTTGGACTTCTCAAATGTCAAGACTCAAGCTTGGACTTTCCCTTGCCAACCCATGTTAGATTTTCCATGCCAAGACCAATGCTTGGACTTTTCCTTGCCAACCCATGTTGGACTTTCCATTTGCCAATACCCATGCTTGGACTTTTCCTTGCCAACCCATGTTGGACTTTCTATTTGCCAAGACCCATGCTTGGACTTCCCTTGTGCCAAGTACTCAAGACTTGTGTTAGGGCAATCTCTTGCCGTAATATGGTTTTGATGGAGTGGCAAAGGGTTTAAGTTAGTTTGATATGTTGATTTGATATGTGCGTTGAGTGATGCACAGACTACTAATCAGTATAAACTCCTTCTCGACAACAAGTCGGAGGTGAAGCCTCGGTTGAATTCGTAATACGCAAGCAAAGTGCTTGGAGCCGGACGAGAAGCTTGGAGTGAAGCCGAGGAAGTAGACTTGAGGCAAGAGGCGAAGGAGCATTGCGAGCCGTCGCTTTGATCTTTGCGAGGGCGTGGCGAGAGCGAAGAACTTGAGGCGAGGACTCAGAAATGAGTGGCGGTGTAACCGGGGAAGGGTAGCTGTTAGGTGAAACTGGGCCATTTGGCCATGTGTCGGGTGGGTTTCGACACGGTCATTGCCATGTCATGGCGGTCATTGGGCTCTGGCTCCAGTGAGTTCGGTGGTATCGACCGGCTGGATTGTGGCCAGCGATCGGCGCCCATCACGTGGGCGATCATTGCCGAACCATCGATCGGCTGCTGAGCGGCCGATCGGCCCAGTCAATGGGGTTCGGCCCGCAGAACCGTTCGTAGCCGTAGGCGATCGACTACGGAGGCGATCGGCCCGATGAGTCCATCGATCGGCGCCAAGTTCCGTTGGACTAGCGGTCGGGATCCGGCGTGTTCGGAGGCCGTTGTAGTAAGGCGATCGGTGCCAAGGCGTGATCGTGATGGCGGCCAACGGGAAGAAATCAGCCCTCTCTATAAAAAGAGAGGGTGTAAGCCTTTGAGAGGCAAATGCTCATATTCCAAACAATCTTCCTAGTGCCCCACAAGCTCTAAACTCTTCTTACCTGTTCTTACTCCATTCTATTTGTAAGAAGAGTGTGCTTGATTTGTAAAGGTTACCTCCACCTAGCTTGGTGCAAAGGAGAGACCATTTAGTGGATTGGTTTAACGGAGTGATTCACCAAGGACGAATCAGGGACCGTGGATTAGCGGCGTAGCCGTGAACCACGTTATACCATCGTGTTAGCGTTTGTTTTATTGTTTGTCTTTTGCTTTGTATTTGTATATTCCGCTTGCGCTAATCTTTTGTAGACGAGCAATTTACGACGTCCAACGTACGAGGGCTATTCACCCCCCTCTAGTCGGCCATCCGATCCCCTACAACTTGGACTTTCCCAAATGCCAAGTGTCCCACTTGGATTTTCCATGCCAAGTACCTATGACTTGAACTTTGTCTTTCCAAGACCCATGCTTGGACTTTCCCTTAATCACATGGTCAACCCTAGTCAACCATCAAAGTCTCCCTCGAGTCAAACTCGAGTCTGGTCAAACATGACCCGGGTCGATTGCTCCAACAATCTCTCCAACATATTAACCGTCATCAATGTCCAACATCAATGTCAAACCACTTTGTCAAACATCCTATGTCAAACATCAAAACATCACTCGAGTCAAACTCGAGTCTGGTCAATCGTGACCTGGGTCGATTGCACCAACAACTTGGAGTTACGTGGCCAAGGCTACACACTTGGTCTTTCCATGACAATCACATGTCATATGTTTTGTCTAACATCAAAATACTCCTCGAGTCAAATTCGAGTCCGATCAATCATGACCTAGATTAATTGCACCAACAATGAGGTATCAAATCCTAACTCTCCCCATTCAAATATATTATAGAAATCCAAGTTGTTATAGATATATTTAGCTTTAACTCTTTTAATGATTTTTGTTAGTAACTCAATCAATTAATTATTAGAATTGACAAAAGAAGTGACAATGCCATTAGTTTGTATTTTTTACCTTATGAAATGGAAATTTATCTCAATTGCTATATGCATTATCCTTTCCTAAAACAATAGATTTAAGGCTATATGTATTGTCGCTTGATTGCCATAGTAAAGTTTCATAGGCTCTACAAGTGTGTATCCTACTTCAATCGTCAAAAACACTCTCATATCATTGACATAATAGCTCTATACTTTGATGTGTACTTGACCATGCAATTATTGTTTTATTCTTTATTAGGAAATAAAATTATCTCCTAAAAGTATATAATAGATAGATTGGCGTAGATGGTACAATATATAGAAGAGTATTATTTTAATCTGAATCAATTTTATTATAATCTAAATGTGGCCTCAATCATAAAATATAATACCTTTCCTTGAAATATTTTTGAGATATTGTAAGATTCTTATGGTCCCATCTAATAGGATAAAATTTTGTTATTGTTGTTATAAGATTCTTATAGCCACAAGCTAGTGATCGCAAGATGGATTCTTTAGAAAAGAAGTAATCATATTGACTATGAATTGGATATAAGATTTAGTGACTATAAAATAGTTCAACTTTTCCAATAAATTTCCTTGGTTGGTTAGAGATAGAGACTGTCCTAATTTGAAAAATTAGACTCCAAGGCTCGGGATAAAATTTAAAAATTGAGACATATTTTCATCACCTATGATGGCAATATCAACCACCTATACAGTAAGCCAACTATATGCTAAGAAAAGACTTGCGATCACTTAGTTTTAGTTTGAAAGTGTTGATGAAAGAAGCCTTTAACTATGCATTTGATGGAGTCATCACCTGTGATGGCAATATCAACCACCTATACAGTAAGTAGCATATCCTAATTGAAAAATGCGATAAACATTGATGATGTCATACTAAAGAAGGGTTTAACTAAAATTTTTAAACCATGTTCTTGGAAATTGTTTCAAGTCATAGATATTTATTTAGCTTGCACATAATCCCAGCATCTCGTAAGCAACAAGCTCAAAAGGTTTCTCCATATACACCTCTTTTAATAGATTGCTATGAAGAATATATTCTTAATGTCAAGATGATGAAGTGACCAATAAAAATAGCTACTAAGTAGAGCAATAACATGGCAAAATTATGACTTCTAGAGGTAAGACATCGAGATAATTAACTCCATTAATACGAGGATACCCTCTGCCACCTAATAAACTTTAAGGTTGTTGTTGTAGCAATAGGAGAGCATTTAACTATGAATGTCCATTTGCATCTCGCTATAAATTTGCCAAAGGGAGAGGGACAAGTTCCCAAGTGGCATTAGAGTGGAGTATAGCTTGCCTCCATCTTTGATCTAAGAGGGCCTCTAAGAAGTTTCAAGGAATAAACTACAAGAATAAGGAAGTCAAGAAGGACAATATTTGGGTGATGATATGATCCGAGATAATGGATGTGATGATTCAGTAGAATATTCATGGTCGAACTCTTTCCTCCAACTCAGTACAGTTCAGATATATCTTCGGAGTACCGAGCTAGTCAAATCAGTCATCTTCGGAGCTTTATTAGGTCAAGCATATGTGTGACTTCGAGAAGTCGGAGGTCGAATGTTAGTAGGTTGGCTTTTGCAAGATTGACCTTTTTTAGATCGATCGTTAGGAAGGGAAGTACTTCCGATCTGAGAGGACTCAAAAGCAAGCGAAAAGGGAGTCGAGGAGCACCTCGACGAAGTCCCTCTGATGCTCAAGTCATAAGATAGAGAAGATGTGTAAAATAGAGAAGATAAGTAGAAAGATTAGATATTACTTGATCCCCTATGCCCCCTCTCTTAGCTTTATATAGGAAGAGAAAAATGTGCCCTTTTTAGGGGAGACATGGCGTGGAGGTATGACTTAGAGACGTGACTTCTTGGAGAAGATCATGGAGATGTGACTTCCTAAAGAAGATCATAGAGATGTGACTTTTTCGAGAAAATCATGGAGACGTAGCTTCATAGAGAAGATTGTAGAGGCATGTTAATCTAACTATCAAATTAATCTCGGGTAGTAATCTGCCAATTTGAGCTCGGGTAGGTGATTAGGCCGATCTGAGCTTAGGGGTTCAGGCCGACCTAAATGCCAAATTGAGTTCAGGAAATTTGATCTTAGGAGATTGGGACAATCTAATTGCTAAACCGATCTCGGGTGCGCTTTAGATGGACTTAGTTGACTCTTGCTATATTTGACCAAGTTCAAATTTAAGTTCCACGTCATCATGACTGTTGACCTAACCTTACCATCTAGCGGGAGGTACTTCTGCCACATCACAGACATCCCCTACCTAGTCTAGTTGAAAGAGGTGTAAGTCTGATAGACTGGACTGGTATTAAATCCTCATCTCGAAAACATGTGAGATCGTATTGATTCATGGCGAGATATGAGGTGACGTTCTCCATGCCCAAGAAACCATCGCCTCATCTTTAAACACCTGTTAGAACCATCCCGCCGAGCCACGTGTCAGAATTATCTTGCAGAGCCACACATGTCAGAATTATTCTGTCGAGCCCTATGATGGCCTTGCTATGCGATTATGCGTGTCGAGGTAATTATAAAGATTGAGAAGATATTCTTTGATGGGATGGCGGAAATTTGGAGATCTGATGTGACGGTTGAGATTTCCAAAATCATAATGATTGGTTTGATGGTAGAGATTGCTAATCTGACGATGGAGATTACTGATCTTACAGAGGAGATTGTTGATCTAATGGTGAAGATTGCTGATCTGACGGTCATGGCTGCCACCTTCGTCTTTATTAAGACCTGTCAAGTTAGTGTTCTCACATTCGTGCCATCTTCTTCTTTTCTCACCTTCTACTTGTCAGTGCCTTCAGTGTCCTTCATCAACTCGTAAGTCTCGTTCTTTTCCTCCTCCTGTTTTTCTTTTAACTCTATGGATGAGAGCTCATCTTTGTTGTATGAGACCACCTTCACCCTTTTGAATATAGAGTAGCCCTTAGGGAAGCCTTTAAAATCTCAAACTCCTACCGAATGTGCATCTCACAACTAAAGCAATGCCCATATACCCCTCCGACTGATGGATTTGTCACCTTCTTCCATGGTCAATTGGTAGGAGGTCTCCAATTTCCTCTTCCTCCTTTTTTTTGGCGAGATCTCTACTTATTTCCATATTCCGTTACAATAGTTGACCCTTAATTCCTTTAGTCTAATCTATGGGGTTGTCATCCTTTTTCACTTTTATCACATTCCTTTAAGCACTAAGACCTTCCATTTCTTCTTCACCCCAAAAAGGATAGAAAGTGGAATTTTTTACTTAGCCGCTAGGCTATCCACTAAATATTTGACAAATTTTCCTACTTCCCATAAGTATTGGAAATCTCAATACTTTTATGTCCAATCTATCCCCACTTTTGATTGCCCCGTGGCTTGGCAAATGGAGATACCGCTAGCACCCAAGCTGGGCCAGTACAAAGAGCTCTCCTCTTATTAAGAAATAGCAGAGGTCTTAACCGATCTGAGTTTTGATATCAACCTACTACTTGAGGAGGGGTTTCTTGACTATTTTGGATCGATCTCCATAGAAGTCGAGCTTAGTGGCTCTTTAGGTAAGGAAAATCTTATCTCTTCTTTTCAGCTGAAAATATAAATTGACCATTCTATTTTCTTCTTGTAGTCGAAGTCATGTTTAGGGCTTCTTGCACCAAGCACCTAAAATGGAACAGAGCTCAGGTCATGCCCCCGCCCACAGTTCAGTCAAAGGCTCCTGCATCTGAGGAGGTGGAGTCAGAGGGATAGAGCCGATGTTGCAAGCGAGGTCAGTCTAAAACATTGCCAGTAGGGTCGAGCTCCTCCCACCGATCTCCTAGTTATGCTATGGAGATGCCCCCTTAAGAAACAACATGCATCCCTCCTGAACCAACAAGCCTTGCTCCAGTACCTCTAGAGAGACCTTCGCCTATCCCTCAAGAGCCAAGTTACCATTCTTCCTCCCTCCCAGGGATAGCTTTCGGACATGAGGTACCTCGTGCTCCTCGAGCGACTCCTCCTCGAGGCTTCCTACAACAAATCATGGAGATGAAGGAGGTCAATCTGAAGGATAACACCCTAGCGGGCTTGTGCGATTCGATGAACCTTCTTATGACCAAGATAACTAAACCACTTTTTCCTAGTCGTTCTCCCAACACTAATTTTTTAGTAATGTGCATAGCTCTGAGGCCATCAAAGGTAGTTGACATCTCGATTGCCCCCTCAGTCTGACACCTACTAAGTGATGCAGGCTCGGGTGATCAAAAGTTTGAAGCATCTTCAAGAAAAAGAAACGGAGTTAGAAATAACTCAAGTTGAATAAGCTATCCACTAGGCCCAAACTATGAGATACGAGGTTCAACTCATTGAGCTCCAAGCCAAGCTTCGAATGAAGCTTCAGGAGGCGGAGCAAATTCAACAGACTTTAGAAGCTCGGGCAATTGAGGAGGCTACTCACCGAGAACTTTTTGCTGCTGCGGTGGAGGCGACAAAAGAGGAACTGACCACCAATAAGGTCGGGGAAGAAGGTTGATGGGTCAATACAAAGAAAGCATTTCTTATGTCCAAGGAGTTTGCAGATATAATTGGGGAGCGCATAATAAAAATGTTGGAGATCGGCTACAACGGAGCAATATGTCACTTCCAAGAAGCCGAATATCCTCCCGCAGGGACCTCGTTAGAATTTTTAGATCTGAAAAGGGTCCTTGACGAGATCCCTGATGATGTACTTGAGGATTAGTTCCTGGACTTAGCTAACCTTGTTATAAACTTTTGGAAAATGAATGCACTGTATCTTTTTTTGAAGATATTTTAACTTGTCTATTGTTTGGATTCTATCTGGCAAAGTGCTTTTGTCACAAGCAACTTAGGTTGAGAGCAAGGAGAAAAAATATAAGGTGGCATGCCAAAGGAATTGTTGAGCTGAGTAACACCTTGATGTGAGATTGGCAGATAAATATAATGATGCTCTGGCCCGAGACCAAGAGGAATATTTGATAGATATCTTAGTTTGAGGCTAAGGGAAGAATACTAGGACACCTTAGTCTCAGATTAAGTGAAAGAGTACCGAGCTGTCGATCCATTGATGGATGCCTCAGTCTAACACTAAGGAACTATACATAGCCAAATTGATGATCTACTGATGGACACCTCGGTCCGAGACCAAAGAGAATAAACTTCGTCGAACTGGCGATCTATTGATAGATGCTTCAGTCCGAGATTAGAGGCAATAAACATAGCTGATGGATGCCTTGGTCTGAGATTAAGGGAATAAACATTTCCAAACTGGTGATATACTGATGGATGCCTCAGTCTAAGACCAAAGGGAATAAATATTGCGGAACTGGCGATTTATTGATCGATGTCTTAGTTCAAGACCAAAGGGAATAAACGTAGCCGATGGATAGTTCGAGACTAAGGGAATAAACGTCGCCGAACTGACAATCTACTAATGGATGCTTCAATCCGAGATCAAAGGGAATAAATGTAGCTGATGGGCACCTTAGTCTAAGACTAAGGGAATAAACATTGCCGAATTGACAATCTGTTGATGGATACCTCGGTTTGAGACCAGAGGGAATAAATGTAGCCAATTGACATCTTAGTCCGAGACTAAGGGAATACATGTCGTTGATCTAGTGATCTGTTGACAGACACGTCTGAGACCAGAGGGAATAAAGTTGTTGAACTAGCGATCTATTGATGGATGTCTCGGTTCGAGACTAGAGGGAATAAATATAGCCGATGGACGTGTTAATCTGAGATTAAGGGAATAAATATCGCTGAACTGGCGATCTACTGATGGACTCCTCGGCTCGAGTTCAGATGGAATAAACATTGCCGTACTGGAAATCTGCTAATGGGTGACTCGGTCTGAGACTAGAGGGAATAAATGTTGATAAAGAAAAAATAGTTTTATTTCTCTATAGGAAAAAATATGATTATTGACCTGTGAATTGGTTCATACATGATAGAGTCATAAATGAAAAGCATTCCATGGTCGAACAAGCTCTCTCCCATCCTTATTTTGCAAATAGTAAGCTCCGGAACTTAGCTTCTTAAGGATCTAATAAGGTCCATCCCACTTAGGCTCAAGTTTCTCGACCTCCCTTGCAGGTTGTGTTTTCTTCCATACAAAGTCACTTACTTGAAATGAACGAGGGATGACCTTCTTGTTGTAAGCTTGAGACATCTGTTGTTGATAAGCCACGAGCCAAGCTGCTGCTTTATCCCTTGTTTCACTCACCAGATCTAACTCAGTCAACCTCTTCTCAGCATTTTCATTATAAGAAGCAATCCGATGTGATTCCAAGCTGATCTCCACTGGAACTACCACTTCCGAGCCATACACTAAATGAAAAGGTGTCAATCCCGTGCTTTCTTTAGGAGTTGTTCGGTAAGCCCAAAGAATACTCGATAGTTCTTTAACCCAACTTCCTCCAACATGATTGAGCTTAATCTTGAGTCCTCAGATCAGCTGTCGATTAATAACCTCGACCTACTCATTGCTTTGAGGATAAGGGATCGAGGTAAATCTTTGTTGAATTTCCAACTATTGGCACAATTCTCGAATTCTCTAACCTTGGAACTATCACCCATTATCAAAGACAATATTGCGAGGAATATCATACCGACATATAACATTCTTCCAAAGAAACTTAAGCATGACATCTTTTGTAATTCTTGCTAAGGGCTCGACTTCCACTCACTTGGAAAAATAATCAACGACTACCAAGAGGAGCTTCTTCTGATTATGCCCTAAAGGAAAAGGCCTGACCAAGTCCATACCCCATTGGTCAAATGAACATGATATTGCCGAAGCCCTCAAGAGCTTTGTCGGATGTTGAGAGAAATTTTGGTACTTCTGACAATTGAGACAGGTGTTGACATAGTCAGTCGTGCCCTTTTGCAGAGTTAGACAAAAATAATCAACCAATAAGACTTTTTGAGAGAGAGATCTCGACCCAATGTGACTACCACAACATCCTTCATGTATCTCATGTATTACATAGTCAACCTCTTCAGGATTGAGGCCCTTAAGCAAAGGACGTGAGAATTGTTGGTGCAAAGAGCACCACTCCTTAGTTTTGATGTATGAACCATAGTTTAAAGTTAGAAATTACTTATGTTTTAATGTGTGCTAAGTGTGTAGGCTTGATAGAAAGTCCTAGTAGGTTAGGTTAACCAGATACTAGGTATTGAGTAAAAGTCCTAGTAGATCAGACAGGCCGAATACTAGGCAAAAGAGTTGACAGATCAGGAGGATCGGATACCAGATAGGAAGTTTAGATGGGTCGTGTAGACCCGACATCTGGCAGAAGACCGATTGAGTCAGGAGACCGGACAACTAGCATGAAACCCAGTTGGGTCAGGAAGACTGGACAATTGGCGGGAAGCCCTGGTGGGTCAAATCGGATGTCAAGCATGGTAAGTCCAATAGGACAGTTGATAGGTAAGCCTCGAGTGAAGAGGTGAGGTCGAGTCCTCTGTAGGGGGACAAGATAGACATCGATATGATGGATAGTTCGTGTGGGACTAAGAAATCGAGATCGAACAGTATTACTACTGCCATTCCTTTCCATACTATGTATTTTGGCCAATATCATTTTGCAGGTCTCTAGTTGACTGTGATGTTTCTAGTCGACTCAGACACAATCGACTGAGTATGGTCCAATCGACTGGATATCCAGTTGGCAACACAGGTTGGTGATCGATTGAAGATTTGGCAATCGAAATGGTAAGAAATCTAGTTGACTGGGGAGGTTCAATCGGCTGGGATATGGAATTTCTTGAATTGCAGAGAAGCAGAGCCAAACAACCTAGAGTCGACTGGACTAAGTCCAGCCGACTGGAGAGGCCAAAATACCAAATCGACAGGCTAATTTGGAGTCAACTGGAGAGTGTTCCAATCGACTGCAAAGTGTCTATATAAGAAATGGAGGACCAACTCTGAGAACAACAACTCTACTACCTCCAAGTGTTGTCACAAGTGTTCTCATCTGCAAAATGTTCATCACGCTGCAACACACCATCTCCGACACTCGGAGCCGCATTTCATTCCTTAAAGAAGTGTTGGTATAACTTTTCTTGTATACTTTTGCTTATTTGTACTTAACTTAAATAGAATAAAAAGCTTGTTTCTATCCTATATCATTTGTAAAAAATGAATACTCTCTGAGTTCAAGAATTTCAAATCAGAGGACTTTTTAGTGGATCGAGGTAGCTCTCGGAGAGCTAGGGTCTTGGAGTAACAACCCGACTCAAGTTGTGAACCAAGTAAAAAACTTGAGCACTTGTCTTTAATTTATTTTGCTGCAAATAACTCTTATATTTTCAAAAGACAAAATAATAGTTTTCAAAAGTATAAAAATAAATTTTTTACAACCGCCGAGATTCACCCCCCTCTCTCGGGAACTCTCGATCCTACAATTGGTATCAGAGCGGGGCGCTCCGATTTTGATGCAACCACTAAAAGAGAGAAGAAAAATTTTCTTTACTTGTATTTTTAGTGCTTTAGTTCTTGCATCAAATTAATTTTTCCAATATTTGTTCATCTTGCTTGCTTTAGTATAAGTTTTGATTTTTGCACTAGAATAAGTTTTTAGTACAATTGTCAATCTTGCTTTATTTTGTTGTGTTTAAAACTTTGCACTAGTGAAATTTTTTTTTAAAAAAAATATATATTCTGCATTTTATAGAAATAGAAAATGTCACACCTAGAGGGATATAGCACCGTTCGCCCTCCTCTCTTTAATGAAGAGGACTTTTCCTATTGGAAGAGGCGAATAAAGTGCTTCTTGAAAACTGACTTAGAAGTTTGGTTTTCGATTAGGAAAGGGTTCACTTCTCCAGTAGATGTTTCAGGAGAGTTGTTAGATTCGGAGAAATAGACCATGGACATTAGAAAAAGAGCTCAAGTCGATTACAAGACCCTTAACAACTTGCAATGTGGACTAATTAGAGAAGAGCTCAATAGAGTCGGACATTCAAAAACTCTAAGGAACTTTGGGACAAACTAATTGAATTATATGAAGGCACTAATGACACTAGGATAGTTAAAATAAATATGCTTCTTAACAAATTATTTAATTGTAAAATGTTAGAAAATGAAAATGCGAGTCAACTACACACTAGGATTAAAGATATATTAAATGTACTACACATAATACGTCATCAAATTGAAAATAAGGACTTAATTAGGTATACTCTTAGGGTGTGTTTGGTTCAAGGTTATCATGGATAACTTCGGTTATCCATAATAATCTTGTTTGGTTCAAGGGATAAGTGATTCCCTAGTAATGAAGCATGCTCACCACATCAGCAAATGAGACATGCAATCCGGAATCATATTACCTAGGGGAGGGTAAGGTTTTTCTTGATTCCGGGATTAACAAATATTTTTTTCCCAAAATTATCCCTCAAATTTTATCAAATCTCAATTTCATCCTAATATAATCAAAACCTTAGTTGATCGCTCGCCGCTACCACCGTTGACCGCCACCGCCACCGCCACTGCCACCGCCATCACCACCGTCGTTGCCCATCGACTGTCATTCGTCGATCGTCGCCAGCAACCATCGTCAGTCGACGGTAGGCGATCGGCAGTCAGCTGCCAGTTGCCGACCTCAATTGCCACCCATCGCCCGTCACCCGCCGTCGGTCCCCGACTGTCATCTGTCAGTTGTCGATCATCACTGTTGCCCGCCATAGCCTCCGTTGCCATTCGGTGTCATCGACGGCCGACAATTATTGTCGTCAATACTGATACCAATACCACCATCTTTCATAGTAAATGAAACCTTAGAGTTGAACCAAGGATAATATAGTAAAATATTAAACTAGGTTATACACTAAAATCTCCAAACAAATAAATTTTTATTGCACTACTTATGATTAAACCAAACAACATAAGTTATGTTTCATTCCCCATAACCTTGGTTATGTGATTACCTGATAATGACATAACCAAGGTTATGCATGATAATTTGAACCAAATGCACCTTTAAGGCATTTCCTCAGAATGCCTTATAGGCATCCATTGTCGATGCCTATAAGGTTTCCCGAGATATTTCCTTAATTAGGTTAGATGAATTATTTTACGAACTTGAACTACATGAACAAGCTAACTCGAGTCAAATCGAGAACATTATAACTTTAATGGAAGATTAGACTAAAAGTGGAAAAGGAAAGAAAACCAAAAGTGAGTTCCAAGTTGAGTCAGAATCGGACCTAAACGGAGAAGAAGAAATCGTGAACATAGTCCAAAAGATATTCAATCGTAAGAAGATATTCATAAAGAAAGATGCCAAAAAGGTAGTCGACAACAAACCTAGACCTAGATTTGAAGTCACGTGTTACGAGTGCAACGGGAAGGGACACTACAAGTAGGAGTGCGCAAACCTAAAAAAAGAAGAAAGGCCTAAAATGTAAAAGAAGAAGAAGACACTCAAGGCAACTTAGGACGAATCGTCTTCGGAGGAGTCGGATGTAGAAGAACTTAAGAGGAGGTTTGTAGCTTTCATGGCCACAGACGAGTTCGAGGCCGAATCAAGTTCCGAGTCCGAGGTCGAGTCCGGGTTCGAGAGAAGCCATAGATCCGCATTCTTTTCCAAAGGACTAGATGAGATAACCTCTCCCTTAGAAGATAAATTGTATAACATAATAGCATGCCTAGGTAGGAAGTTAGCTACGTCCAAGAATCGAGTAGACTTACTTTTTAAGGAAGTCCAAGTACTTAAGGAGTAAGTCAACTCGAAGACTTTGACTTGCCAAATTAAGAATAGAGACCCAACTCAAGTTGCAAAGCTTAAGGAAGATAACTCAGTCCTAAAAAGGCAAGTTGAAGATCTCACCGAAATATTGGAAAGGTTCACTTCGGACTCCAAGTATCTTGACATGATGCTTAGGTCTTAACGAGTTGTGTACAATAAGTCTGAACTCGGATATAAGGCTAAGTCATCCTACAAATCATAGATGTCTTTACTTAGCCGAAACGCTAAGAGTCGAGTACAAGCATGGTTTCCTAAGTCAAGCTTAGTCAACTAAGTTGGATCGAATCAATTTTGGGTCCCCAAGAGTCAAATTCACTTAGTGAATAAAACTCAATTGAGCTATGACTTAGGGGAGCTAGATCTTTACTTGTTACTTCTCTTAATTGAACTTTTGCATGCTTAGTTAGTTTTACTTGCTTAATTTAGAACAGACTAGATAGGAAACAAAGTAGTTTAAACTTGAATAACCTAGTACTAAGACGAAGTGAACAGATAGTAAGTTAGGGAAGCTCTTCGAAGTGTATGTCTTAGGAAGTGGTCCACCTGATATCCAATAAGGTCATATGCCTCACCACTACTTGGTGCACTAAGTTGAGTGGAACTAACCAAAGCTAACTCACTAAGTCTTTAACTAGTTAGACCAAAGTTTAGTCTATAGCGAGTCAAGTATTTGATTCTTTGATTGACTTTGTCTTAGGAAGTTGTCCACTTGATATCCAAGAAGGTCATATATCTCACCACTACCTGAAAGTCAATTTTGAAAAAATGTATTTGATCAGCCAAGCTAAACTTGAATATAACACATGTTTAAGTACTTTCAATTTTCATTAAAATTAATCAAGATAATAATGAATCCTCATCTCACAAAATCCATAAGATTAACGTGTATTGAAAATCTAGAGTGGGTGAGATGATTAAGTTTAATTAATTAATATATTTTCAAAAACATTTATTGAGGAATCTAAAAACAATTAACTTATTTTGTCGAAAAATATTTCACAATTAAAAGTTAAAATACAAAATTCAAAATCAATAAGGTGTATCACTAGTCCTATTACCAAAGTTTAAACTATTTCCAAGATAATTTGAGTTTATCATGAGTTGAAAAGATTAACAAAACCTTTGAAAATCCAAAAGTTTATTCACTTAAATAAAATTTTGAAAAATATTAATTCAGTCGACTGGACTACAACCAGTCAACTGGACCATATCCAGTTATCTGAAAAGTACAAACTGACTATGGCGGTGAAAAACACGAATCCAATTGACTGGAATACCACCCCCTCCCCTAGTTAAGTGATAAGACTAACCCAGTCGACTTAATCAAATATAGTCAACTGAGGAGTGAGTGCAGTAAATGGTAAAACTAGTATAGTCAACTCGACTAAGTCCAGTCGACCCAAACCAAATCAACTGAACTCTTTCTAGTCAACTAGATTCTCATTATAAAGTCAGCGCCATGGCAACACCGAGTCGACTCAAACAAATCCTCAAGCCTTCGAAAAATTCTATTTTTAGCCTTTTTAAGCATTTAGATCATCAATTCTTACTCATAAAAATATCCATGATGCCTAGACAACGATTCTAAACTTCTTTTTCAATTTTTTCTTGAATTAATATTAAACTTGCAATTTAATTAGGGGAAAGAAAAGAGCAGTGGAGGTTGAGACATCCTCTTAACCAAGTTTGGATATTAGATTTCCCACCGAGGGACATAGGATTAGATTTAAAGAAACTGTTGGTGCAATCAACCTAGGTCACGATTGACCGGACTCGAGTTTGACTCGAGAAGTATTTTGATGTTTGACAATGGGTTGACCATTGTTTGACAATGAGTTAACTATATGATTGACATGGGGTTGACCATATGATGGTAAGTCCAAGTCAAGGGTACTTGGCAATGAAAAGTCAAGTCATGGGTACTTGGCAAGGAAAGTCCAAGTCATGGGTACTTAGCAATGGAAAGTCCAAGCATGAGTCTTGGCATTTGGAAAGTCCAACATGGAGTTGGCATGGAAAGTCTAAGGGTGTAGTCTTGGCCACGTAAGTTTAAGTGTATAGTCTTGACTGTAGGGCGATCGTTGGAACGCTAGAGGGGGGGTGAATAGCGTCATGCTATGCGTCGATGGAATACGTTCGCGTGTTCGTCTATAATTTTCGTTAGCGCGCAGCGGAATAATGATAATAAAGCAATAATGAATATACAAACACGCAAACACACAAATATTTAACGTGGTTCGGAACCGAACGGTTCCTGCTCCACGGATCGAGCTCTAAAGAGCTCTAGTGATGCACACGCAATCACTAATCACAAATACTCCTTCTCGACACAAGTCGGAGGCGGAGAAATCTCGTACAAGTATTCTTACAATAATAAGAAATAGATACAAGCAATTACAACAACAAAATACAATGCAAGTAAAGAAAACTACTTTACAATTGCTCTTTTGAATGCTTGATCTTTGGTTGCTTGAATTGCACTTGGAGACCCTGATTTGCAGCAGCAAATCGCCCCAAAAGCCCTCAAGGAACGCTAGCTTTTTCCTCCTTCACGAGCTCCATTTAAAGCTTCTACCTGTGCTGGAAAATGTCGATCAGTCAACTGCTCGGGACCATCAGTCGACTGATGCCACTGTTGTCGTGAGACAACGGCTAGATCCACGCTGGAAAAATCCAACGGATCCATCATCAGTCGACTGATCAAGCCATCACTCGACTGCTAACCGCAGTGGTTGAGTGAGACTCCATTCAGTGCTCCAAAACCCGAGCACCAGTCGACTGATCACATGATCAGTCGACTGATCGTCCAATCAGTCGACTATCCTCCTCTGGCAGTCGACTGCTATGGCACTTCCCGTAGTCAAACCCTAGTTGACTCTCACCAGTCGATTGCCATATGGCACCAGTCGACTGGCACACCTCAAACATGAGGTTTTAGCCCAAGTATGGTTCTCCCATACTTGCTAGACCACCCTTAGCCTATACCATAGCCTTCTAGCCACCTCCATCAGCCTCATGCCTCTCGGATCCCTCCAAGTCATCCATGACTTGTTCATCCATCGCGGTAGCCTTCAGGTGTTTCCATCGGCTATGTCATGCTAACGGTGTCTACACCGCCAAGGCACATTGGACTTACGTCGCCAAGACTCCGCTTGGACTTTACGCCGCCAACCATTGGACTTATGCTGCCAAGACTTCCGCTTGGATTTTATGTCGTCAATATCAAACCCCTTGGACTTCTCAAATGCCAAGACTCAATCTTGGACTTTCCTTGCCAACACATGTTGGGCTTTCCATGCCAAGACCCATGTTTGGACTTTTCCTTGCCAACCCATGTTGGACTTTTCATGCCAAGACCCATGCTTGGACTTTTCTTTGTCAATCTATGTTGGACTTTCCATTGCCAAGACCCATGCTTAGACTTTCTCAAATGCCAAGTGTTCCACTTGGACTTTCCATGCCAAGTACTCAAGACTTGGACTTTCCATGACATGGTCAACTCCAGTCAACCATCAAAGTCTCCCTCGAGTCAAACTCGAGTCCGGTTAAACATAACCCGGGTTGATTGTATAAACAATCTCACCAAAACATCAACAGAAATTAATGTCAATCATCAATGTCAACTCACTTTGTCAAACATCAAAACATCACTCGAGTCAAATTCGAGTCTGGTCAATCATGACCTAGGCCGATTGCACCAACAATCTCCCCCTTTTTTATGTTTGACAAAAACATATATGTTAAATACTGAAAATTTAAAAAAATATATATATTAAATTAAATGGCCAAAGAATTAAGGAAATAATCCTGGAATTTTTTCGGGATTTTTAGGGAATTTTAGGAATTTTTCCGGAATTTAAAAAAAATATATTGAAAATTTTAAAAAAATATATATATTAAATTAAATGGCCAAAGAATTAAGGAAATAATCCTGGAAATTTTTCGGGAATTTTAGGGAATTTTAGGAATTTTTCTGGATTTAAACGGAGTCTGTACGAGATAATTACGGGGATAAAATAAATAGGCTTTTATAGAGTCTATTTAAGGGGATTAATACGCGATGAAAAACCTAAATTTCTTTTTCTTTTCCCCCGCCGCGACACCTTTTCCTTCGACAGTTTCTTCCGCCCGAGCCTCTTCTTCCCCGCCACCCCCGACGTCATCCCTCCTCCGCCGGTGCCCTCTTCTCCGCCGACGGTCTCTTCTTCACCGACGACCAGGCCGCCGCCACTCACAGCACCGTCCGCGCCCAACGCCTCTTTCTCCGCAGTCGCCGAGTCTTCTTCTCCCTCCCCGCGCGTCGGCCACGGCAAGTCTTCCCTTCGTCGTCCGACGCCTAGGTCTAGCCGGGGTCGCTGCTCACCGGCAGCGCTTGCCTTCCGCCACTGCTTCTTCTCCTCGCGCGCTCGCCGTCCACAGCCAACGCCTCCTCCTCTGCCCTTTTGGCCGATGGTCGCCGAAGTAGGTAAGGGTTTCTTTTCTGGATTGGTCGACCGGTGTTGTGAGGAGAGGAACTGAAGGGAATCGGTGAGTGAGGATTGTGCCGGTGAATAGGGCAGTAGGGAAGGAATTGGGGCTGGCTGAGAGAGGTTGTGAGGGTTTTATTTGGGGGTGTTGTGCGGTTAGAGTTGGAGGTAGTCGTGCAAGAACGGCTGTGAAAGGGTTGAGTCGGAGTTGTGATCGATTTGGGCTGATTTTGGTGTTATTCGGTTGATCGTATTGTATTCGGAGGATATGGGATGGTTGGGTGATATTGTTTGATCTTGAGGATTTTTGTAAGTGATGAATTAGGTTAATTGATTAGGAATTTATTTGGGTAAATTGATTGGTACAATTATTGGATAAGTTAAAAGTCATTAAATTTTATTTATTTGCCTTCGGTTGTTAAAATACGGGTTAATCCAGGTTTAATTGATTAATTAACTTATCATTAATTAATCAAAATGTTTTATCAATTGATTTAGTGGGCTAAATTAATTGTATGGATATTTGTGGTAGGAAAAGATTAATAAGATGGTTGAAAAATTAGTGAAAATTAAAAATAGTTTGGGTTAATTGGGTTATGAAGGAAATCGATTAAGTATTTGATTTGTCGGTGAATTACATTTTTGTGCTTAACTATAGTTATACTATATGCAGGTTTCGGTCACGAGACAGGTCCCCGATCGTGACGTTTTCCTTCTTGCGGATATTTATATTCAGGCGGGTATTTTGACTTATCTTTTAGATATAGTCATTGTTGATATGCTAGTTAAGATAACATGCAATAATTTTCATGTTTATATGCCTAGTATATGTTTGATGCCTACTTGATACATGCATGTGATAGGTTATGATTATATCTTCCCTGTTTTTATTTGGATCATAGTTATTTGGATTATGGATATGTACATATTGATTGTACATATTATTCGAATAGGTATTTTGAGTAGGATTTACATGTTTTAGTATCATGCACCATTTTTGTATGATTGCATGCTGGCTGGACGGGGTTCCATTATTGTTGAGCCCATGACGATTCATGCTACACACCTGCCACTCATGGGTTAGTGGTATATCGGGGAGGTGTGTGTGATTGCTCTGTCGGGCTCGTCCGCTCATGGGTAGCGATGAGGGGCGTGGTAGCGGCGAGGATCCCTCCTGCAGTCTATGACAGGAGATGAGAGCTTAGCTCCCACTCTATTTGGGGCGGGAGGATAGGTGTACTCAGCGGCATCCTGTCCACTCGGTTACTCGGGAAGCGATGATGGCGAGTGCAGTTGTCATAGCCCTACCCACTCGGCTTCACCATCAGCGTGTGAGGCGGCTAAGCTGCGTCGAGGTGACCATGTCATTTACACGCATGCACTTTGCCTGATCGCATTTGTATTGTGTTTCTTTGCATTATTTATTGATGTCTTAGATGTGCATATGATTGTCATGCATACAGGATACATATTATATATATGGTGATGACTCTTATAGTAGGGCACATGCTCTATATCGAGTAGGAGATTCGGTGAAATCTGATCCTTTTGCATTTATTTCTTGCTTACCCTATATGTGAGGCTATCTTGGCATGATTATTGTTAGCTATACCTTACTTTGCATATCTACTATACCCGCTGAGTTCTTTGAACTTACCCCGTTGATTTATATCTATTTCAGGATGAAGCTGTCAGGAGAGTCCAGCTGTCGAACCCCACTCGTCGTAGTTATTATTTGTTATTTGTTTCTACGGTTTGGACATTTTGATTAAAGGACATGTCTAGGTTTGGAGATTGATATTTGTATTCGTGGATTTTTGGTGTCCTTATGGACCTTTATTCGGTTTTGTTTTGGATTGGTTTTGGTTGAGTATTCCTGCCCAGATGGCAGAAGGGGTAAGTCTAGTTGTGATAGATGTTACTCATTTATTTTGGTTGATGGCCAGAGGCCTATTTTTGGTTATCTGCGTGTGTGTTTGGATTCCGGTCGTGTTGACCGATGTATAGTGGTCGTGTAGGCCTTGTATGTAAATTGGCATTGTCACCCGTACAGAGGAGATGCTGCCGGATTTTTGTCTGACGGGGTCTCCTTCGGGGTGTGACAATTTATTTGGTATCAGAGCGCCTAGGTTTTCGAGTTCCTAGGGGTTTTTTGGATTTTTCGGAGTTCGCCATGTTTTGGTAGGTTTTTGCGAGGCAATCTGGAAATTTTGGATTGGTATGGATTTCCGACGATTTTTTATGTTTCGGAAATTCGAGAATTTTTGACGAGATCAATATGGAGTTTTGGCGGCTACGGGACCTCTCCTGACGGTGAAATAGGTATGATGGTTAAATTTATATGTTTTTACTTCTAGTAATATCTGTATTCATTTAACAGATATGAGACGAGGTGGGCGTGCTCTGGCAGGCGTGGTGTGGGGCGCCACGCCGAGGACATTGAGATCTTTGGCGGCGACTTGCGGGAAGATCTACTGAGGACGAGCTTATTTATCAGGGCCAGATTCCACAGGGTGCTGCAGGAGTAGTGGATCCTCAATCCTCGGCGGATCCTCCTCCCAAGATACCCACTGCTGGGGTAGCCGATGTACCAGCGGGAGACCCTGCTGCTACACATCAGACACCCCCGCCAGTAGGACCTGCTACTACAGACCCGACAGGCCCATTAGTGGAGTCGGTTGGCCCTCACTCGGTATCTGCCCATGCTCAGGCAGCGGCACCATCTATGGTAGTTTCACCAGCTCCTGCGTCGGCCCCTACTTATCCTACTGATGTAGCTGCGGCACGAGCTCGGATTCGAGGATTAGCAAAGTCAATGAAAAGCCAGTTCACTTTATTCAGCGGAGAGACTGATCCGGTCGTGGCTCAGTCTTGGATCGAGACGATGGAGCGTACCTTTTACTATATGGTCTGCTCCGAGTGGGAGAAGGCAGAGTTGGCGGCCTTCCATTTACAGCGAGGCGAGATCGAGATATGGGATATGCTCGATTATTGGCGAGCAGCAAGTTACCTGGGCGAGATTTAGAGAGGCTTTTGAGAGTCAGTATTTCCCACGGGCATATCAAATGATGCGACGTCAGGATTTTCTGAGTCTACGACAGAATAATCGCTCAGTGATGGAGTATAATACAGAATTTAATAGGTTAGCCAGGTTTTGTCCAGAATTAGTTGCTGAGGATAGGTCACGGATGATGCAGTTTGTTCAGGGACTAGATGGGCATCTCCAAGTCAAGATGGCAGGATTTGGCAGTTCTTCCTGCCGAGAGGCATTGGATAGAGCTTTGTTGATCAGTCGGCTCAGCGGAGGGTCAATCTTGCGGGAAGAGGAAACAAGAAAGAACCACGGTCGGACCAGCGACCACGGACTGACAGCGTAAAGTGGCGATCGATCGGTCGATGAGTCACTCTGGGGCATCTAGTCAGCCTTAGAAATCAGGATGATCTTCAGCTGGGCCCTCCTGATCTTCTCAGCAGAGCCGGAGGCCGCCCACTAGTGACACCTACTGTACTCGTTGTGGATCGAGAGAGCATATCATCTCAGCATGCACCTTGGGACAATCAGTTTGCTATTATTGCAAATTGCCTGAACACATGAGCCGAGATTGCTCATTGAAGGCTCAGCATGTGGCTTCCGGGGTTTCTATACAGGGAGGACCGTTGCGTTAATGCAGGACTCGAGAGAGGGGGCGGACCGACTTCGTAATGTCGCGAGGACATCTCCCTCTTCGAGTCGCTATGGCATTCATGGACGAGTACACTAGTGCATGTCACGGTGTCACAGGTTGATTTCATAGTACCACAGATATAGTACCACCGCGACCAGATTCACCATCAGCTATCTGACCTCGATATACATGCGGATCACCTTCGACCACTAGTTCAGATCACCTCGCTACCGCAGTACAAATTAGTGCGCATATACCACCTTTATGCATTTTCACCTATTATGCTAGTTGATCTTTGGTAGTTAGTTCGCATTCGTTCATTTCTCGTACTTTTATGAGAGAGATTGGTAGACTACCTACTAGTAGATCACAGAGATTAGTCGTCTCCCTACTATCTGGCGATACATTGGACGTTACCCAGGAGGTCTGAGGTTGTCCCTTAGAATTCGGTAGCATCATTCTTACTGTAGATTTATTGGTACTGGATATGGTCGAGTTCAACATTATCCTTGGCATGGATTGGATGTCAGCATATCATGCCACAGTTGATTGCCAGACGAGGGTGGTCACATTCCGACCTCCGAACCAACCCTCGTGGGATTTCACTGGCATCCGGGATGACGGTATAGCGACCATTTTTGCGATTCAGGCTCAGAAGCTTTTATTGCACGGTTGTCAGGGTTTTCTATTATCTATGATCAATGTAGAAGACAGTGGTGACTCTCAGATCATGGACATTCCTATTGTCCGAGAATATTCAGATGTCTTTCCAGAGGAGTTACCGGGTCTGCCTCCCAGAAGGCAAGTGGAGTTCATGATTGAGTTAATACCTGGGACGGCGCCGGCATCGAAAGCTCCTTATCGTATGGCCCCGAGAGAGTTGGACGAGTTAAAGGTTCGGACTCGAGAACTTTTGGGCCAGAGGTTTTATTAAGCCTAGTGTATCACCACAGGGTTCTCGATTCTCTTCGTGAAGAAGAAAGATGGTTCGATGAGGCGTGCATCGACTACGAGCGATTGAGCAATTTGTCACTATCAAAAAAAAATATCCCCTGCCACGTATTTAGGACTTGTTTGATCAGCTCAGAGGTACATCAGTCTATTCTAGGATTGATCTACGGTCCGGATATCATCAATTAAGGGTTAGAGATTCTGACATTCAGAAGACAACGTTCCGTACAAGATATGGACACTATGAGTTTTTGGTAATGCCATTTGGGCTTACCAATGCTCCAGCGGTATTCATGGATTTGATGAACCGTGAATTTATGGATTTTCTAGATCGGTTCGTCATTGTTTTTATCGATGACATTCTGATCTATTCTCATTCCGAGGAGGAACACGCGCAGCATCTTCGTCTTGTTCTCGATAGGCTCCGACAGAAGCGACTGTATGCGAAGTTCAATAAGTGTGTGTTCTGGTTACACTCAGTCAGTTTCCTGGGACATGTGGTTGTGAGTAGAAGTATTTCAGTTGACCCCCAGAAGATCGAGGATGTCACCAGTTGGGAGCAGCCGAAATCAGTTCAGGAGGTTCGCAGTTTCCTAGGCTTAGTCGGTTATTACAGATGGTTCGTTAAGGGTTTCTCGAGCATTGCTATGCCATTGACACGCCTTACCACTAAGGGCATAAAGTTCACGTGGACAGAGGCGTGCGAGACTAGTTTTCAGGAGTTGAAGAGGAGATTGGTGTCAGCACCGATTCTGGTATTACCATCAGGGGACGATTGTAAAATACCGGAGAAAAAAAAAATTCCTCGGTAATTGATAAAATATCTTGTGGAATTTTTTAGGATTTTTTTAGAAATTTTTTTGGATTTAAATGGAGGTTCTATGGATATTTTATGGGGATAAAACAAACAGGCTTTTGTAAAGCCTGTTTAGACTATCTTGTTTTAAATGATTTAATTAAACTAAATCCGTCGTTTCCCGTCGGTTTCAGTATTCGCGACTTCTCTTTTCTCTTCGCGATCCCGACCTTTCCTTCTCCTCCTTCCCCCGCGCGACCTCCTCCCCCAAATCGCTCGTCGCTCCACTCGCCGTCGCCGCGCCTCCATCACTGCCCCTCCCTCGCGCGCCCGACCATGCCCAGCCGTCGATTTGCCTTCGCTGCAGTCATCGCCCACGCGCCGCTGCCCTTGCGCGTCGGTGGCAGCGCGATAAATCCTCCACTCGCCGTCGCCCGGGCCTCCATGCATTGCATCTCCGGCCACCAGTCACCTAGCGCGACACCAAGACCATGGCGAGCACATGAGCACCACCGTGACTCTTTCTTCCGATTTCCTTCTTTGTTGATTCCTTGAACTCGATTTCTAGGGTGGATCTCGCCGCCCTCTACTCTGCTGCTGGATTTTCTTGGTATCCTTGCAGTCGAAACTCCATCGCCTGTTCTTCGGATCATCGCTCGGTTGACTTCCATCTCCGATTGGTGCTGCCCAAATTGCGATTTTCTTGTTCTCCCGAGTCCTAGCCGTTCCAATCGCCCTGGCCACTGCACCGGCAGCGTCGTCTCCTGGTGGTCACGGTCGTCGCCTGCCTCGCCGAATGCTGCCCTGTTTACACCATCAGATCTACTGGCTGTATTCCATCGATCCAGGCAGCAACGATCAGGAGTTTGGGTGAGTTGAGTCGCTGCGCTATGTGAATTGGGCAGTGGAAGGTGGTGAATCGTTGAAGGATTTGTATCCATGCTTCGTTGGTTCAGTGAATTTTGATACAACATTGTAGATTTGCCATGGTTTGTGAAATTAGCAAGGGAGATTATGAACGACTGATGAAGGCCTCTGAACATGAGATGAGAGCAAGGTTCATGGGCGATTATGAGTTGGTGATAGCTTACAAACTGTTTTACATGTGCGGAGGATAGAAGGGGAGGCAATTACTAGATGGTATTATGTATTCGAAACAAGGTAAGTTTCGATTTGGATTGGGTTCAGATTTTTATGCTTATCATTTACTTGTCCAAATGTGCCAATAATGGTTCAGCATGGTTGATATAGATTGGATTGTACGAAGTTGATGTTCTACTATGGATCAAGAAGCTCTTACTATGGATTTGAAACTTGGTAAATGGCTTGGTTGTGGATGAATGTGAAGGTAAGCTCTATTTACAGCATTGCTTTAGGTATTGTCTAGCTTTATGCTATTGTTTTAATTGATCTACAGTGGTTTAAGACCGGCTGGGAATGAGAGGAGCAAGAATAGGGAGACATTGATTCGAAGGGAGTTGTGGAAGCTGAACATTTAAGTGAGTTGCAAATTGATCTGGATATGCTATAATTATGTAGTGATGGTAGTATCTGTTCATTACATGGTGATGTTTGATTTATTTAGATTCAATTGAGACCAGACTTGTTTAGCAGATTAAGAAGTGGTTGAGATGGAAACAGCATGAGGACCTTGATATGAGGCAGGTTCACGGATGTGAAGACAACTTGTATTCTCAGACGAGTCGTCAAAAGAGGTAGGTAATTTTCCTACTGGTCGGGTAGATGTAATGATTTCCAGATTTAGACATAGATATGAACATGTTAGGTGTTCATATTACCTTGACCATGCTCTGTTTATCGTATGCTTGAACTTATCGTTGATATATATATGTGTGCTCGATTATTGATAACACATATTCCCTAGCATGATCTAGAAGTTACAGATGTGATGTAAGTAGGTCTAACTGTTTAGTAGGGTGTAGATGTTAGAGTACGGAGGATGACCTAAATTGTAAATTTGGCAAAAAGGTTCTCTGTGGATAAGTATGACCCTAGATGTAGGACTTATTCCATACCTGTATGTTGCACATTTATTCACCAACCACGGGTTGTGTGAATGGTCATGTGAGTCGTGGACAGTGTGTCGCTACGGACCGATGGTCCTAGCTTGTCATGATTAGATGAGTGACTCTCTACAGGGTAGAGAGTGTACTGATCAATTGGGTGTGACTCTTTGTTGAACAGAGAGTCTAGGGTAGATGTTCTGTATGTGAGACAGTACCCTTATGTCATTGCATGTATACTGACGACATCGTCTCCCCTTGGGGTTGAGAGAGAGTCGTCAGTCATCCTGCCTCGGGTTACTTCGGAGGAGTAATCGGTGTGAGGGCATAACATTTGTTGTCGCACTCTACCATTATTGAGGCGATGGTAGTTGGAGTTGCGTCTGCGGTTGTCTGAGTGCGTGGTACTCGACCACTCATTAGTAGTGTTAGTCGGAGTGACCAGCGGGGACCCTGTTGCAGCGAGCTCTTTCACGCTCATATGCTACTTGATCATACTACCCAACTCGGCCACTCTAGAGTGGTGGTGGTGAGTCGGGATAGTTGTCATGTCGTGCCACCTAGGCCACACTAGAGTCGTAGTAGCGAGTAGGGGTGAGCGAGCATGACCATGCATCTTTGCATTCAGTATCATCGTGTTTTGCATATGATTGTATATATATACATACTTGCTTGTATATATACATATATGGATGATGGTGATTAGTATACATACAGATACAGTCTATATGTATACTCACTTTGATGATGCATTTGTATGTACTATGCTTGTTGCATTTGTTTGTACATATTCATACATGATACTGCATTTCCTGTATGGTAGTAGGTTGATATTTGTATACCTATCGGATATTCACAGTGATACCCTTGACTCAGGTTAGGATATTGTGTTAGTACTATATTGTTATACCCTATGATGTGATTATATGCGAGTTGGATCGGGATAAGTAGGTATTGCGGGTATGTCAGCATCGTTGATGTTCAGTTTTATTTAGTATATGCATGCATATCTATTGTTATGCTGATGTATACATGTTGTACGAGTAGATTAAATTGTTGAATGACATGTAGTATTGATACATATATTTACATGTTTTCTCTGATTACCTGCTGAGTTTTACTCACCACCTTCGACCCTGGGTTTTTCTGTCGCCCTGTAATGTAGGCGACGATTTGTGACGACTTGGGCTACGACCGATCCATCCCATCTCCATTTTCCGAGTCTCCCGAGGAGTTCGTTTTTCTTATGGCTTGGACTTGTTTATTGTGTTTTGGATTTTGGTCCTATGTCATGGACCTTAGTTTATATTTGGACTTCGTTTTTATGTTGTGGATGTTATTTTGGTGTTGATGTTTTTGTACGGTTTTAGTGCTGTGGTCTTGTCAGGTGGAGTACACCTGTATATTATATTTTGTTATGTATGTTGTGGGTATGCGCACTTTATTTCCGCTGCTATTATTTGTTATATATATATTGTTGTTGTTGTGGGCCTACGGGCCTTGTATTAACCCGAAATGTTGCCACGTACAGGGGAGATGTCGTCCGTTTGATTTTCGGCTCGGCATGCTCTCGGGGCGTGACAACTTTATTGGTATCAGAGCCCAAGGTTCTGCGATGCCATACAATGATTTTTGTTTTGAGTCTTGGATTCTCGGGAGTCGGTATATTTTTCGGATTTGGTTTTTGTGAGATGGGATTGACCGCGGCATAAGCTCCAGGCAGCACGAAGTGAGTATTTCTGATAACTCATATTTCAGATAGTTACTAATCTAAATGTGTTTAACAGGTGTATATCGTTAAAGATTTATGACACCTGTGTAGACTTGTAGTAGGGGTCGTCCATCGAGGCGACCAACTGGAGTGACCCATAGGGTTTATACTCCCGGTTTTAGTTGATTATGCTTTTAATGTATATAACAGGGAATAACCTGTAGTGTGTTGGTTATTGTTCATAACCGTGGTATGAGTTGACCATGGGAATGACCTGTTGAGTTTGTGAGTCTTGAACCTGTGTCGAGGAGGTGATTTACCTCTGAGAGCCGACTGATACCGAGTCGGAAAACAGGGGCCAAGTCATCACATTTATTATGGAAATCAGAGACTACAGTCTTAGAGATTTCCACTATCTGTACTAGTCGGATCATTACCTGTGGGTAATGAACAGACTTGTAGACTATTGTTGATGCAGATAGCGGAAGGCTAGGTTACGGTGTTTCATAGGGATTTTATCCCTGAGTTGTTCGTACTGAGTTGTATAACCTTGAGAGTACTTTTAAGTACTTAACTCATGTTATACCGAGAAAGTAGAGTTATTTGCATACCATTATCGGGGTCAAGTCGGTATTTGGTGATAAATGCAGAAAGTAATCTTCGAGAAATAATATATCACTTGATCATGGTTTAGTGATGTTGAAAGAGAGTATGTCCCCGTGTCACTTTTAGTGATGCATTGTAAGGAATTCTTGAGCTTCAAGAAAGGGTGATCGATTAGTGATATTATGCTGTAATAGCTCAAGAAGATGAATGGATGATTAAAGCCACCAAGAGTTATTGGCTTATAGTCGGATAAGGATGTAGGGATCTTCTACCAGATCCTGCCGGAAGACGTTGGATTGAGACAGGAGTTTAAAAATGACTCCGTACAAGAGTTTAAGAGTTGGAGACCGGTAAGCAAATATTGCAGGTAAACTTATTAAAGTCAGAAGTCTCCGACTATTGGATAAAAGGAGCAAGATCGGAGGCATAGGCTTTGAGCTACTCTCCGATTATGGAAGACCAACCGCAGATCATCAGTATATTCTCGAGGATATCAGCAAAGTTAGAACAAAGACTCCTAAGGGATTGTGGGCGTGCAGTGCAGATCACGAAGACATGCGAAGTCAGATTATCTGTTGGAACAATTCATCTGTTGCTATTGTGAGCAACTAGTACAGTGGAGGAAGTGTACTTTGAAGACTCAGTTGAAGATTATCCGGGATATTCCGGGAAGATGATACACCGTCTCGACAGCAGAGATCGACACCGAAGATTGGGTTATTTCATCAACAGCGACCTACTACCTCAGGCGTGGTTGGAGTTCCTTGATACTCCCCTTCAGCAGAGATCGGCCGCGAAGCGGCATCGTGGAAGACATCTTAGAAGATTGGCGGACAACAGTTACCTCCAGATGTGAGTTGATTTGTACAGAGGAGAGAGTATACGACAATGGTCGTATCGATTTTATATTCTACAGTTGCAACTCCTAGGATTTAGTGATGGGATGGAATGATCTAGGGAAAAATCCCCGAAGCATTCGTCGCAGGAATGCGACCGCTTTGTCGCGGACTGTTGAATCTGATCTTTTCTCTTCGGAGAAAGGCCGAGACCTGTGTGGAGCCTTTTGGATCGGATCAACAGATATTTGATCGTTCAGGGTATTACTCTAGTTTTACCCTCTGGATTAATATATTGAGAGATGCTTGTAGTTACAGGTATCTGTGTCTAGAACATTCTCAGTTGGATTAGAAGGGTCCTTTACATCGACTTGTGGGTCGATGGTATCTCTACCGTCAGGTGAGATGAGGATCAACAATTAAGAAGTCAAGGGATGCCCTTAGACTCGGATAAACATATCTTTACTATAGACATTTCCTTACGGATGGTCAAGTTGTTGAGATTATAGTATAATGATGTCTCTCAGATGTGCGTATAATCCGAGAGCAATCGGATGTAGTTTCGGATGAACTCCTAGCCTTGCCGTTGCTTAGGCAAGTGGAGTAGGCGATCGAAATGATTGCGAAAATAGTCCGGTATCGAAGATCACATAACGAGTGATATTTTTGTTGGTATCAGTGTTGTTAAACACTATAAAAGAATTGGAATAACGTGAGTTGCGATTATAGGAGATGTTGGAGGGGATATTTATCTATCCCAGTATTTCTCCTTGTGAAGATCCAGAATTCTTTGTCGAAAGAGAGATGAACCTTTGAAATTATGCATCGATTATCGAAGATGGAATGCGATAATTGTTGAAAGTGAATATCCTCCGTTGGGGATAGATGATCTGTTTAGATCAGCAAAGGACACTTGTGCATACTCTAGGATCGATTTACGACTGGAGGTTTGATATTGTAGTGACATGGTGTCATACAATCATCATTGTCGTTGTGATGATTAATATATATCATCAGCCTAGAGAAAAGGGGATGCAGGTGTGTGGAGACGACAATTCATACTTTATGAATTGTATGAATTTTGATTAAGTTGCTAGACTAATTAACGATTTAGTCATCATTAGATTTGAGAATCGTGTATCCTAGACACGATTGGATCAGTTGTGGTTGTTGGAGTTGCGTAATTTGGCCACTGTTGATTGTGGTAGTTGGAGTTGCGCACTCGACCACCGTAGATGGTGGTTTGCCTTGTATGTTTTGGTTAATTCCATTGATGTGGATAGAATGCTTGACATTACTATACCACGGACTTGTTTGATAAAGGTGATGATGGAAATCATTTAGTCGGAAGCTGGTGAAACCAGTTATAAGATCTAGACGGCGGTTAACTTTTACACGAGTATTAGTTAATCCTTCCAGAGTGGATAAAAGGATGATGTACGCAGATGCGTCGTTTCAGGGATCGGAATGATTCTGATGCAGATGAATGAGGCATATCTTATGCCTACGAAAGTTAAGAAACTATGAGATAGTCTGTCATGTACATGACGTGACTTTAGTAGTTATTTTCTGGATGTGTAGTTGTATGGAGCAGAAGTGCTCATTGAATTTGACTAGCTACTGGGTAGCTACTATAGAGTTCTGGAACGCGAATGGTTGCAACAAGTGAGATTAGTTGCTTTAGTCTTCCATGCACTTACAGAGTGTGTGGTAGAGTGGATTTTGAATGGTTGATGGATTTCTCTTTTGAGAAAATAATTCCCCATATTTGATAAGGATAGTGGGTTCCGGAGTTGCTACAGGAAGCGCATCATCCGAGATGGGCTATGTACCTTGGTGGTACTTGGAGGTACTGAGATTGAAAACGTTTATACTGGTGAAATGGTATAAAGAGAGTTATAGTAGATTTTGCTGCTCGATGTTTAGTATGCCAGTAGGTGAAGGCTGAACATCAAGAACTCGCTGGATTACTTTAGACAATTCCGATTCCAGAATGGAAGTGGGAGCATATCACGATTGATTGCGTTACGGGATTGCCTAGGACCCGTAAAGGACATGATACGATTTGGGTGAGTGTGGATCGACTAACCAAGTCAGCTCACCTTCTGCCTATGCGTAGAATGTACTCGTTGGATCATCCGGCAGAGTTGTATTGTCGAAAGATTATCGGATTGCGTGGGGTACTTTTGAGTACTATATCTGATAGAGACCCACGTTTTACCTTGCGATTTTGACAGAGTCTGCATCAGACTATGGGCACAGAGCTTCGCCTTAGTGCAACATTTCATCTGCGGACTGATGGACTGTCTGAGCATGACATTCAAACGTTGTAGGATCTATTTAGATCTTGTGTCGTGGATTATGGAGGTGTAGCTTGTCGGTTGGCTTTACCTCCGACACTTGCAGGTGCTCACAACGTATTTCCTGTTGTTATACTGAGGAAATACGTGTCGCATGTTGATCATGCTCTGAAAGAGGTTTTGAATTTTACCTCAGTCTAATTCGACTTATGAGGAGATTCTGGTGCGAATTTTTTGTCGCAAGGAGCGACAGTAGTGGGACGAAAATCATCCGACTCATAAAAGTTGGATGACAACATCATACCGATGAGGAGGCTACGTGAGAGCCGGAAGATACTATCCGAGCTCGATATCCTCATCTGTTCACTTGAGGAATGTATGTGGTTATTTCGGAAACTTGCTTAAAGTAATTTTTGCATGTTAGTACGAAATTTGGGGACCAAATTTTTATAAGTGGGGGAGAATGTAAAATACCGGAGAAAAAAAAAATTCCTCGGTAATTGATAAAATACCTTGTGGAATTTTTCAGGATTTTTTTAGAAATTTTTCTGGATTTAAATGGAGGTTCTATGGATATTTTATGGGGATAAAACAAACAGGCTTTTGTAAAGCCTGTTTAGACTATCTTGTATTAAATGATTTAATTAAACTAAATCCGCCGTTTCCCGTCGGTTTCAGTATTCGCGACTTCTCTTTTCTCTTCGCGATCCCGACCTTTCCTTCTCCTCCTTCCCCCGCGCGACCTCCTCCCCCAAATCGCTCGTCGCTCCACTCGCCGTCGCCGCGCCTCCATCACTGCCCCTCCCTCGCGCGCCCGACCATGCCCAGCCGTCGATTTGCCTTCGCTGCAGTCATCGCCCACGCGCCGCTGCCCTTGCGCGTCGGCTGGCAACCGCGACCGTCACTCCACTCGCCGTCGCCGTGCCTCCGCCACGTCGACTCTTTCTTCCCGATCTCCTTGCTGTTGATTCCTTCGAACTCGATTTCTAGGGCTGGATCTCCGCCGCCCTCTACTCCGCCACTGTGGATTTTCTCCGGCTGTCACTGTTGCAGTCGAAACTCCATCGCCTGTTCTTCGGATCATCGCTCGGTTGACTTCCATCTCCGATTGGTGCTGCCCAAATTGCGATTTTCTTGTTCTCCCGAGTCCTAGCCGTTCGATCATACAGCCTTTGCCGCGTCGTCTCACAGTAGTCACGATGCGTCCTTTGCCTCGCCGAATGCTGCCCTGTTTACACCATCAGATCTACTGGCTGTATTCCATCGATCCAGGCAGCAACGATCAGGAGTTTGGGTGAGTTGAGTCGCTGCGCTATGTGAATTGGGCAGTGGAAGGTGGTGAATCGTTGAAGGATTTGTATCCATGCTTCGTTGGTTCAGTGAATTTTGATACAACATTGTAGATTTGCCATGGTTTGTGAAATTAGCAAGGGAGATTATGAACGACTGATGAAGGCCTCTGAACATGAGATGAGAGCAAGGTTCATGGGCGATTATGAGTTGGTGATAGCTTACTTTATTTTACATGTGCGGAGGATAGAAGGGAGGCAATTACTAGATGTTATTATGTATTCGAAACAAGGTAAGTTTCGATTTGGATTGTGTTCAGATTTTTATGCTTATCATTTACTTGTACAAATGTGCCAATAATGGTTCTGGATGGTTGATATAGATTGGATTGTACGAAGTTGATGTTCTACTATGGATCAAGAAGCTCTTACTATGGATTTGAAACTTGGTAAATGGCTTGGTTGTGGATGAATGTGAAGGTAAGCTCTATTTACAGCATTGCTTTAGGTATTGTCTAGCTTTATGCTATTGTTTTAATTGATCTACAAGTGGTTTAAGACCATTTGGGAATGAGAGGAGCAAGAATAGGGAGACATTGATTCGAAGGGAGTTGTGGAAGCTGAACATTTAAGTGAGTTGCAAATTGATCTGGATATGCTATAATTATGTAGTGATGGTAGTATCTGTTCATTACATGGTGATGTTTGATTTATTTAGATTCAATTGAGACCAGACTTGTTTAGCAGATTAAGAAGTGGTTGAGATGGAAACAGCATGAGGACCTTGATATGAGGCAGGTTCACGGATGTGAAGACAACTTGTATTCTCAGACGAGTCATCAAAAGAGATAGGTAATTTTCCTACTGGTCGGGTAGATGTAATGATTTCCAGATTTAGACATAGATATGAACATGTTAGGTGTTCATATTACCTTGACCATGCTCTATTTATCGTATGCTTGAACTTATCGTTGATATATATATGTGTGTTCGATTATTGATAACACATATTCCCTAGCATGATCTAGAAGTTACAGATGTAATGTAAGTAGGTCTAACTGTTTAGTAGGGTGTAGATGTTAGAGTACGGAGGATGACCTAAATTGTAAATTTGGCAAAAAGGTTCTCTGTGGATAAGTATGACCCTAGATGTAGGACTTATTCCATACCTGTATGTTGCACATTTATTCACCAACCACGGGTTGTGTGAATGGTCATGTGAGTCGTGGACAGTGTGTCGCTACGAACCGATGGTCCTAACTTGTCATGATTAGATGAGTGACTCTCTACAGGGTAGAGAGTGTACTGATCAATTGAGTGTGACTCTTTGTTGAACAGAGAGTCTAGGGTAGATGTTCTGTATGTGAGACAATACCCTCATGTCATTGCATATATCGTGACATCGTCTCCCTTGGGGTTGAGAGAGAGTCGTCGGTCATCCTGCCTCCCGGGTTACTTCGGAGGAGTAAGCGGTGTGAGGATAGCATTTGTTGTGCCGCACTCTACCATTATTGGCGATGGTAGTTGGAGTTGCGTCTGATTGTCTGGAGTGCGTGGTACTCGACCACTCATTAGTAGTGTTAGTCGGAGTGACGGCGAGGACCCCCATTAAAGCGAGCTCTTTCGCTCATATGCTACTTGATCATACTACCCAACCTCGGTCACTCGAGTGGTGGCGGTGGAGTCGGGATAGTTGTCATGTCGTGCCACCTAGGCCCTGCCCGGGTCGTGGTAGTGCAGTAGGGGTGAGCAGCATGACCATGCATCTTTGCATTGCGTATCTATCATCGGTGTTTTGCATATGATTGTATATATATACATACACCTTGTATATATACATATATGGATGATGGTGATTAGTATACATCTGAATCAGTCTATATGTATACTCACTTTGATGATGCATTTGTATGTACTATGCTTATTGCATTTGTTTGTACATATTCATACATGATACTGCATTTCCTGTATGGTAGTAGGTTGATATTTGTATACCTATCGGATATTCACAGTGATACCCTTGACTCAGGTTAGGATACTGTGTTAGTACTATACTGTTATACCCTATGATGTGAGTATATGCCCAGGTTGGATCAGATAGTAGTATTGCCGTATATCGGCTCGTTGATGTTCAGTTTTATTTAGTATATACATGCATATCTATTGTTATGCTGATGTATACATGTTGTATGAGTAGATTAAATTGTTGAATGACATGTAATATTGATACATATATTTACATGTTTTCTCTGATTACCTGCTGAGTTTTACTCACCACCTCGACTCGAGTTTTTACGTCGCCCGAGTAGGTGACGACCGTGATGACTTGGAGGCTGCGTGGCCGATCCATCCCATCTCCGTTTTCTGAGTCTCCCGAGGAGTTCATTTTTCTTATGGCTTGGACTTGTTTATTGTGTTTTGGATTTTGGTCCTATGTCATGGACCTTAGTTTATATTTGGACTTCGTTTTTATGTTGTGGATGTTATTTTGGTGTTGATGTTTTTGTACGGTTTTAGTGTTGTGGTCTTGTCAGGTGGAGTACACCTGTATATTATATTTTGTTATGTATGTTGTGGGTATGCGCACTTTATTTCCACTGCTATTATTTGTTATATATATATTGTTGTTGTTGTGGGCCTACGAGCCTTGTATTAACCCGAAATGTTGCCACGTACAGGGGAGATGTCGTCTGTTTGATTTTCGGCTCGGCATGCTCTCGGGGCGTGACAACGATGGTTTCGTTCTTTATGCAGATGCATCTCTACAGGGTTTAGGCGCAGTATTGATGCAACACGGTAGAGTAGTCTCTTATGCTTCTCGCCAGTTGAAGGATCATGAGAAAAACTACCCAGTTCATGATTTAGAGTTAACCGCTATTATTTTTGCCTTGAAGATTTGGAGGCATCATTTATATGGTATTACGTTTGAGATTCTTACTGATCATAAGAGTCTCAAATATCTGTTTACGCAGAAGGAACTCAATCTCCGACAGAGGAGATGGATGGAGTTCCTGAAGGATTATGATTGTACCATCAGCTACCACCCAGGGAAAGACAATGTGGTTGCCGATGCACTTAGCTGGAAGTCCCGAGGGACTTTAGCTTCCTTCCGAGTTTTGGTCACGGATTTGATTCAGGGTTTCTCTGAGTTGAGTCTTGATGGCGAGGGGCCAAGTGAGCGGGGCATTACAGTTACCATGGTTGCTCGATCGTCTATCCGGATGAGAGTCCCAGGAGGCTCGAGCTGATCAACATTCTGATTCATTGGTAGTCGGATAACCACGGGACAACGGAGAGTTCACCCGCGATGATGAGGGTATTATATATTTCCGAGGCAGATTATGTGTACCTCAGCCTCACCCGGTTATGGAGGAGTTACTACAGGAGGCTCATCGCTCTCGATTTGTGATCCACCCAGGCGGAAACCGCATGTATCGAGATTTAAAGCGTTTGTATTGGTGGAACGGTATGAAGAAAGACATCGCGGATTTTGTAGCTAGATGTCTGATTTGTCAGCAGGTAAAGGCTGAGCACCAGAGACCAGCTGGATTACTTCAGAGGATTCCTATTCCTGAGTGGAAGTGGGATCATATTACTATGGATTTTGTGATGGGTTTGCCTTGGACACGTCAAGGCCATGACGCGATTTGGGTAGTCATAGACCGACTAACCAAATCCGCGCACTTCTTATCGATTCGGAAGACCAACTCTCTGGATCGGTTGGCAGAGCTATATTGTCAGGAGATCATCAGATTGCATGGTGTTCCTTTAAGCATTATATCAGATAGAGATCCCCGGTTCACATCTAGGTTCTGGCAGAGTCTACAGCATGCTTTAGGCACACAACTTCGGTTTAGTACTGCCTTCCATCCGCAGACAGATGGACAGTCTGAGCGGACCATTCAGACACTAGAGGATTTGCTGAGGTCCTGTATTATAGATTTCGGAGGCAACTGGGAGGATCATTTGTCGTTAGTGGAATTCGCCTACAATAACAGTTATCATTCGGCTATCCAAATGGCCCCATATGAGGCATTGTATGGTAGACAGTGTCGTACACCCACCCTCTGGGAGGAGGTTGGGGAGACCCAGTTGCTAGGACCCCAGAGAGCTCAGCATGAGGCAGAGTTGGTCCGTACTATCAGACGTAGGATGGCAGAGGCGCAGGATCGCCAGAAGAGTTATGCAGATCGTAGACGGAGACCTTTGGAGTTCTTTGTTGGTGATCATGTATTTCTGCGAGTTTCACCCACGAAAGGGGTGAAGAGATTTGGCCTCCGTGGTAAGCTAGCTCCTAGATATATTGGTCCGTTTGAGATTTTGGAGAGGATCGGAGCAGTTGCTTATCGTCTAGCACTACCACCATCTTTGACGAGTATACATGATGTGTTCCATGTGTCTATGCTGAGAAAGTATGTGCCAGACTCTACACATATTCTGTCAGATGTGTCAAGTTTCATTCAACCTGATGCTACTTACGCAGAGGTTCCGGTACGGATTTTGGATTACAAGGAACGACAGTTGTGGAACAAGGTTGTGCGACTTGTCAAGGTCGGGTGGAGTCACCACACCGACGAGGAGGCTACTTGGGAGCTCGAGGAAAAGATCTGAGCTCAATACCCCCACTTGTTTACTTAAGGTACGTGAGGTATATTTTCAATACTTGTGGTATTTCTTACTCGTTGTGCATCTGAGTAAGAAATTTGGGGACCAAATTTTTATTAGTGGGGGAGAATGTTAAATACTGAAAATTTTAAAATATATATATATATATATATATATATATATATATATATATATATATATATATATATATATATATATATATATATATATTAAATTAAATGGCCAAAGAATTAAGAAAATAATCCACGAAAATTTTTCGGGATTTTTAGGAATTTTAGGAATTTTTTGGATTTAAGCGGATTAAATGCGAGATAATTCTGAGGATAAAATAAATAGGCTTTTATGGAGTCTATTTAAGGGGATTAATACGCGATGAAAAACCTAAATTTCTTTTTCTTTTCCCCCGCCGCGACACCTTTTCCTTCGGTAGTTTCTTCCGCCCGAGCCTCTTCTTCCCCATCGCGCCCGACGCCATCCCTCCTCCGTCGATCCCTCCTCCGCTTCTGCCCCCTTCTCCGCCGACGATGGTCTCTTCTTCGCGACGACCAAAGCCAGCCGCACACCACAAAGACCACCGCGGCCTCGACGCCTTTCTCCGTAGTCGCCGAGTCTTCTTCTTCCCTTCGCCGTCCGACGCCTAGGTCTAGCTGGGGTCGCTGTTCACCGGCAGCGCTTGCCTTCCGCCTTCTTCCTCTCGGCGCTCGCGCCACAGCCAACGCCTCCTCCTCTGCCCTTCTGGCCAGTGGTCGTCGAAGTAGGTAAGGGTTTCTTTTCTGGATTGGTCGACCGGTGTTGTGAGGAGAGGAACTGAAGGGAATCGGTGAGTGAGGATTGTGCCGGTGAATAGGGAAATAGGGAAGGAATTGGGGCCGACTGAGAGAGGTTGTGAGGGTTTTATTTGGGGGTGTCGTGCGGTTAGGGTTGGAGGTAGTCGTGCAAGAACGGTTGTGAAAGGGTTGAGTCGGAGTTGTGGTCGATTTGGGCTGATTTTGGTGTTATTCGATTGATCGTATTGTATTCAGAGGATATGGGATGGTTGGGTGATATTGTTTGATCTTGAGGATTTTTGTAAGTGATGAATTAGGTTAATTGATTAGGAATTTATTTGGATAAATTGATTGGTACAATTATTGGATAAGTTAAAAGCCATTAAATTTTATTTATTTGGCTTCGGTTGTTAAAATGCGGGTTAATCCAGGTTTAATTGATTAATTAGCTTATCATTAATTAATCAAAATATTTTATCAATTGATTTAGTGGGCTAAATTAATTGTATTGATATTTGTGGTAGGAAAAGATTAATAAGATGGTTGGAAAATTAGTGAAAATTAGAAATAGTTTGGGTTAATTGGGTTATGAAGGAAATCGATTAAGTATTTGATTTGTCGGTGAATTGCATTTTTGTGCTTAACTATAGTTATGCTATATGCACGTTTCGGTCACGAGGCAGGTCCCCAGTCGTGATGTTTTCCTTCTTGCGGATATTTATATTCAGGCGGGTATTTTGACTTATCTTTTAGATATAGTCATTGTTGATATGCTAGTTAGGATAGCATGCAATAATTTTCATGTTTATATGCCTAGTATATGTTTGATGCCTACTTGATACATGCATGTGATAGGTTATGATTATATCTTCCCTGTTTTTATTTGGATCATAGTTATTTGGATTATGGATATGTACATATTGATTGTACATATTATTCGGATAGGTATTTTGAGTAGGATTTACATGCTTTAGTATCATGCATCATTTTTGCGGTTCCATTATTGTTGAGCCATGACCCGATTCATACCTCACACACTGTCACTCATGGGTTAGTGGTATATCAGGAGGGTGTGTGCAGTTGCTCTGTCGGGCTCCGCTGGTCCGCTCATGGATAGCGATGAGGCAGCGTGGTAGTGGGCAGGGATCCCTCCTCTGGTCTATGACACCGGGAGATGAGAGCTTAGCTCCCCCACTCTGTTTGGGGCAGGAAGATAGGTGTACTCCGACAGCATCCTGTCCACTCGGTCACTCAGGAGCAGTGATGGAAGAGTGCACAGTTGTCATAGCCCTACCCACTCGGCTTCACCATCGCGTGTGAGGCGGCTAACTAGCATCAGGGGTGACCATGTCATTTGCACGGCATGCACTTTGCACGGATCGCATTTGTATTGTGTTTGCTGCATTATTTTATTGATGCCTTGGATGTTGCATATGATTGTCATGCATACAGGATACATATTTGTATATGGTGATGACTCTTATAGTAGGGCACATGCTCCTATATCAGGGTAGGAGATTCAGGTGAGTACAGTCCTTTTGCATTTATTTCTTGCTTACCCTATATGTGAGACTGTACTGGCATGATTTTTTTATTGTTAGCTATACCTTACTTTGCATATCTACTATACCCGCTGAGTTCTTTGAACTTACCCCGTTGATTTATATCTATTTCAGTATGAAGCTGTCAGGAGAGTCCAGCTGTCGAACCCCACTCGTCGTAGTTATTATTTGTTATTTGTTTCTACGGTTTGGACATTTTGATTAGAGGACATGTCTAGGTTTGGAGATTGATATTTGTATTCGTGGATTTTTGGTGTCCTTATGGACCTTTATTCGGTTTTGTTTTGGATTGGTTTTGGTTGAGTATTCCTGCCCAGATGGCAGAAGGGGTAAGTCTAGTTGTGATAGATGTTACTCATTTATTTTGGTTGATGGCCAGAGGCCTATTTTTGGTTATCTGCGTGTGTGTTTGGATTCCGGTCGTGTTGAACGATGTATAGTGGTCGTGTAGGCCTTGTATGTAAATTGACATTGTCACCCGTATAGGGGAGATGTTGCCGGATTTTCGTCTGGCGGGGTCTCCTTCGGGGCGTGACAATATACCTTTGAGTTAGAACACTAACTCAAATTCCCTTACCAATTATCCCAAATTGGTAAGTTCACATTCTCCCCCTTTTTGACATACATCAAAAAGGTTTATTCTCCAAGGAGATCAATCTCTCATATCCAATGAGATCTTATAATCTTCCCCTTGGTCCAAGGATACTTAGGATGCCTACCATCTTTCTAGTGATAAGTCTCATATCACTCAAGAGAGACAATCCTATACTCTCCCAATTTCCAAATTGGGTATCTTAAAATCCCATTTTCCTCCTTATGAGGAAAAAATATTATACATCATCCCATGATGGATACCTCCCGCTAAAAGCTTGCTCCCCCTTGACCATTGCACCAACAATGTCCTCGGGAAGTCCCTAAGCCAATAGGAACTCTAAACCATCAAAAATAAGGTTCAAAGTTCAAACATGAACTTTCCTATACCTTAAATTTGATACATAATCCTAACACCTCTCCTAATCCATATCCAATGGATTTTCACCCTTTATAATGCTTCCCAAAGCATATCCTAGGGTTAGAAGTGGTTAGAGATCTTAACCGTAGCTGAACACGGGCTAAACATACCTTGTTTTCTCGAAATCAACATTGATAGTCGACTCATCATTGCCACCCTAATCGATCGCGCCGCAAGGGCGATCGATAATAAAATATCAAAATTTCAATTATCAAAAATGAAATTCAGAAAATCATAAATAATTATACGTAATTCAAAAAATCATGAAAATTCATACGTATAATACTTATAGTAAATAAAATGGGTGAAAAATGATAGAAAAATATTTTACCCATAAAATATTGAAATTGATATAAAATCCAAAAGTGAATAAAAACTTCAAAGTTTTAGCTCACTTTATATCAATCTCATCAATGGTGATTACTATCAAAAGATAGACTTCACCAAGGTTTTTCAAAAGAATTTTAAAATATTTTCAAAACCTTATTTTGGATCATATTCCTTGGGCTCAATGTACATGACTTGTACACAAGCTTTCCCAATGATCCACATATGATTTTAGATGAGTTTTAGTTCATCTAGATGCAAAAACTATGCACCTTGAACTTAACTCATATTCTAGCATCTCACATGTATCTAAGGTGTATAAATACACATACATATCAATGTAATGTGAGATGTGGATTTTGTTCTCCCTAATCTAGGGTTTCATGCATTTTTCTAAGGAAACTCTACTTGATTCCCTTATAAATGGGACTCCAAGTCATGTCATTGTCCTTAAATCAATTTTAATCAATTTAAATGCATGAAATGATCATGGCATAAATGATAGCAATAATTAAGCATGACCAATGATCATGATGTCATGACATATGATTAAATCTAAAAACACATGATATTTAATCCTTAATCCTAAACATGAACATGACATATAAAATGATTAAAAATAAGCATGATGTCATGGCATGTTATATGACAAACAAGACATGACATATAAAAGTATAGGTATAAGGATACCTAAATTTTAATATTAGTTGTTATTTGATATAATTAATTATATTTTGCCATATTGTCACTTTTCTCCCTAGTGTGCCAAAAACCTAAAATGACACACTATAACCTCTAATCCTAAATTGTATCAATTCAATTGATTTTTTATAATCTCAAAAATATATTGGCACATCCTAAAATCTTTTAGGATCATAGTATCAAATCTATTTTCAAGGTACCCATAATCTTGAAAATTACCTAAAGTGTCACCTTTGCCATGGTTGAGTTAACTACCCATCCAATCAAGGTTGACACACCCTAAATCCATCTAGCGTGAATCAATCACGCTCTTAGGAACCCAAAACCTATTTGAGCTCCTAGGATTTACTAGGTATTCCTTAGGGATAACCTCCCTAGATACCTTCCTAATAACCCTTCTAGGCTTGTTAGCCTTGGTCATTTGGGTCTTGCCTAGGTTGACTCTAGGAGTGACTCCCCTTGCAACCTTCTTAGTGGCTTGCTTAGGTTTCCTTGAAACCCTAGCCACTAGGCACATACCTTGGTCAACTCTAGGGATGACCTCCCTATTGACCGTGGTCTTCCTAGACCTAGTTTGTGTTCCATAATCAAATGGAACACTATGATAAGTCATCTTAGGCTTAGGTTTGTGACCCAAACCCTTCTTGCCCTTGGTTGACTTTTGTCTCTTAGGCCCTAGGTGTTGACTTTGAGTCCTAGACCCTTGACTTTGACTATTTGACCCCTGAAATTGATTTTGCATCTTCTTGAGGGTCTTTTCTAATTTCTCAAGCCTTGACCTCAAAGCTTGATTTTCTAATTCTAATTGCCCAATTTTTGAATTTTGATTTGGTCTTTGGGCATTGTCCTTTCTAGGCATATGCCTAGTCCATTTGGGGTTAAAACCTAGGTGCTCTTGTATTTCCCTAATAGATTCCCTAGATAAAATATTTTTAGGGGCATTAGTCCCAAATTTCTCCTTATTCCTAAGGTTTACACTCTTAGCACCTAGACAAAAATATTTATTATTGCTCCTAGCATGCTTTTCATGATAAATAGCAAGTGAATTGAAATTCCTAGCATGCTTTTGTCTATTAACTAAAATAGGAGCATTATTAAAATGATATACCTTAGGGTTTGCCTTAGTGGCTCTCCCTACTTGTGATGCTCCATTTTGTCCCTTCTTTTCCCCCTTCGTGCATTGATTCCGGTAGTGTCCCGGTTGCCGACATTTGAAGCAAATCACTTGCTCCTTGCTCTTGATTGTTAGGGAACCGGCATCCTTGATCTTTGGTGTCGGTGGAGCTTTTCTTACTTTCTTTGGGCACTTGCTCTTGTAGTGCCCGGCTTCCCTACACTCAAAGCAAATTATATGATTTTTATTTACAATTGATATGCTTGAGTTACCTATGGTGGTGGTAGGTGCCGGAGTTGGAGCTTCTTCATCTTGACCAGATGTGGAAGCTTCTTCTTGGTGTTGCTCCGGTGATCTAATCTCCTCCCCCTCAATCCTAGAGGTGGAGGTCTCCTCCGATTCTACTTCCTCTTCCTCCTTGGATGTTGATGGTCTCTCAACCTCTGAGTCCTCACTTCCTTGTGAGGATGATGTGCTTGCCTCTTCGGTCCCTTCCTCTTGGACCAGTGATGGACTTTCATAAAGCTTTGTCAAATTGCTCCAAAGCTCTTTGACATCTATATAATTACCTAGGCTACACAAGAAGTCATTAGGAATTAAATCAAAAATAAATTTGATTACCTTCTTGCTTTTCTCATATTGTTGGAGTTGCTCCTCACTCCATCTCTTCTTTTTGAGGAAGCCACCTTTTGGTCATCTTGGATACTCAAATCCTTCCATTAATATGGACCATTCCTCAAAATCCTTCATCATAAAAAAATCTTCAATTCTTCTCTTCCAAGAATTGAAGCCTTCTTATCCATAGAAAGCATATGGGACCGACGTGTTGATATCTCATCCTAGTTGTTCTTGGACTTCCATCTTCATCCTCTAGCATGCTCCCTTAGTTGTTAAACGTTGAAGAGCGGTCTCGCTCTGATACCACTTGTAGGGTGATCGTTGGAATGCTAGAGGGGGGGTGAATAGCATCGTGCTATGCGTCGATGGAATACGTTCGCATGTTCGTCTACAATTTTCGTTAGCGCGCAGCGGAATAATGATAATAAAGCAATAACGAATATACAAACACGCAAACATACAAATATTTAACGTGGTTCGGAACCGAACGGTTCCTACTCCACGAATCGAGCTCTAAAGAGCTCTAGTGATGCACACGCAATCACTAATCACAAATACTCCTTCTTGACACAAGTCGGAGGCGAAAAACCTCGTACAAGTATTCTTACAACAATAAGAAATAGATACAAGCAATTACAACAACAAAATACAATGCAAGAAAAGAAAACTACTTTACAATTGCTCTTTTGAATGCTTGATCTTTGGTTGCTTGAATTGCACTTGGAGACCCTAATTTGTAGCAGCAAATCGCCCCAAAAGCCCTCAAAAAACACTAGCTTTTTCCTCCTTCACGAGCTCCATTTAAAGCTTCTACCTGTGCTGGAAAATGCCGATCAGTCGACTGATGCCACTATTGTCGTGAGACAACAGCTAGATCCATGCTGGAAAAATCCAACGGATCCATCATTAGTCGACTGATTATGACCATCAGTCGACTGATCAAGCCATCACTCGACTGCTGACCGCAGCGGTCGACTGAGACTCCATTCTGTGCTCCAAAACCTGAGCACCAGTCGACTGATCACACGATCAGTCAACTAATCGACCAATCAGTCGATTGCCCTCCTCTAGCAGTCGACTGCTATGACACTTCCCGCAGTCAAACCCTAGTTGACTCTCACCAGTCGATTGTCATATGACATCAGTCGACTGACACACCTCAAACATGATGTTTTAGCCCAAGTATGATTCCCCCATACTTGCTAGACCACCCTTAGCCTAGACCTAAGCCTTCTAGCCACCTCCATCAATCTCACGCCTCTCGGATCCCTCCCAGTCATCCATGACTTGTTCATCCATCGTGCTAGCCTTCAGGTGCTTCCATCGGCTATGTCATGCTAACGGTGTTTACACCGCCAAGGCACATTGGACTTACGCCGCCAAGACTCTGCTTGGACTTTACGCCGCCAACCATTGGACTTATACTGCCAAGACTCCCGCTTGGACTTTACGCCGCCAATATCAAACCCCTTGGACTTCTCAAATGCCAAGACTCAAGCTTGGACTTTCCTTGCCAACACATGTTGGACTTTCCATGCCAAGACCCATGCTTGGACTTTTCCTTGCCAACCCATGTTGGACTTTTCATGCCAAGACCAATGCTTGGACTTTTCTTTGTCAACTCATGTTGGACTTTCCATTGCCAAGACCCATGCTTGGACTTTCTCAAATGTCAAGTGTCTCACTTGGACTTTCCATGCCAAGTACTCAAGACTTGGACTTTCCATGACATAGTTAACTCCAGTCAACCATCAAAGTCTCCCTCGAGTCAAACTCGAGTCCGGTTAAATATAACCCAGGTTGATTGTATAAACAATCTCCCCAAAACATCAATAGACATTAATGTCAAACATTATTGTCAACTCACTTTGTCAAACATCAAAACATCACTCGAGTCAAACTCGAGTCTGGTCAATCGTGACCTGGGCCGATTGCACCAACATTGACCGTGAAAGTCCAAGTCATGGGTACTTGATAATTGGGAAGTCCAAGGGTATGATATTGATGGTGTAAAGTCCAAGCGATAGTCTTGGCAGCATAAGTCCAATGTTTGGCTATGTAAAGTCCAAGCATGTGTCTTGGTAGCGTAGACTCAAATGTGCCTTGGCGGTATAGACCCATTTAGCATGACAATAGCTGATGGAAGCACCTGAATGCTATCGTATGGATGAACAAATCATGGATGACTTGGAGGGATCCAATAAGCGTGAGGCTGACGGAGGTGGCTAGAAGGCTTAGGTCTAGGATAAGAGTGGTCTAGCAAGTATGAGGGTATCATACTTTGGTTAAACCTCATGGTTGAGGTTTATCAGTCGACTGGGGTTATATATCAGTCGACTGGTCAAGTGTTTTGACACTTGACAACTGATCGATTATGACCAATGAGTGATTTGATAGTCGACGCCAAGATTGGGCAAATGACTAATGGATACGGCTACGGTTGCAGGCAGCTCGACCACGGCCGATCGCTTGTGTATCACCGATCGCTAGGGTTTGGTAGTCGACTGATCGGCTATCCGTTGGAGTTTTTCTAGCGTGGACCAAGCCATTGTGAGACAACGAGTACAGGAGTAGTCGACTGATGGATATGAGCAGTCGATTGCTAGGTGAAAATCAGCTCAAGTTGCAACTTTAAAAGGAGCTTGAAGGGGAGATTTTTGGTAGCGGTTCTTAGGACGATTTGAGGCGATTTGCTAGTGCAAGTCAGGGTATTCAAGTGCAGTCCAAGCAACCAACAAGCAAAACAATCAAAGCTCACATTTGTAAAGTGTTCTTTACGTAGTATATTGTATTTACTTTGTATTTTCTTATATCTATCGTATTACTATTGTAATTTTTTGTACGAGGTTTCTCCACCTCCGGATTGTTCTGAGAAGGAGTCTTATTAGTGGTGTGTGCATCACTAGAGCTCACTTAAGCTCGACCCGTAGAGTAGAAACTCTAAGATTCTGAACCATGTTATATTGTCGTCTTGTTCTTGTGTATTCATCTTCATATTCATATTTGTATCTTGTATTTCCGCTGTGCTAACCGAATTGTAGAGACTAACGATCGAATTCCATCATCAAGCATGAAAATGCTATTCACCCTCCCCCTCTAGCGATGTACGATTCTTCTACAACAACCACATATACCTCTATGCCTACTAGGTATCTGAGTAGGTCATTTTTTAGTAGATAATGCATATCAAGTGTAGAAGTAATAAATCATTATGGTTTAGGAAACTTAGTCTATTGCAAAAAAAAATAATCAACATAGACTTATGTGCTGAGTTTTACAATAACTTCATTAGGATAGATAATTTTACATACTCTACCAGAGTATAGGGTAGAGATATTATCTTTACCCCTTCCATGCTGAGAGATCATTTGGGTCTCATGCATTCATCATGTCCAGTAGTTTGTTTCCCTTCCAGGGAGTTACCATATGGTGATCCCTACTCTCACATTACATTAGATAGGATGCATTTGTATTTTTTTAGTGAGGAGAAGACTCCATTTGTAAGTATATTCAGTTCCACTAGACTTAGAGTACAAGACTATACCCTGTACAGAGTTATAGTGAACTGTGTTTTGCCACTCACTACTAGGGACATCGCTATGATGCGTCCCTATCATTCATTTTTTACTTTATGTATTCATTCATCGATTACAGATAGACATCAGTTTGTAGATGTTCTAGTCTATCATTCATCACTCTAGGGTTGTTACTAGCGGTAGGGCACATTTGCCTTACTGCCATATCATCACATCTTTATTAGCTCCACTACAATTTGACGTTATTGCAGGTAACGTTAAACAACTTACTGAGTATGACATGATAGATTCTAGATAGATTGCATTATCTAAGATAGGTTTAGATGAAAATAATATCCTTACTTAGAGGATGGTTGATTTATTACTTCCACACTTAAAACCTATGTTGATATTTAAGTATTACTTTGTTTTATTTTTAAAATTAAAAATTGATCTAACCTAGGTCAAGTTTAGACTTCATGAACCTATAGAACTAGGCAAGCTTTCGCATCTCACAAATGTTGGTACAATCGACCCAGGTCACGATTGACCAGATTCGAGTTTGACTCGAGTAGTATTTTAATGTTTGACATGGATGTCTGACATTGATATTTGACATGTGTTGGGGAGATTGATGATGCAATCAACCCAGGTCATACTTGATGTTTGACGATGGTTTGACCATTATCATGGAAAAAGTCCAAGTCTTGTGTACTTGGTATGAAAAGTTCAAGCTTGAGTCTTGGCATGGAAAGTCCAACATGGGTTGGCAAGTAAAGTCCAAGCATGGGTCTTGGCAAAGGAAAGTCTAAGCATGGGTCTTGGCAAGGAAAAGTCCAAGCATGGGTCTTGCCATGGAAAGTCCAACATGGGTTGACAAGGGAAAATCCAAGCTTGAGTCTTGGCATTTGAGAAGTCCAAGGGGAATATTAGCGACGTAAAGTCCAACGGTGGAGTCTTGGCAGCATAAGTCCAATGGTTGGCAGCGTAAAGTCCAAGCGGAGTCTTGGCAGCGTAAGCCCAATGTGCCTTGGCGGTGTAGACACCGTTAGCATGAGAATAGTTGATGGAAGCACCTAAAGGTTAACATATAGATGAACAAGTCATGGATGACTTAGAGGCATCCGATAGGCGTGAGGCTGATGGAGGTGACTAGAAGGCTTAAGTCTAGGCTAAGGGTGGTCTAGCAAGTATGGGGGCACCATACTTGGGTTAAAACCTCATGTTTGAGGTGTATCAATCGATTGGGACTATGTTCAGTCGATTGATAGGAGTCAACTAGGGTTTGACTGCAAGAAGATGGTTAGCAATCGACCGATTGGGCGGGCCGATTGATGGTCGAGCAATGATCGCCAAGATTGGGCGATCGATTGATGCTGGCGAGCAAATGATCGATATGGAGATCAGTCGACTGCTGGTCGAGTTTTTAGGCATAGAAAGCTCTCCAGTCGAGTGATCAGTCCGAACACTCGACTGATTGAGCCATCAGTCGACTGATGGGTATGATCAGTCGACTGATGGTCTATTCGTTGGACTTATCCGACGTGGCTCATGCCGTTGTGAGACAACTGCTACAGGGAAAGTTGACTGATGGTCCCGATCAGTCGACTGCTAGGTAAAAAATCAGCCCGAATGCAAGTTATAAAAGCTATTCGTAGGGAGGAAATTTGGCATGGTTCTTGAGGCGATTTAAAGGGGATTTGCTACTGCAATCAAGACCTTCAAGGATACTCTTCAAGCAACCAAAAGGTAAACCCTAAGGTAAAATTTAATAATGCTCACTCTTTAAGTTATAGGCAAAATGATGCTAGAAATAATTTTAGCAATCTTGCAATTCATCATGAAAAGCATGCTAGTAAAAACAATAGATTTTATTATCTAGGTGCTAAGAGTGTCAACCTTAGGAATAAGGAGAAATTTGAGACTAATATCCCTAAAAATATTTTACCTAAGGCAAGTATTAGAAAAATTGAGGACCACCTATGTTTTAACCCTAAATGGACTAGGCATATGCCTAGGGAGTCTCATGTCCAAAGAATAGATGAAAAATAAAAAATTAAACAATTAGAGTTAGAAAATAAAGTCTTGAGGTCAAGACTTGAAAAACTTGAAAAGACCCTTAGGAATATACAAAATCAAGTTAAGGGGTCAAATGGTCAAAGTCAAGGGCCTAGGAGACAAGGGTCAACTAAGGGCAAGAAAGGTTTGGGTCACAAACCTAAAGCCCAAGGAGACCTACCATAGTGTTCCATTCGACTATGGAACACAATCTAGGTCTAGAAAAATCAAGGTTACTAGGAAAGTCATCCCTAAGGGTAACTAAGGTGTGTGCCTAGTGGCTAGGGTTTCAAGGAAACCTAGGGAAGCCATTAAGAAGGTCAAAGGGGGAGTTACCTCTAGATTTGACCTAGGCAAAACCCAAATGACCAAGGCTTCAAAACCTAGGAGGGTCATTAGGAGGGTATCTAGGGAGGTCATCCCTAAGGAATACCTAGTAAACCCAAGGAGCTCCAATAGGTATTGGATTCCTAGGAGCGTGATCGATTCACGCTAGATGGGTTTAGGTGTGCCACCTTTAAATGGATGAGTAGTTAACCTAACTATGGTAAAGGTGACACTTTAGGTCATTTTCAAGGTTATGGATACCTTGGAAATGTATTTTGATTACAATCCTAAAAGATTTTAGGATGTGCCAATATAATTTTTGGAAGTTGAAAAACCAATCAAAGTGATACAATTTAGGTTTAGAGGTTGAGGTGTGTCATTTGGGTTTTTGGCACACTTGGGAGATAGTTGATAATATGACAAAATGAGTTTAATCATGACAAATAGCAACTAATATCAAAATTTAGGTATTATGTACCTTTACATTTTATTTGTCATGCTTGATTTGTCATATAACATGTCATGACATCATATTCATTTAAATCATATAAATGTCATGATTATGTTTAGGATTTGTCTTTTAGTGTCATGTAGATTTAAATTTAATCATATACCATGACATAATGATCATTGGCCATGCTTTATTTATATCATCATTTATGCCATGATCATTTCATGCATTGATAAAAATTGAATTAAGGACATATGACATGACTTGAAGTCTCATGTATAAGGGAATCAAGTAGTGTTGCCCTAGAAAATGCATGAAACCCTAGATTAGGATGAACAAAACTCACATCTCACATTACATTGACATGTATGTGTATTGATACACCCTAGATACATGTGAGATGCTAGGATATGAGTTGAGTTCAAGGTGCATAGTTTTTGCATCTAGATGAATTAAAACTCATCTATATCATGTGATGGATCATTGGGAAAGCTTATGTTCAAGTCATGTACATTAAGCCAAAAGAATATGATCCAATATAAGGTTTTAAAAATATTTTAAAATTATTTTGAAAAACTTTGGTGCAATCTATCTTTTGATAGAAGTCACCATTGATGAAGTTGATACAAAGTGAGCTAAAATATTGAAGTTTTTCTTCACTTTTGAACTTTGTGTCAATTTCACTATTTTATGGGTAAAATATTTTTCAAATATTTTTCACCCATTGTATTGGTTATAAGTATTATACGTATGAAGTTTCATGATTTTTCAAATTACGTATATTTACTTATGCATTTCTGAAATTCATTTTTGATAATTGAAATTCAGAATTTCAGTTATCAGTCGACTGCCACCTGATGGTAGTCGACTATTGCCTGATAGAGTCGACTGCCAATGCTGATTTCAAGAAAATAAGGTTTGTTTAGTCCAATTTCAGCTATGTTAGGGTTCCCTAACTGCTCATAACCCTAGGATATGCTTTGTAAAACATTAGAAAGAGTGAAAATCCATTAGATATGGATTAAGAGAGTTGTTAGGGTGATGTATCAATTTTAAGGTGTGGGAAAGTTCAATGTTGAACTTTTAACCTTAATTTTGATGGTTTAGAGTTCCTATTGACTTATGGACTTTCCAAGGACATTGTTGGTGCAATGGTCAAGGGGGAGCAAGCCTTTAGGGGAAGGTATCCATCATGGGATGATGGATGTTATTTTTCCTCATGAGGGGGAGAAATGAGAATTTGAGGTGCCCAATTTGGAAATTGGGAGACTTCATATGAGTACTTCCCTTGAGTGATATGAGACTTATCACTAGGAAGATTGTAGGCATCCTAGGTGCTTTTGGACCAATGGGAAGATTGTAAGATCTCATAGGGATATGAGACATTGACCTCCTTGGGAGAACCTTTTTGATGTATGTCAAAAAGGGGGAGAATGTATGGAATTATCAATTTGGAATAATTGGTAAGGGAATTTGAGTTAGGGGCCTAACTCAAGGGTGTTTTTGTCAAACATCAAAAAGGGGGAGATTGTTGGTGCAATCGGCCCAGATCACGATTGACCAAACTCGAGTAGTATTTTGATGTTTGACATGGATGTCTGACATTGATGTCTGACATGTGTTGGGGAGATTGTTGATGCAATCGACCCAGGTCATACTTGATGTTTGACGATGGTTTGACCATTGTCATGAGAAAAGTCCAAGTTTTGTGTACTTGGCATGAAAAGTCCAAGCTTGAGTCTTGGTATGGAAAGTCCAACATGGGTTGGCAAGGAAAGTCCAAGCATGGGTCTTGGAAAAGGAAAGTCCAAGCTTGGGTCTTGGCAAGGAAAAGTCCAAGCATGGGTCTTGGCAAGGAAAAGTCCAAGCATGGGTCTTGGCATGGAAAGTCCAAGCATGGGTCTTGGCAAGGAAAAATCCAAGCATGAGTCTTGGCAAAGAAAAGTTCAAGCATAGGTCTGTTGGTGCAGGGGCACCTAAGTTGAACCTGTATTTTGATTATGGCAAAAGACGCAAAGTCAAGGATATATCATTATCTCACGAGCTGAATCGAGTGTGCAGAAAAGTGTTAAAGCTGAAGCTGAAGGCTAGTGACACCCGGAGGAAGCCGCGATGGTCGGGCGACACTCGAGTGACTTCGGAGGGAGCCGAAGGAATCGAGTGGAAGGCCGAAAGCGGAAGTGACACAGTAAGTATCGAGGTAAGCTCATGTGTGTGAGCGTAAGTGAGGTCGTATCCTCCTTACGGGGATGGTCTTAAGCGTAGATCCGACCAAAGACATCCCATCGATGGTCTTGGTCAAGATTGGACGATCGAAGGCCGTCGAAATAATGTTTTCGTTAAGCTAACTTTGCCTTGCAGCTAGCATCAGTCGACTGGCTAGCTTGGAGGACTCGACTGTTGTCCATCAGTCGACTGTCTGTGGTCAGCATTCGACTGAAGCTACCATCAGTCGACTGATGATGGCCATCAGTCGACTGATGGTCAAGGATCAACCTCAAGGAGTCAAGCTCTATCACCATTTTTCAAGGAGGGTTTGTGCCCATTTGTGATTGGTTGAAGACTCATTCGATGAGGGGCTCGAAGGCTAAAAAGGAGGGCTTGTCCTAGGGTTTTTCATCAATTCAAAAGCTTCCAAGTGCTTTTGGTACGCTACGAGTCTCTGACATTCCTGCGACGAAGTGCTGCAGACACGACGACTAGGGTTTCATCTTTCCATCTATGAGTCATCGGTATAAGCTTAGTTTAATTCCATTCTTACATTGAGTTTTTTCTTTATTGTGGTTTTATCATAACGAGAAGAGGGGGAGTGTCCCTCTATCTCGAATCTCTTTCGTAGTTTTTGTATCCGATTTACTCCTACCTCCAACGAGGAGGAGCTCATTAGTGATTTGCCCTCCGTGCGTGATCAAGGATCACTAGGGCCTTGGAGTAGTAGCCGAAGGCTACGAACCAAGTAAAAAATATTATTGTGTCTTTATTTTTATTGTGTTTTTCTGCTGCATTTACTCGTGCCTCAACGAACAGTTTCGAACGAAAAGTTTCTATCGCTATTCACCCCCCCTCTAGCGATCCGCTTCGATCCAACAGGGTCTTGGCAAGGGAAAGTCCAAGCTTGAGTCTTGGCATTTGAAAAGTACAAGGGGAATATTGGCGGCGTAAAGTCCAAGGGTGGAGTCTTAGCAGCATAAGTCCAATGGTTAGCGGCGTAAAGTCCAAGCGGAGTCTTAGCAGCGTAAGCCCAATGTGCCTTGGCGGTGTAGACACCATTAGCATGACAATAGCCGAAGGAAGCACTTGAAGGCTAGCGTATGGATGAACAAGTCATGGATGACTTGAAGGGATCCGATAGGCGTGAGACTAATAGAGGTGGCTAGAAGGCTTAGGTCTTGGCTAAGGGTGGTCTAGCAAGTATGGGGGCACGATACTTGGGTTTAAACCTCATGTTTGAGGTGTATCAATCGACTGGGACTATGTCAGTCGACTGATGGGAGTCAACTAGAGTTTGACTGTGGTAAGATGGCTTAGCAATTGACTGCTAGCATTGGGCAGTCGATTGATGGCCTGAGCAGTCGACTGATCTGGAGATCTGTCGACTACTGGTCGAGTTTTCGGGCACAAAAAGCTCTCTAGTCGAGTGATCAGCCCGAACACTCGACTGATTGAGCCATCAGTCGACTGATGGGTATGATCAGTCGATTGATGGTCTATCCGTTGGACTTATCCGACGTGGCTCATGTCATTGTGAGACAACGACTACAGGGGAAGTCGACTGATGGTCCCAATCAGTCGATTGCTAGGCGAAAAATCAGCCCGAATGCAGGTTATAAAAGCTGTTTGTGGGGAGGATTTTTGTTAGTAATATATGAGAGATGTCCTAAGGTAATCGCCTTATGTTTGAACCATTTATATGACAAATGAAGATTCACTATTTGAGTATACATGTTTTCATGTATTTGATTAGATCTTAAACTCATTTACTGAATATCCATGATACGATTCATAGCATGAGAGAATTTGTGATTGGATCACAACTAGTGAATATCTCTACATGTGTAATTGTGATGTATCAGAATTATCCCTAGTCGATGAATTGATGGATTTGGACACCATTGATTCTGTCGAGACTAGCACGAGGTATACTCCTTGGTGTATCCAAGCAACTGATTCTCACTGGCTGGAGACATTGTGATGTCCGGAGTTAATCGTGGATGCTAGTTATGGTAACTAGTTCATTGGAATGACCAGCCGTAAGACTTCATATGGTTCTCTGCATATATAGATATGTCAATGATGTTCTTACTGCAGCTTAAGTGCGATGTTCCTTTGACTTGCGGTATTCAAGTCATCTTGATCATAAAGACTTATGCTTTGACATCTTAAGCAAGCATCTCTGAGGAGATGTGGACCCGGGATGATTGGGTATAAGTTGAAGTGATCGAAGGTGTTTGAATAGCCTATAAAGGATTCACCACTCCTTGCGAGGACATGTATATCCATGGCCTCTCGTCGAATTGTTACTAAAGTCTTTGGCCAAAGCATTACATGTTTAGAGTAAGGTACTCTTCGATACATGTGTAGTAACTAGAATCCGTAGGATGAGGAAATGATACTTGGACTAGGTGTGACGTAGTCAGCCTAGTGGGGACTGACACTATAGAACATGTCCTGAACCAAGTGGGTATAAGATGAGTGAAGGGAATGGGGCAGGATTCATTCGAGCTGCTGAAGGGTTTTAAAAATAGTTCTGGATCAACCGTTGATCTTTTCGGTTAATTGGGGATCATGATGTACTACTAGGTGCCACTCATGATCGTTCTATAATTAATGGTTAATTATAGATGGACAACATAAACCGAGAACCTATTTGGTCACACGCACAACGAGCGTAATCCGAAGGATTTAAAACGAGCTTGAGAATGAGATTCTCAGACCGAGAGAAACTAGGTTTGGTTGGACCAAACATGGAGTGAGCATGAAATCGTTTCAGTCGCAATGGAAGCGTGGATGGGCCGTGTCTTATGAAGACATAATGGATGAACCAAATTGGTTTGGTTCTAATCCAATGGAGGAGAATAAACCAAAGGGTTTGGTTTGTTTTAAACGAATGAACCAAAGTTGGTTCGGTTCATTTTAACTTAAAATAAACCATCATGTTTAGTTTATTTTAACTTAAATTAATGGAGCGGATTAACGGGCTTTTGGTTATGATCCGATAACCATTAAGAGAATTTGTTCTCTATAAAATAGGGCTTAAGGGTTTTGTTAAGCCCTAATCTAGTAGTTGCCGCCCAACCCCCTCTCCTCTCCAAGTCTTGTCGGCGCCAACCCTTTTGCCGTCGCCTAGCTCCCTTGCCGGCGTCCAGAAGGTTTTGTCCTTCCCTATTTCCGGCATCGAGCTGCTGCCGGAGAAGCTTCGGTGATCTCCTTTGGGTCCGGCGACAAGGTGAGCCTCAACCTTCCTTATCCAGTTTACGTATTGCTTACACGGAGCGAGCAAATTGGCACCATTGTGCTCAGCGAAATTCACAAAGTGATATGGACTAAGAGCAATCAGAGGACATGCTACGGGTCTTGATCCTCCTTTAATCACCTTTACAGAAAAAATCGGTTCTGTTATTTTGTTCTTTGTATCCGGTGAATACCTCTCGGGCGAGTTTTGAGGACTCGTTTTGGATCCGAATTTTTGATTCGGATCGTGATCTTCTCTCAATCACATCATCTTCAATGTTGGGGAGATCAGAACGGCCGGCTAGAGGGGGGTGAATAGCCCTTTGTCGTTGGATGTCGTGATTCACTCGTTCTCGTTGCGTTGCTTGTCTACGATTGTTGTTAGCGCAGCGGAATAACAATAATAATGAAACTAACAACAATACACAATCACACAACACAAGATATACGTGGTTCGGAACCGAATGGTTCCTACTCCACGGGCGAGCTCACCGAGCTCTAGTTATGCGCACGGCACTAACTATAACACTCCTTCTCGACAACACGTCGGAGGTGGAGAAACCTCTCACAAGCAATTACAATGTAATATAGAAATACAAGCAAATACACAAATACAATACACAAGAAAACTTTCACCGATTGCTTTGATCGCTTTGCTTGTTGCTTGCTTTGATTGGCTCTTGAAGGACTGGAATGCAGCAGCAATTCCCCTCCAATAGCTCCACAAAAACCATTGCAAAAACCTCCATCTCGAGCTCCTTTTATAACCTGCATCGAGTTTTTGCGCCTAGCGATCGTGCCAAAAGGCCCCCATCGCCTCGTAGTCGTTGTCTCACAACGCGGATCCACGCTCGGACAAGTTCCAACGGATCACCTACCGATCGATGATGCCCATCACGATCGTGGTGACCTAATAGTCGGCCGATCGGCTCACGGAGCGCCTGTGCTCGCGACACTCCCATCGGGCGTCATCATCCTCGCCAAGCCATCGGCTCGATCGCACCATCCATGCGGTCGACCGACAAAACCCTAGAACACCAAGTTGTTTGAGCATCCGACCGTCGGGTAAACCCTCAAACATCAAGTTTGAGCCTCCGACACTCAGTCTTAGCCACTTGGCCAAGTCCACCTTATCCCTCATGGAGTTCCCCACCGAAGCTCTCTTCCCTCATCCTACGTCCCTCGGATGCACCAAGCGCACAGCTTCACAACGCCATCCTTCGCGTCTCATTCCCTAGAAGTATGCTTCCCCTTGGGCTCACTCCATTCGCTCCCCGTCCGGCGGTCCCTCGGATGCACCAAGCGCACGGCTTCGCAATGCCATCCTTCACTGACTCAAGGACCCCGAGCCTAGTGAACTTACCAAGTCCTCAAGACTTCCCAAATGCACCAAGCGCACGACTTCGCAATGCTTTGGACTTTCCCATGCCAAGCACCAAGCGCACGGCTTCGCAATGCTTTGGACTTTCCCATGCCAAGGCTTCCCCCTTGGACTTCCACACCAAGCTCCATGCTTGGATTTTCCATGTCAACCCCATGTTGGACTTTCCCATGACAATCTCATGTCATGAGTTTTGTCCATCATCAAAATACTATCAAGGTACTGCTCGAGTCAAACTCGAGTCAACCTGGGCCGATTGTACCAACAATCTCCCCCTTTTTGATGATTGACAAAACTACCATCTCAAGTCTACCAATTCTCCCATATTGGCAATTCTCATATCCCAATGAGAATTCCAACGAACCCTAATTGGTAACTTGGTAACTTCTCCCCCTTTTTGACACTACATCAAAAAGGTCCTCCCCAAGGGTATGAATGTCTCATATCCCAATGAGATCTTACAATCTCTCCCTTGGAGGAACACATGCCTACAATCTTTCTAGTGATCCCATATCACTTAAAGAGAGGCAACCCAATTTTCCTCCCATGAGGAAATACACATCCATCTTCCCATGATGGATACCTCCCCCTAGAGGCTTGCTCCCCCTTGACCATTGCACCAACAATGTCCTTGGAGAGTCTCTAAGCCAATAGGAACATTAAACCAAATAAAATTAAGGCAAAGTTCAACAGTGAACTCTCATCCACCTTAAAATTGATACTCACCCTCAACCCAATTCCTAATCCATATCCAATGGATTTCCACCCTCTCTAATGCTCTCCCAAGCATATTCTAGGGTTAGGAGTGGTTAGGGGACCTTAACCTAGCTGAACATGGGCCTAACCAACAAGATTTACCCGAAATCAGCTTGAAATCGAAATCGATCATTTGCCACCATCATCGATCATTGTCATCCATGGCGTTCAATGACGATAATGATTTGAGCAAGATTTCGTAAATGGATTTCCGAAATCCATAAGTAAATATACATAGGTTTAAAATTCTTGAAATTTGGTATGTATATTACTTATCATAAACACTATGGGTGAAAAATATTAGAAAATTATTTTACTCATTAAATTAGGAGATTGATACAAAGTCCAAAATTTAAGAAAAGCTTCAATAAAGAGCTCTCTTTGTATCATCCCATTCAATGGTGATAGCTATCAAAAGATAGGCTTCACCAAGGTTTTTCAAAATGTTTTTCAAACCTTTATTTTTTTTTCCTAAACATCTCATCAATATCTAGATGTGTAAAAATACATACAAGTCAAATTTTTGTGAGATGTGGGTTTTGTTTTGTTTATGTTCTCATGCATATTTCTAGGCAATATTATTTGATTCCCATCAAATCATGTCATAGTCCTTAATTTCATTTTAATTTATGCATGATGATGATTATGGCATAGATATGATATAAGTAAAACCATATGCCAATATCATGATGTCATGGCATGTGAATGAGATCTAGGCATACATGACATCTAAATATAAATCTAAACATGATCATGACATTTTTATAGATAAGAATGAAGATGATGTCATGACATGGCAAGACAAACAAATCATGGCAACTAAAATATACTGAGGTATAGAATACCTAAGTGTTAAAATCAATTTGTTATTTCTAGAGATTAAACCAATTTTGCCTTAATGCCATTCATCTCCCTAGTGTGCCAAAAACCCAAAATGGCACACCATGACTTCTATGACCTAATTGTGTCAATTTAAATCATTTTTAACTTTTCAAACCATATTGGCACACCCTAATGTGTCAACTCACAATGGCTAGGTTAACCGCTCATCCACTTAGGGTTGACACACCCTAACCCATTTAGCGTGAATCAATCACGCTCTTAGGAACCCAATATCTATTGGAACTCCTTGGGTTAACAAGGTATTCCCTAGGGATAACTTTCCTAGATACCTTTCTAATGACCCTTTTTGGCTTTGAAGCCTTAGTCAAATGGGTCTTACTTGGGTCAACTCTAGAGGTGACTCCTCCATTGACCTTCTTAGTGGCTTTCTTGGTTTTCCTTAAGTCCTTAGTCACTAAGCACACACCATGACTAGTCTTAGGGATGACTTCCCTATTAGCCTTGGTTTTCCTAGACCTAGAAATAGTTCCATAATTAAATGGAACATTATGATAAGTCTTCTTGGGCTTAGGTTTGTGACTCAAACCTTCCTTGCCCTTAGACCATTTTTGAACCTTAGGTCTTGACTTTTGGGCATTAGACCCTAGAATTGAATTTTCTATGATTCTAAGGGTTTTCTCCATTCTCTCAAGTCTTGACCTCAAGACTTGGTTCTCTAGCTCTAATTTTCCCATTTTTGAATTTTCATTAGGTTTTTGGGAAGGCCTCTTCTTCTTAGGCATGTGCCTAGACTTTTTGGGATTAATACCCAAATTTTCTTCTACTCTCCTAATTGACTCCCTAGGCAAGATATTTCTAGAATTATGAGTCCTAGGTTTGCCTTTAGTCATATGAACATGCTTGGCACCTAAGCAATAAACCTTATTGTTTCTCCTAGCATGCTTTTCATTGATAATAGCAAGAGAGCTAAAATAATTCTTAGCATGCTTTTTGACTCTAGAAATTAAAGGTGCATTAAGTAAATTTACCTTAGGGTTAGCTTTAGGAGCTCCCCCTACATGAGTTGCACCTTCTTGCCCTTTCTTCCTCCCCCTAGGGCATTGGCTTCGATAGTGTCCCTTTTAGTTGCATTTAAAGCACACAATGTGCTCTTTGCTCTTGATTTTGGGAAAACCGGCATCCTTTGACTTTGGGTTGACTTTTGGTGTTGATGCCTTTTTCTTAGCCAATTTTGGGCATTTACTCTTGTAGTGCCCTTTCTCCCTACACTCAAAGCATATTATGTGATTTTTATTTAAAATAACAACACTTGAGTTACCTAGGGAGTTGGTGGAGGCCTCTTCACTTCTTCCGGAGGTAGAAGCTTCATTTTGATCTTGCTCCGGAATCAAAATCCTTTCCTCCCCCTCAACGCTAGAGGTGGAAGTCTCCACCAAGTCATCCACATCTTCAAAAGTGGATGGTGATTCTTCTTCGACATTCTCCTCTACTTGTGCCGATTGAGAATTTTCTTGGAATTTCATTACCTTATTCCATAATTCCCTTGCATCCCTATAATCACCCAATCTAGACTAAATAGTGTTAGGTAACAAATCACTAATCAACTTGATTACCTTGAGATTTGTCTTGAAGTCTTTGATTTGGTCTTGGGTCCATTTTGACTTCTTAATTGGCTTGTTGTACTTGTCCCTAGGCATTTCAAAACCGTTTTCTATAATAATCATAAAATCAAAATTGGTTTCTAGGTATACCTCCATTTTTCTTCTCCACCATAGAAAGTCTCCTTCGAATTTGGGTGGTTGAAGGTTGTAGCCGGTCATCTTGTAGTGCTCTCGCGGCGGTTAGTCCTTGAAGAGCGACCTCGGCTCTGATACCACTTGTTGGGGAGATCGGAACGACCGGCTAGAGGGGGGTGAATAGCCCTTTGTCGTTGGATGTCGTGATTCGCTCGTTCTCGTTGCGTTGCTTGTCTACGATTGTTGTTAGCGCAGCGGAATAACAATAATAATGAAACTAACAACAATACACAATCACACAACACAAGATATACGTGGTTCGGAACCGAATGGTTCCTACTCCACGGGCGAGCTCACCGAGCTCTAGTTATGCGCACGGCACTAACTATAACACTCCTTCTCGACAACATGTCGGAGGTGGAGAAACCTCTCACAAGCAATTACAATGTAATATAGAAATACAAGCAAATACACAAATACAATACACAAGAAAACTTTCACCGATTGCTTTGATCGCTTTGCTTGTTGCTTGCTTTGATTGGCTCTTGAAGGACTGGAATGCAGCAGCAATTCCCCTCCAATAGCTCCACAAAAACCATTGCAAAAACCTCCATCTCGAGCTCCTTTTATAACCTGCATCGAGCTGTTGCGCTAGTAGTTGATCGGCCTGTAGCCGTTGTCTCACAACGGCCAGATCCACGTCAGACAAGTTCCAACGGATCACCTACCAGTCGACTGATGATGCCCATCAGTCGACTGGTGACCTAGTAGTCGACTGCCCAGTCGGCTATGGAGCGTTCTGTGCTCGCGACACTCCCATCACGATCATTGTCATCCTAGCCGATCAGTCGATCCGATCGATATGGCGATCGGCCCTAAGCACAAAACCCTAGCCTTACACCAGTTGAACCCTAGTCGACTTGGACCAGTCGAGCCAGCACCTATGCCAGTCGACTGACGTCGGGCAAAACCTCAAACACCAAGTTGTTTGAGCATCCGACCGTCGGGTAAACCCTCAAACATCAAGTTTGAGCCTCCGACACTCAGTCTTAGCCACTTGGCCAAGTCCACCTTATCCCTCATGGAGTTCCCCACCGAAGCTCTCTTCCCTCGGCCTACGTCCCTCGGATGCGCCAAGCGCACGACTTCGCAATGTCATCCTTCGCATCTCATGCCCTAGAAGTATGCTTCCCCTTGGGCTCACTCCATTCGCTCCCCGTCCGGCGGTCCCTCGGATACACCAAGCGCATGGCTTCGCAATGTCATCCTTCACCGACTCAAGAACCCCGAGCCTAGTGAACTTACCAAGTCCTCAAGAGTTCCCAAATGCACTAAGCGCACGGCTTCGCAATGCATTTCTCACCAAGCACCAAGCGCACGGCTTCGCAATGCTTTGGACTTTCCCATGCCAAGCACCAAGCGCACGGCTTCGCAATGCTTTAGACTTTCCCATACCAAGGCTTCCCCCTTGGACTTCCACACCAAGCTCCATGCTTGGATTTTCCATGCCAACCCCATGTTGGACTTTCCCATGACAATCCCATGTCATGAGTTTTGTCCATCATCAAAATACTATCAAGGTACTGCTCGAGTCAAACTCGAGTCAACCTGGGCCGATTGCACCAACATTCAACACGAGGCTAGTAACCCGTACGAAGACGAGGCTCATGACTTTGTGAAGCCATCCCGAAGATACTTGGCGTGGATACGGATAGAGACGATTCTAGCGAGAATCGTTCCGGTTGATGCCTTTCCCGCTACACGTGATACGTCAGGTATACGTAGTATAAATTTCCTTTTATTGCAAAATTTGAATTTACAGTTATGTCTACACATGTTGTACTATGCATGTGTGTGATGTGTGTGTTGTAATAAATTAGATTTATTATTTTATTCCTTCCACTGTGCACATGTTTACGAAATATGTTCGAACACACACTCGCCGCGGTGCCGAAAACCCAACAATTTTTGGCATGGTTCTTGAGGCAATTTGGAGGGAATTTGCTACTGCAATCCAGACCTTCAAGGCTGCTCTTCAAGTAACTAAAGGAAAGCAATAAAAAGCTCTTGTAAAGTTATTTTCTTTACTTGTATTGCATTTCATATTTTTATTTGATTGTATTTGCTTAGTATTACTGTTGTAATCACTTGTACGAGGTTTCTCCATCTCCAAATTATTCCGAGAATGTGTTATTTGCTATAGTGGTGTGTGTTGGCATCGCTAGGGATTTTAGAGCCCAATCTGTGGAGTATGAACCATTCGATTCCGAACCACGTTATATCGTGTTGTCTATTGTGCTTGTGTGTATTTGTTATTGCTTTATTACATGTGAACTCAAACTCAATACTTAAACTTGATGCATGTGAATATGCTAATATGTGTTGAACTTAATGCATTGCAAATTGATTCTCCTAACTTTAATTGATTTGTTGACATACATCAAAAAGGGAGAAATTATTGGTGCAGAGAGCACCACTCCTTAGTTTTGATGTATGAACCATAGTTTAAAATTAATAATTACTTGTGTTTTTGTTAGTATTAGCTCTAAGTGTTGATTATGAGATAATTGGTAAAGGAACTTTTGTATCATATTTCATATTAAAGGCAAAATTTATGGTTATTATATTTACTTCATTAATGTGTCATTTGAATAAATATAATAATATCCTAGAGTAGTTGGTTCTAGCCTACGACATATCAAGTTGATGACTTGATAGTGAGATATTGTATATATATATAAACACTATTGGTAACTGCTCCTAGTCAAGTATTAATATACCATGATAATATTAATACGTTGAGACTAGCATGTAGGTCAACTGATGACTTAATCTCACAAGTCATGGATATGAGATATCGAGTTGGCACATGGATATGTATTAGATAATACGTACCGAACTGACTCGCCATGAGAATGTTTCATGGATCGTTATATGAGTGTCATAAACATTCTCATAGTGACTATTGGTATGAATAGTCCTTAGAGTTGAAATCACTACAGTTCCCTACATAAGGAGTTGTATACTTTGATATCGACAAACGTCACCTATAACAAGGTGGACTATAAAGTCGATCACTGGATATGCAATGAATTATGTGAAGGGATGTGAGTGATGGAGATGGAATTTATCCCTTCCATATGAGGGAAGTGATATATGTGGGCCCCTTGATAAAGTAGGATTATTAAAATGCATGGTCATGCTCAAATAAGTCAATATGAGATATTAAGCTCATTTGATTAAGGTAGTCTACTTGGAGATCAAGAAATACAAAGATTGATAAGAGGATGACATGGTATATGCCTCATTGATCAATCTATATATCAAGGATAGAAAGATTGAGTCATACAAGATAATAGCCACGGACATGTTATATCGGATCTCGACATTCTCATCACTTGGGTAGCAATGAAGCATTGTTAGATGTCACTAATTGCTTATGTCTCTAAAATGGTTTTTAGGAACATTGTCAATATTACGAGAACCTATTGGGTCACACACAAAGAATATGTTATTTTAGATATGAGTTCATTTTAGTTTGACTAAATGAACCATTAGGCTATTGAATTAGAATCATTGAGTTAGACTCATTGAAAGGACTAGATTGAGTTAGACTCATTGCTTGGCCGAAACTTGAGTTAGACTCAAATTGGTTTAATTTGAGTTAGACTCAAGTTAAACCAATTGAAGAAGATGAATGAATATGGATTCATCATGCATGGCTAATGTGGATTAATCATGCATTGAAGAGATGGATTAATCATGCATTGAAGAGGGAATACCAAAAGCCAAGAGTTTCATGACCTTTCATGAAAAACCTCTTCAAAGATCTTCTCATCATCTTCTTGGTCGCACATTATTCCTCTTGGTTTTGGGTGAAAGTTTGTGTGGGTTGCTAGCACAACTTCGATTCTCCAAAAGTGTGTGTTCGTGTGGATACCATAGAGGTGCGACCATTCTAATCATGTTGAGATCCGAAAGTTACTATCGGGATTGTGAAGGACTACGCATCAAGGGTATTCTCTCAACTAGATGTAGTTGTAAGAATGATTTTGATTATGTATATACATGGATCTCTGGAGGGATCTAATTTTCGATGCATTTTACGATGTGTTTTTCGCAATAGATCCCTACAGTTTTAATATGCGTGTTAAGTGTATAGGCTTGACAAGAAGTCCTAGTAGGTCAGGTTGACCAGATACTAGGCATTGATTAAAAGTCCTAGTAGGTTAGGCTGACCAGATACTAGGTAAAAGACTTGACAGATCAGGAGGACACCAGGCAGGAAGTCCAGATGGGTCATGTGGACCAGACATCTAGCAGAAGACCGATTGGGTTAGGAGACCGGACAACTGGCATGAAGCCCAGCTAGGTCAGGAAGACCGGACAGTTGGCAGGAAGCCCTAGTGGATCAGATCAGATGTCAAGCATGGTAAGTCTGGCAGGACAACCGACAAGTAAGCCTCAAGTGAAGAGGTGAGGTTGAGTCCTCTATAGGGGAATAAAGTAGGCATCGATCCAATGGATAGTCTGTGTGGGACTAAGAAATCAAGATCGAGCAATATTATGACTTTCATTCCTTTTCATACTATGTATTTTGACTAATCTCATTTTGCAAGTCTTCAGTCGACTGTGATGTTTCTAGTCGACTCAGACCCAGTCGATTAGGTATGGTCCAGTTGACTGGATACCTAGTTGGCAACACAAGTTGGTTATCGACTAAAGATCTGGCAATCAAAATGGAAAGAAATCTAGTTGACTGGGGAGGTCCAGTCGATTGGGATATGAAATTTTTTGAACTATAGAGGAGAAGAGCTAGATGACCTGGAGTCGACTGGACCAAGTCTAGTCAATTGGAGAGGCCGAAATACCAAATTGACAGGTTGATTTGGAATCGACTAGAGGGTGTTACAATCAATTGAAAAGTGCTTATATAAGAAATGGAGGATCAGCTCCGAGAATTATAACTCTACTATGTCGCAAGTGTTCCTCATCCGTAAAAGCTTCGTCACGCTGCAACACACCATCTTCGACACTCCGAGCCACATTTCATTCCTTAAAGAAGTGTCGGTATAACTTTTCTTGTATACTTTCACTTATTTGTACTTAACTTTAATAGGATAGAAAGCTTGTTTCTTATCCTACATCATTGTAAAAAGAGAATACCCTCCAAATTCGAGAGTTTCAAATTGGAGGGCTTTTTAGTGGATTTCCCATCGATGTAGCTCTCGGAGAGCTACGAGCCTTGGAGTAGTAACCTGGCTCGGATTGTGAACCAAGTAAAAAACTTGAGCACTTGTATTTATTTTATTCCACTGCAAATAACTCATATATTTTGAAAAGATAAAAGAATAGTTTTCAAAAGTATAAAAAGAAAATTTTTACAATCTCTGAGATTCACCCCCCTCTCTCGGGAACTCTCGATCCTACAAGAATGCGCGCTTATACAAACTATCTCCGATTAAAGTAAAACACACCTCTCTTTACTTAAGAAGCTTTGCCTCCTCTAGATTGTCTGATAGAACTTCATTTTTTTAAATATGAGATCAAATGATTTCGCTAATTTGGCATGTGTCCTTGAGTGCTCTGATCCACTTGAGCGAAAAGTTGTACCTCGATGATTGGCCCATTTATTGTCCAAGTCGTCAATGCACTAGACATCCGATCCAACACATCAATCCTATGATTTTTAGCTTGGGGAATTTTTGAAGTGCGACCTTCTGAATTTCAGCCTTCATATTTTTTTTTCATAATTCTTGACGTATTGCTAGAGCCGATCATTATTAATTTAGAAGGACCCCTTTAATTTCTCCACGACCAACTGAGAATCAGAGTAGAGACTGAATTTTGAAGTGCCAAATTGTTTGGTTGCTCAAAGACCAACCAACAGTGCTTGATACTCAGCTTTATTATTCAAGGCCTGGAAGTTGAGTTGCAGAGCTATATGAATTACATCTTCTCTGGATGAGACAAGTAGAATCCCCATCTTGCTTCCCTGTTTAATTGTCGAGTCATCAATATAAACCTTCCATACCTCGTTAGTCTCAAGTCCGGAGGTTTCTGCTAAGAAGTCAGCTAGCGTTTGTCCCTTGATAGCTATTCGGAGCTGATATTGAATATCATATCCTGCGAGCTCGATTGCCCACTTAATTAGCCATCCTGAAGTTTTTAGATTCTCCAATACTCTTCCAAGGCTGTTATTGGTCAACACAGTAATGAGGTGGGATAAAAAGTACAGGTGCAACCTCCGAGCTGTTAAGACGAGAGCCAAAGTTAGTTTTTCAAGAGTGGTGCACTGACTTTCTGCATCTTTCAGGAGATGACGGGTGAAATATATAGGGTTCTTCTTGTTTTCCTCTTGCCGAACCAACACAACCCCAACTGCTTCCTCGGTGGATGCTAAATACAAGAACAATCTTTTCCCTGCCACTGGTTTAGAGAGAGTGGGTAGCTCAATTAGATACCTTTTGAGATTGAAAAAAGCTTGCTTGCACCTCATCCCATGAAAACCGAGCTAGCTGCTGAAGCACTTTAAAGAAAGGAAGACTCTGATCAATTGACTTGGAGATGAAGCGAGATAAAGCCCTAATCCTTCCCACAAGCCTTTGCACTTCTCTCAAATTCTGAGGCAAAGACATACTCTACAGAGCTTGAATTTTTTCTGGAAGCTTCATTTCCACGTTCAGTCACAATATAGCCAAGAAAACGTCCACTCCTAACACAAAAGACACACTTATTTAGGTTAAGTTTTACTCTGAACTTTTGCAATGTCCCAAAGGTCTCATTCATATCTTCAATAATATTCTCAGAAAAGCTAGATTTGATGAGTATATCATCTGCATAGACTTCGATATTTTGCCCGATTTGATGCTAGAAAACTCAGTCCATCAATCACTGATATATAGTCCCTGCATTCTTAAGTCCAAAGGGCATAACCGTATAACATAAAGTACCATCCGTGGTGATAAAGTTGACATTTTCTTGACCTTCCTTAGCCAAAGGAATCTAATGATACCCTTGATAGGTGTTAAGCATGCAGATCAGCTCATATCCTAAGGTTGAGTTGACTAAATGATCTATCTGAGGTAGTGGGTAACGATCTTTGAGACAAACTCTATTAAGATATCGGAAATCTATAAAAACCCTTCACTTGCCCTCAAACTTAGGTACTAGAACTGCATTAGCTAACCACATAGGAGATTGGACCTCCCTAATGTGTCCTACTTATATTAGCTTATTGACCTTAGTTTAGATCACTTTGTCTTTTTCAAGGCCAAAGTGTCTTCTTTTATTTGTCCGACTGATCTCCTGACAGGAGGTTCAATTTATGCTCCACTACAGTTGGGGAGATTTTGTAGACTTCTTTTCCTGACCAAGCAAAGACATCCCTATTGTGAGAGAGACAATTGACTACCTTCTGCATTAGCATAGGAGAATGACCAACAACCACCTTAATGACTTTCTCTGATTGATCTGGCCATATCCATGTTGGTGCAATCGACCCAGGTCACGATTGACTAGACTCGAATGAGACTCGAGTAGTGTTTTGATGTTTGCCAATACGGTTGACTATATATTGACCATATGATAAGTGGATGTTTGGGACATCTAAGGTCATATGAGGAAGTTTGTTTAAGGGGGAGATTATTGGAGCATTCAATCTCGGGTCAAGGTTGACCAAACTCGACCGAGACTCGAGGAGAAGTCCAAGTTTGGGTACTTGACATGGAAAGTCCAAGAATGGTCTTGGCAATAGAGAAGTCCAATTTTGGAGACTTGGTAAGGAAAAGTCTAAGGATAGTCTTGGCACGGAGAAGTTCAAGTTTGGATACTTGGTAAATGGAAAGTCCAAGGGTGTAGTCTTGACAACGTAAGAATAAGTGTGTAGTCTTGGCGATGAAAGTCCAAGTTTTGGATACTTGGCAAAGAAAAAGTCCATTGAGACTTGGCAATGGAGAAGTCCCGTATGCACGACCTCTTGGCAAAGGTACCCGAAGGCATGACATAGCCGATGGAAATACCTGATGGCTAGCGCGAAGGGTGAATGAGTCATGGAGGACTCTGATAGATCTGATGGAGGCGTGAGACTGATGGAGGTGGGTAGAAGGCTTAGGTCTAGGCTAAAGGTGGTCGATCAAGTATGAGGGGATCATCCTTGTGTTAAATCTCATGGTTAAGATTTATCAGTTGACTGGAACTTTAGGTCAGTTGACTGGTCGAGTGTTCAACACTCGGGAGCCTAATTGACTCGAGCAGTCGACTGAGATTATGACCTAGTCGACTGGTGAGTAGTTGACTGCAGCTCGACTGCTACTGTGGTCACTAACAGTTGACTGTCATGTATGGGAAGTCGATTGGCCTTGATCAGTTGACTGATCATAGGTGGTTAAAGCACAGAATGTCTGGTAGGCGACTGGTTAGTCAACTACTTGCTTGGCAGTCAACTGTTGGCAAGAGCAGTCGACTGCTAGGGTATCTGTTGAAGTAATCCAACGTGAATTAAGCTATTGTGAGACAATGGTATTATGACCAGTCGACTACTAGATAAGAGCAGTCGATTGGATGATAGAAAATCAACCTGAGCTCAGCTTTATAAGGAGACTTCATGGAGGATTTAGAGCTACCGATTCTTGGAGTTTTTAAAGGGGATTTGCTATTGCATTCTAGTCCCTTCAAGCATATCAAAGCAACTAAAATATCAAGCATTCAAAAGCTCACTTGTAAAGTATTGTAATTTAATTTCTTTCATTTGCTTTGTATTTGATTGTCTATTCTTGTATTAACTCCATTATAAGAGGTTTCTCCACGTCCAGTGTTATTCAGAGAAGGAAAGGATATAGTGGTGGTGTTCATCACTAGAGCTCGATCCGTAGAGTATGAGCCCTTGTTCTGAACCACAAAAATATTATATTGTAATTGTGTTGTATTTGTGTTTATTTGTACTTGTATATTTTGTATTCTACTGCGTATTCATGTTTTGTAGATAAGCAATCATGATCGAAGCACGAAATCTAAGAAATGATATTCACCCCCTCTAGTGCATATCAAATCGATCCATACAATTGGTATTAAAGCAAGGATTCTCTTCAATAATTAACAACCGAGGGAGCAAAGTGCTAGAGATTGAAGAGGAGATGGAATTGCCCAAAGATGGATTGGGCTACGACATCAACGCTCCACCCATCTTTGACCGCAAAGATTTGAAAAGGCAGAATGAAGTATTTTCTTATCTGTAATTTAGAAAATTGGCTTACCTTAGTAAAAGGGTTCAAAGCTTCGATGGACAAGAAGGGAACTATCCTCAAGAAGAAGAAATTGACGGAGGATCAAATTCAAGAATTTGAGACCAATGAAAAGGTAACAAAAATGTTCATAAATTTGGTATCTAATGATATCATGTCCAAGTTAGGTAGCTATAGGGATGCTAAAGAGTTATGAAGCAAGTTGATTGAGCTCCATGAGAATCCCTCACCAACCCAAGAAGTAGAGGAGAAAGCCCAAGAAGAATCAAGTTGTTTATCGACTCAAGAATATGAAGATTCAAAAATTGAGAGGTGCTCAACATCCGAGTTAGAAGAGGTAGAAGTTTTGGAAGTCTCCACCTCTAAGATTGAGGGGGAGAAGAGACACTCGACACTGGAGCAAGATCAAGAAGAATCATCTACCTCCAGGAGAAACCAAGACAAGCTCAAGACCCATCCATAGGTAACTCAATCACTTTTCATAAAAATAAAAATCATATAATGTGCTTTGAGTGTAGGGAACGTAGGCATTACAAGAGTAAATGCCTAAAATTGGCAAAGAAAAAGGTTCCCATGGAACTTGAAGTCAAGGACAAGTCAAAGGAGGCTAGAGCCCCGACAAAAAAGAGAAAAGAGCATATTGTGTGCTTCAAATACCAACAATGGGGTCACTATAGGAGCCAATGTACTGGGGGGAGTCACTCCAAGTAGGAGAAAGTAAGGAGCTCATATGTAGGGGGGCTAAGGCAAACCCTAAGGTATATCTTAATAATGCTCGTAATTCATGTAATGATAAAAAGTATGCTAAGAATTTTCTTGCTATTGTTAATGATGAAAAACATGCCAATAACAAATATTTTTGCTTAGGAGTTAAATCCTATGAATTTAAATCTAAGGACAAATCTAGACCCATTAACTCTAGGACTGCCACACCTAAGGATAGGAAGGTAGAGAACCTAGGCATTAATCCTAAGAAGGGTAGGCACATACCTAGGAGAAAGAAAATTCATGAAAATAATGAAAAATCAAAAATTGAATCATTAGTGGAGGGAAATCAAGATTTGAGATCAAGGTTTGAGAAATTGAAAAAAAACCTCAATAAGTTGATAAATTCAATTAAATGGTCTAATAGGTAAACCTTAGGTGTTAGGAGGCAAAACCTACCTAACGACAAGAAAGGTTTGGGTCACAAACCTAAGTCCAAGAAGGTAATGCCATCTTACCATAGTATTCCATTTAACTATGGAACCACCTCTAGGTCTAGGAAAACCAAGGTTATAAGGGAGGTCATCCCTATAGTTGACCATGACAAGTGTCTAGTGACTAAGGTTTCAAAGAAACCCAGGAAAGCCACAAACAAGGTTACAAGGGAAGCTATCTATAGAGTTAACCTTGAGAAGACCACAATGACCAAGACTTCCAAACCTAGAAGGGTCATTAGGAAGGTAGCTAGGGAAGTCATTCCTAGTGAATACCTTGTTAACCTAAGGAGCTGAAATAGATATTGGATTCCTAAGAGCGTGATTTCCTCACGTTAAATGGGTTAGGGTATATCAACCCTAAATGGATGTGTAGTTAACATAACCATAGTAGAGTTGACACTTTAGGACATTTTAAGGTTATGTGATACCTTAAAAATGAATTTAGATTTTAATCCTAAAGGAATTTAGGATGTGCCAATAGAAATTATGGAAGTTAAAAAATTGATCAAAATTGACACAATTAGGTTTTAGAGTCACGGTGTGTCATTTCGGGTTTTTGGCACACTTAAAGGGGATTAGAGCATTATGACAAATTGACCTAATTTAGAAAATGACAATTTGATGTAAGACTTAGGTTTTTTATACCTTTGTATTTTATATAATTTTCATGCTTTAATTGTCATATATGTTGGTGCAATCGGCCCAGGTCACGATTGACCAGACTCGATCGAGTTTGACTCGATCGAGTTTGACTCGAATAGTATTTTGATGTTTGACAATGAGTTGACTATATGATTGACATGGGATTGACCATATGATAGAGAAGTCCAAGTGAGACACTTGGCATGGAAAGTCCAAGCATGGGTCTCGGCAATGGTAAAGTCCAAGCCTTGAGTACTTGACATGGAAAGTCCAAGCATGGGTCTTGGCAATGGTAAAGTCCAAGTCTTGGGCACTTGGCAATGGTAAAGTCCAAGCATGGGTCTTGGCAATTGGAAAGTCCAAGTATGGGTCTTGGCAAGGAAAAATCCAACATGGAGTTGACATGGAAAGTCCAAGCATGGGTCTGGGTAAGGGAAAGTCCAAGCATGAGTCTTGGCAATTGGAAAGTCCAACAAGGTTGGCATGGAAAGTCTAAGGGTGTAGTCTTGATCACGTAAATCCAAGTGTGTAGTTTTGACGGTGAAAGTCCAAGTCATAGGTACTTGACAATTGGAAAGTCCAAGGATTGATATTGACGGCATAAAGTCTAAGGGTGGAATCTTGACAGCATAAATCCAATGGTTTCCAGTGTAAAGTGTAATATATCGAAAAAAAATAAATTAAAATTAATTTAATATAATATTAATATTAAAACGTGATAAATAAAATAAATTTATTTATTTTATTAAAAGAAAAATTAGTTATTAATATTTAATTAGAAAAGTTTCGGATAAGTTTATTAGACTTTTAGATAGTCTATTTATCTTATCCAAAAGATAGAAATTTTTGAGAAAAATTTTTAGAACTTGATTAATTGAATTAATCAAGATTGATTAATTTAATGAAATATAAGTTATAAATAAAATTAGGTTTCTTAATTTTCCGGATTTCCCCTTTTTCTTCTGTTTCTCTCCTCGTGCAACCGTCACACTCCCTCTCCGTCGCTGCTCGCTCGAGCAGCACACGTCGGCGGCCAGGCCACCGCCATGCACACCCGTCGCCACGATCGGCCAGCACCAGCTGTCGAGAGCTTCGTCGCCTCCGTTTTCCCCCTTGCCCAGCCTCCTCGCCGCCACAAGCAATAGCAACGATGCCGCCATAGCCAAGCACTCTGCCTCGCACGAGTCTTCTTCCTCACCGCAACTTACCCTCCTCACCGAGAGACCTCACTGTTCTCATCGTTCTCTCCCTCTCCTCGTGGCAAACAGCGATGACAAGATCCTCCTCGACGATCCCTGCAGACGAGCGGCAGTAGAGAGTGTGGAGTGGCGGGGGGAGCTTGCATCAACGACATCCTTCACCCTGATCTACTTGGGAGCCGCGATTTTTGTCGGAGAAAGGGGTTTTCTATCGGTAAACATGGCAGTTGGGGGAAGTGCTGGTGGGGAAGCTAAATTCAGGTATACCTCTCGGTTTCCTTCCTTTCTCTGTTGTCCATCACATTTTATTTGGATTGATGTTGTTGTTGATTCTTTTGTTGTCTGCCGATGAGTTTGATCTGCGGGATGGAGTAGGCTGTGAGTGGGTGAAGATGGACGGATGGAGTGTGTGGTTCACTTGGGGTTGGTCAGATCTCCAAATTGGGGTGAACATGGTTGTAAATGGTTGTGGGTTAAGCTGGGTTCCAATTAGGGTTGGTTAGATCCCTAATTTCGTGCAACGGTGGGCTGTGAAGGGTTGTCGTGTGATTGTGTGAGGGTTGTGATCCCTATGATATGGTTGTAAATGAGCTATGAACGGCTGTGATGACTTTGATGGTTGTGAAGGTGAGTTGTAGAGGGTTGTTGATCGGGATTTTAAATTTGTAGTTGGCAAATTGAGATGGTTACAAGAGCGATGTAGGATCTGATTTAATCATTGTCGTGTGCTTGGATTTGATGGTAATTATGTTATATGCAGGTTTCGGTCACGAGATAGGTCCACGGGCATAAAGATAGTTGGTATAGGCGGGTATCTTTGACTTATCTTCTTTTAGATATTGTCAGTGGCTGCTCGGTGCTCCTCCTCCCTGGCCCACTATGCCTGCTGGGCATGCATGTGCTGCCGCATCTCCTGGCGGTAGGCGGCCTCATCCTGACGACGAGAAGCCTCCTCCTGAAAGTATATGCGAGTCTCGTCATAGAACTCCTCAGCCCGCTAGAAGTGCTCCCGAAAGCCCTAGAACTCCTCCTGCGTGTAGGCACTCTGCTCCTCCCATCACTGCCTCTACGTCTGCTGCTCAGTGTATATGTTGTCGAGGCACGATCGGAACTCCAAGAAATCATAGGCTGACGTACCTGCATCCTGCTCAAAGGTGGAAAAATATGGTGGTGCAGGTGCAGACTCATGTCGGTGTGGACTAGGTGGGCTCCTATGCATGTGTGGACTAGAGGGAGAGTGATATAAAGATGGAGAGATGGGCATCGATGTGGATGGTCCCTCATGTCGAGGGGACTCCACTATCAGGTCCAAGCGCCAGTTGGCACGTGTAGTGATGGTGGTACGATCAGGGTCGGGGAGCCTAAGGGTCGTCAGATTTTTCCTTACAAAGCATAAGGAGTGTCCTTCTCTCACAATCATCTTCATGGCCATGCACACTCCTAGGTCAATCCTAGGGCTCTCCTCTATACTCTCTAATGCAGTGTAATCATACCCCATCCTATGACAAATGTGGATAAGTAGACCCCCCACATTAATCTCTCCTCGTGTTGCTTTGCCCATCTTCACTAAGTGTCTGATGAAGTGGGACCCTACATCGATGCTACTCCTTTCTTGTAGCATATCCCAGAGGCAAAGCAGCTCGCTGGCTCTAACTACACCGTCACCCTCCCCACAACCAAATATAGTACTGGCCATGATGCGGTGGAGGTATCGGAAGACGGGGTTTTGGAGGCGCGACGCTTTAACCCTAGAAGGGTCATAAGCGTGCTCTCCCGTCAACTCGGTCCAAAATACCCAAGAGTTGAACCCAATAGGGATTCTTCTCTCTCCCCCACTCGGCAAGCCAAAACAAGAGTTCCATTGGTGAAGGGTCCACTCATGCTCAATGTTAAAAAGCCTAAAAGTTATCCTACCCTCCTCGCTCTCTCTACCCGTTAAAATTTCTGCCTCTAAGGAACTCAAAAATTCTAGAACTATCCTAGGGTAGGTTGGGTGCCTTATTCCCATCATCTCTTCCCACCCCATTTTTGTAAATAGGGCTTGAATATCACCCAACAACCCTAAAGACTCTAGCAAATCTTCATCTAAGTACCTAGTAGCAGTGAATTTATGAGTAGAAAGCATATTATATCTATCTCTATGTTCATTATTGCGAAAAAGAAGAGTGGGTAGGGCGTTAGCCCCCTCCTTGTTCATCGCTCCAAAGCACCGGATCGAGGTGCTACAAGCTTGGTGTAGGAGACCGTTGGAACGCTAGAGGGGGGGTGAATAGCGATGTGCTCATATGATGGAAATCGTTCGCATTCGTCTCTACAAAACTCGTTATACGCAGTGGAATAATAATAAAAGTAATAACGAAATAAGACAAACACAAACACAAGAATATAACGTGGTTCAAAACCTCAAGGTTCCTACTCCACGGATCGAGTTCTAAAGAGCTCTAGTGATGCACACGCAACCACTAATCACAAATACTCCTTCTCGACACAAGTCGGAGGCGGAAAAACCTCTTACAAGCTATTCTTACAACAATAAGAAATGGATACAAGCAATTACAATAATGAAATACAATGCAAGTAAAGAAAACTACTTTACAATTTCTCTTTGAATGCTTGATCGCTTGGTTGCTTGAAATCAACTTAGAGACCCTGATTTGCAGCAGTAAATCGCCCCAAATGCCCTCAAGAACCGGTTGGCTTTTTCTCCTCTACGAGCTCCATTTATATTTTCTGCCTGTGCTGAAAAAAGTCGATCAGTTGACTGATAGGGACCATCAGTCGACTGATAACACTGTTGCTGTGAGACAACGGTGTAATCCACGTTGGAAAAATCCAACGGCTAGGACATCAGTCGACTGATCATGACCATCAGTCGACTGTTCAAGCCATCACTCGACTGCTGACCGCAGCGGTCAAGTGAGACTCCATTCTGTGCCCCAAAATCCGAGCATCAGTCGACTGATCACAAGATCAGTCGACTGCTCGTCCAATCAGTCAACTTCCAAGCTCTGGCAGTCGACTGCTAGGACACATCCTACAGTTAAACCCTAGTTGACTCTCACCAGTTGACTGCTATATGACACCAATCGACTGACACACCTCAAACATGAGGTTTTAGCCCAAGTATGGTTCCCCCATACTTCCTAGACCACCCTTAGCCTAGACCTAAGCCTTCTAGCCACCTCCATCAGCCTCACGCCTCTCGGATCCCTCTAAGTCATCCATGACTTGTTCATCCATCACGCTAGCCTTCAGGTGCTTCCATCGGCTATGTCATGCTAACAGTGTCTACACTGCCAAGACACATTGGACTTACGCCGCCAAGACTCCGCTTGGACTTTACGTCGCCAATCATTGGACTTATGCTGCTAAGACTCCCGCTTGAACTTTACGCTGCCAATATCAAACCCCTTGGACTTCTCAAATGCCAAGACTCAAGCTTGGACTTTCCCTTGTCAACCCATGTCGGACTTTCCATGCCAAGACCCATGCTTGGACTTTTCCTTGCCAAGACCCATGCTTGGACTTTACATGTCAAGTACTCAAGACTTGGACTTTTCATGACATGGTCAACTCCAATCAACCATCAAAGTCTCCCTCGAGTCAAACTCGAGTCTGGTTAAACATAACCCGGGTTGATTGTATAAATAATCTCCCCAAAACATTAACAGACATTAATGTCAAACATCAATGTCAACTCACTTTGTCAAACATCAAAATATTACTCGAGTCAAACTCGAGTCCGGTCAATCATGACCTAGGCCGATTGCACCAACACTTGGTCCTCCTCATCCTTGCTTCTTTTGGCTTCCTTTGAGGTTAAAAGTGCTTCTAGATGGCGGGGAAGACGAAACCACATGGCTAGGGCAAGAGCACTCGAAGCACACAGCGTAAATGGGGCGAAAACACATGGCTCGCCCCTTTTAACCTTGCGCGACATAGCCGTGTGAAAACACACGGCCAGGCCGTGTGCGCCTCGGTTCAGTCGGGCACGACCATGGGAAAACACACAGCCAGGCCGTGTGTCCCCATTTCTCTCTCCGTTTTGCATTAGGGTTCAAATTTTCTCATACATTTCGGTGTGTAGGTTAATATGGATTTTATTTTTGCCTAGCAAGGTTCTTTTTTAGTCCTAACTCTAAATGAGATAGAAATCAAAACTAAAATTAAATAAATGCATGCAATACAATCAAAGGGAAATCTAAAACTAAACTTGGGTTGCCTCCCAAGAAGCGGTTTGTTTAAGGTTTTTAGCTCGACCTCACTCCACTATCAACTCGGCTCTGGAGGTTCAGTGAACCTCCATTCATCCGTCTCGGAAGCTTCATCTGGCGGTTCCGACTTCATTCTGCTAAACGTGAAGTCGTTGAGGTAGGGGGATTTGTGCTCCGAAAGGCTGAAGAGGATGATCTCCCCATCTACCTCCAGGGAGATCTGGTGTGCCTTTACGTCTATGCACGCTCCCGCAGTTGCTAGAAAAGGCCTTCCCAGAATGATGGGATTATGGGGATTGGGTCATATGTCCAGTATGATGAAGTCCGTGGGTATCACGAAATCCTCAATCATCACAGGCACGTGTGGTAGCATGCCAATGGGCTCCTTGACTGAGTCCTCCCCCATACGAATACCAAGATTCGCTGGTTGGAGCCCGCTCAGTCTCATCTTCAGATAGTATGCGTAAAGCATCACACTGACTGATGACCCTAAGTCGCATAGAGCTTTATCGAAGCTCTCCTCATAAATTGAGCAGGGGATAACAAATTCACCGGGGTCCTCAAGCTGTAGCGGGATCTTCTCTACAATTTCAGCTTGGTCAGGTAGGGTGGTAATCATGGTTGCACACCCCTTGGCGAATTTGCTACTCTGCCCCACTCCCTCTTTAGCTTGACTCACCGAAGAGCTCTTCACAGGTTGCGACACGGTTTGGGCTATCTGGGCCACTTGTGTCTCCAACATCCTAGTGTGACTTGCAAGGTCGTCAATGGTGGCCTTCAAGTCCCTGAGTGATTCTTCAGACTTCTGATGTTGGCGACGAAATTCCTCATTGGACTTAGTTTGGGTAGCAATGAAGTCCTCCATCATCAGTTCCAGTCTGGACTTCTATGGTCGCTGCCCATTGTCCTGCTGTTGCCCATACCCCCCTGATGGTTGTGAGTTTCTCGAGTTATTCTTATAGGAGAAATTCGGATGATTCCTCCATCCGGGATTGTAGGTGTTGGAGTATGGGTTGTTGGGCCTTTGGTCGTAGTCCCCAACCGCGTCACCGTGCTCAATCTGCTCCTCTGAGGTTCCCTGCCCTCCATAGTGGTCCTCTCGATACGCTGCCGCTCCCTCTCCAAAGTCAATGGCCACGCATGCAGATGAAGGATTCAAAGATTCAAACCGTCTGCTGAGTGCGTCCATCCTTGCTGCCAGATGGTCCATGGAGTTGACAGTGTATCGTCCCACTGCAGGCGTAGGTTGACCACGTTCAGAAGCCCATTGATGGTGGTTCTAGGCTACCTCTTCTATCAGCTCTTCTGCTTCCTCTATAGTATTATTCATCAGTGCTCCTCCTGCAGTAGAATCTAGGGACATCTTCGTGGCGTACGCAATCCCATTATAGAAGATGTGGATCACCAGTCACCTCTCCAGTCCATGGTGGGGACATTGGTAGAGTAGCCCCTTGTAGCGATCCCAAACTTCGAATAAGGACTCCCACTCCTTCTGGCGGAAGCTCGTGATAAGATGACGCATGTGAGCAGTCTTGCTTGGCGGGAAGTATTTGTTCAAAAACTGCTGCTCACATTGCTCCCATGTAGTGGTGCTCCCCGAAGGTAAGGAGTGAAGTCATGCCTTAGCCTTATCCCGTAATGAGAATGGGAATAGGCTCAGGCGGATCGCGTCAGTAGGGACTCCGTTCATTTTCATTGTCTAGCAGATTTCTAAAAATGCCTCAAGGTGCCGGTTCGGGTCTTCAGTCGCAGCTCCCCCGAATTGACTCTGCTGGACCATATGTATAAGTGACGGTTTCAGCTCAAAGTTATTTTCCAAAATAGATGGTCCAGCTATACTCGGCCTAAATCCTCTAGCACTAGGAGCTGCGTAGTCCCGCAGAGGTCGGCTACCTATGTTCACTTCGGATGCGGCTTGATCCTCTATCCTTCACTGCTCTGCTCTCCGGCGATGAAATGTTCGCTCGATTTCTAAGTCGATCGGAATCAGACCTTCCGATCCTAAGCGTTTAAGCATACGACGAACCAAGCCACAAAAAATTTTGGAGTGCTACTAATCCTAAGAGGCAGAAAATAAAAACAATCTAGCTAATAAAATCTAAGATGCAAAAAGGAAATAAAAACAACTACTGCTAGAATAAAATTAAAAACTAAATCTAAATATGAAAAGTTTAGAACTAAAGTAAATAAGGCAAACTGAAAAAAGAAAAATAAAGAAAGTAAATAAATCTAATCCTAAATCCGATCCAATTCTCCACTATTCGGTTCGATATCGAATCGATCAGTCCCCGACAACGATGCCAAAAACTTGATGCACGCGATCGCGACCTCAAATCTCGCGACGGAGGTCGTCGAAGACTCAAAGTACGTGCTCGCGCTCAATGCCCTCAAGTGCACGGATGTCGTCAAGTAATAAAAGATTATCGATCCCACAGGGACTAGGATTCGAATATCGGTATGTTTAGTGGTTTAAATTGTTCGGATGTAAACTCTAAGAGGTTTTGACTTGTGAGGGTTGTCGGTGGACTATACTCTATACGGTGTCACATGGAGGAGGAAGGGAGCATCCCGAGGTTTTCAAAAGTGATTCTAGGATTTCAGTTTTGCTTGTGTGTCGCAAAACAATGCTGTCAACTGGCGTTGTCTAGACGTTTAGTTATGGTTTTGTGGAAGGGACATCATACACTTCCCGATGAGCCACCGCATCTACCGGGAACTATCTTCGCCTTAAAAGGACGGGATAGACAATATGAGGATGTCGAATCAATCCCTACGATGAACTGTTTCCGGGTCCATCGCATCCTTCTACCCACGGTTACAGGAGATTAGGTTTACCCCTAGGTTCCTTGTATAAAATCCCCTAAATCTTATATACGAGGGTTGTCACCCCTCGTATCGCCTAAGCACAGCGGGTAGAAAATCAAACACTCATAGATATAGTAAAAACAACTACCAATTGTCAAATTAAACTCAAAGACAGAATTTAACATGAACCAACATTGTAATGTGCACACAAGCTACTCCATAATCCTAGAATCGAAAGAACAACTCCATGTATATGAAGGAGGAATCACAAAGCATGTACATGTTCGAATACATCAGAATGAAACGTAGGAACAAGGGATTACAATGCTTTCGTGGTCTTCTCTCCGATGTTGAAGTGCAAGGCGTGGACCTCCGGCGGCGTTCCTCCTCCCCGTTGTGAGTTCTCGAAGCTTTTTAGGGCTTCGGTGTGTCGTCCTAGCCATCGTGCCTCCCCCCTAGGATTTGGGCAAAGCCATCCTTATATAGACACCACCTCGGACCGCTGCAAAATCCAAAAAAAATCCTAGTCGCACAATCTGGCGGCCGCCACACGACCATGTGTTTCCACACAGCCAGGCCGTGTGCGGCCCTAAGATGGTTGATCTCGCCCATTGGACACGGTCGTGTGTAGTCACACGCCCTGACCGTGTCCCACTCTGCATCTAGCTATAAAATGTCTTTCTTTTGCTCTGAAAGTGTGCCTTTTTCACCCGAAATGCTAACCTGCACACAAAAGTACAAAGAGCATACATCCAAACTAGAAAATAGGAAATGCGTGCAAAATAGATTAACATATGCATGAAACTAACATAAAATGTAATGAGATGTGAGCGAAAACTACTCCTAAAACCCTATGACTACTTTTGGTACGAGATAATGTAATCAACCTTGCAATGTAATTAAATTTGAAATGTAATGTAATGTAAAGTGTATTACATTACTGTGTTTGGTTAACGATTGGTGTGTAATCTTTGATTACAAAAGTGATTACATTCGTTTGTTTGGTATCCATATTCGTTATAAGAAATGTAATTCATATTATTATAAAATGACAAAAATACCCTTATAATTTCTTCTTAAGGTAATATAATTCTTAGTCGTCGATCGTCGATTGCTAGCCATCGGTCGGTCATCGTCTGTCGACCGTTGCTGGCCGATTTGTCGATCGCTGATCGGTCGTCGGGCGATCGCCGGGCGGCTGTCGGGCGGTCGCCAACCGTCGCCGGCCGATCGCCGGGCCGCCGTCGGTCATCGGCGGTCGTCGGTCACCGGCCGCCGTCGGTCGTCGACCGGTCGTCGATCGATCGTTGGTCGCCGACCGATCGCCGATCGCCGACCGACAACCATCACCGACCGGCAACCGTCGCCAGTGGTCGTCGTCGACGAGCGTCGGAAAGCAATGAGAAAAATAAAAGAAGGATATATTTATCATGATAAATATTGAGCCCGTAATGTAATCGGATTACATAGCTTTTCCTTCATAATCGAGATTACGAATCTTGACTCTTATTTTGTAATGCAATTACATTACATTACATCTTTGAAATGTTACCAAACAAAGTAAATCATCTTGTAATGTAATCCTGATTACATTACAAGCCTGATTACTCCGTACCAAATGTAGCCTATATGTTTCGCTCACATCAATATCCTTGAAGTTGTTTGATATAAATCTCTTCTTCTAACTCTCTAATCAAAAAAGTCAATTTAACATCAAATTGAAAAACTACTCTAGTTGAGTTGCCAAAACAAGAACAATTCTAATAGTCTCCGTACGTACTATAGGAGAAAAAGTTTTGTTAAAATCCACATTGAATTATTGAGAATACTCTTTTGCCACCAACCTTGCTTTAGGCTTTTGCACAATGTCATCTTCATTATACTTTGTCTTATAAACCTATTTTAAGTCAATTGCTTCTTTTTCTTTTGGAAGGTCTATTAATCACAAAGTATGATTTTTTTCTTAATGCTTCTAACTTCTTCATTCATGATTTTTCTCCGGACTTCTTATTTTATAGTATCCTCAAAATATTGTGATTCATAAGTAAAAAAATGCAACATTATAAGATTCATAAATATCTACCAAGGAACAAAACCTTCTTGGAGGAGTTTCTGAATCTAAATCACCTTCATAATTACTCCTTAATGCATCAACATCTTTAATTGATTACTTTGGTTCAAAAAATATATCTTCCATAGGTACTCCATCAACTTCTTCAATTTCCCATTTCTATACTAATGTTTAATCAAAAATCACATCTCTTGAAAGCACTAATTGATTAGCTATGGATTGAAAAGTTGATAACCTCTTGATTCATAGGCATAACCAATGAAAATAAATTTTTCTCCTTTTTCATCAAAATTTTCTCTATTATGAACAAAAGCATATGCAACACATCCAAAAATCTTAAATTTGTTAGAGTATTGAGAATACAATCAAAGTTCCACATTGATAAGACATGAAAAAGATCATGTGCTTATACGATGAAAAAAAATCTCCATTGGCATGAGGTAATTTGGGCAAAGTCCAAAAATAAAATCATGAGGGTTTAGGTCCAAAGTGGACAATATCACGTCATTATGGAGATATATGAATCTTATAGACACTAATAATTGGTATCAGAGTCATGGTTCATGTCAAGCCATGAACCTCGAACGAAGGAAGTGGAGCTCTCATGTCCGGATCAAGAGAATCAGACACTAGACAGGAAGTCCAATTGGGTTGGGATGACCGAACAATTGGTAGGAAGTCCAGTTGGGCCAGAAGGGTTGAACAACTGATAGGAAGTCCAACTGGATCAGGAGAACCAGATAGTTAGTAGGAAGTCTTGGTGGGTTGAGGATTGGACATCAAGCAGAGGAAGTCTTTCGAGAATGGATAGGCTTGAGGGGGGTCAATGTGGTCCTTCGTTTGAGAAGAGAGATTGTTGGAGTATTGGAAATACAATCAAAGTCTCACATTGGTAAAGCATGGAAAAGATCATGTGTTTATAAGATGAAAAAATATCTCCATTGACATGAGACCTTTTGGGTAAAGTCCAAAAATAAAGTCATGAGGACTTAGGCCTAAAGTAGACAATATCATATCATTGTGAAGATATATGAATCTTATAGGCACTAACAAAATTAACTTACAATTGATTGTCTATCATGCCTTGCGTCAAAAGAAGTTTTATTTCGAATTGCTTTGTAGGAGAACGATTGAGAATATGCACAATAGTATTTACAACTTCATTTTAAAATTTAGTGGGAAGTCCTTTGCCTGTTAACATGTTTTTAGCCATTTCTATAATTGTTCTATTATTTTTTTTCGGTGACTCTATTTTACTGTGGTGTATATCTGATTGCAAGCTATCTTTGAATGCTCTATTCTTTGTAATAATTAAGAAAAGACTTGTAAATAAATTCTCCTCCATGATCTATCCTTAAGGTATTTAAACTACAATCATTTTTTCTTTCCAATAAGTGCTTTAAAGTGTAGAAACTTAGTGAAGGCTTCAGATTCTTCTCAAAAATATAAAGTCAAATCATTCTTGTGAAATCATCAACAATGAGAAGAAAATAACACTTGTTGCCAAGAGAAGGAATTCTAATTAGACCGTGAATATATGCATACACTAGCTCAAGAGGGAATTAAGCTCTCCGAGCTGTTTTTGTAAATATAAGATGATGCACTTTCCCATAAACATAACCTTCACAAATTTCATATTGCTTCTTAATTTCTGAAAGTCCAATAACCACATTCTTTTGTTTCAATAACGGTAGACCTTTAAGATTCAAATGACCTTATCTCAAATGTCAAAGATAATATTCATCAACACTTTCACTCCTAAAGACAGTATTTTGAAATGATTTCATATTGAGGGGGAAAAAATTATTAGAAGTCACCATCATGACAATAATTTGTTCATCATATTTTTATCAAAATTTTCACATTTATCATTATCTAAGACTAGCTTGTAGACTTTTCTCATTATCTATCCAATAATCAAAAGATTCTAAGAAATAAAGAGAGTAATGCACATCATGAATAAACTTTTTTGTTATCTCTATTTGTATGATCTGCAATATTGTTTTTCATCACCAAGTTCAACATGAGAAAAGTAATCTTTATCTAGCTCTTCAAATACTAACTGATTTCTCGTTAAATGATTGTTGCAACCTATCTAAATTAACTATATTTTTTCCTTTATGATTTTCTCCCTTTTCTTTATACAATACTTATTAGAATGATTAGAAATTTTGCATCTTGTGCAATTTTTTTTATAATCCAGATATCCAGAATAATTCTCCGCCCAAAGAGAGGACATCAACCTCAACGACAACTCCAACTAGTCTTGGAGGTGAGTACCCGACTCCACAGATGCACACTAGGCAAATTCAGAAAGCCCATATAGCTCCACCAAGACTTTTCGACATCCAAAGTCTCCTCTCACTGGTCAGACAGAAGCTATAATTGGGATTTGATCCATGGTTTTTTGGGAAGTCCACCTTTAGCTTTACCACCTCATCATGCCCTAGGGGACACTTCTGGTACATTTAAAATAACAATTCTTAGACTCATGACCAACTTTCTTACAAATGAAATAGTAAGAATTTGAGTTACCATATTTTTGTTGCCATAAAAAGTCACTTCTACCTCTTTCTCTGGCCTTGAAAATATCTTTCACGACTTCTACTATCAATCTATCCACGAAATGAGTCCCCTCTATCTTTTTGTTCTAGTTTTGAATGTTTGGAGTTGTCCTCCTTTGCTCGAAAAGCTCCACAGGTTGATTACTGTATTTGCTTATTCTTTTCTCATGTGCTTCTAAAGATCCCATAATTAAGTTTATATTACGTAAACTTTGTGAAATCTTTTGTTTCCTCAATAACAGCAACTATATGCTCAAATTTCTAAGAAAACCCTATTAATATTTTCTCAACAACTTTCTTTTCAAGTATAACATGCCCATAATTTTTTATTTGATTGACGATCAGACACTCTAGAGAAAAAATCTTTAACAAGTTCTTTTTTTTCATTGACAAATTATCAAAATTTTCCTTCACATATTCCTTATATTGTTTCTCTTTTTCTTCCCTTTGAGAAGAGGAACCTTGTTGATCTTGTCTCCCCTAGTAATCTTTTTCAACCAAGTCCTATAAATCTTGTAAAAGAAAGATGATCTCCATTTGAGAATTCTAGTAATCATAGTGCTCTCTGATGGTGTTCTCCTCTTCAACACACGTAGATCCCCTTCCCTTTTCTTAGGAATCCCTATTGGAATCTTGGATTTCTACTTGGATGCTAGATCTGCCATCAAAAGGAACATTAGAAGCGGGCCAGCATTGCTGGTGCAACCCCTCCGATGCTCAAGTCAATATCAGAAGAGTATAGTAGAACGTCACGAAGAAGAAAAAATGAGAAGAGATCTTTATGTACCGAATAGAGAAGAAAAAATCATCCCCTTCTTCTTCCCATCTCACCCCCTTTTATAGAAGATTATAACCGCCCTTGTGCCTGCTTTTAAAACAACTTCATATATAACATCTATATATCACTTCTCCTTTCTTATTAATTACCTAAAAAATAAATCACATATAAGCTCCAAATAAATAAACAAACAAAAACATTCTTCCTCGACAATATTCCCTTCATGAAGCTCCTTGACACCTCCTTTTACTGTGCTAAAAATACCCACAATACCCTGTGTTATACTTCTAATGAGCTCAGAAAATACACAGAGTGTTCGACACAGATAAGAACATAAAAAACTAGCTCAATTATAACACTCAACCCCTCAATGCTCGGGAAACACTTGTGGTGCTCGGGAAATACACAGAATACTCAGTGCAGATAAGAATGCAAGAGTCTGGCTCCACTATAACACTCAACCCTTCAGTGCTCAGGAAGTACCTGTGGTGCTCGGGAAACACTTATGGTGCTCGGAAAATACACAAGGTGCTTGGCCCAGACGGTTCACAAAACTGAGCCCTAATCAACTATACCATCTGATCCTACTATGCTTGCAGAGTATACTCGGTACTTGAGAAATTCATAGAGTGCTCGGCAAATACACAGGGTGCTCGAGAAACACACAGGGTGCTCGAGAAACATATAAGGTGCTCGACACTGACACTTCATAAAATTGAGTTCTATATCAACTATATTGTCTAGCCCTACTGTGCTCGACAAATACACAGGGTGCTCGGGAAACAGACAGATTGCTCAGGAAACATATAAGTTGCTCGACACTGACACTTTACAAAATTGAGTTCTGGATCAACTATACTATCTGACTCAGCTGTGCTCCGAAAATACATAGGGTGTCTGGGAAATAGACAAGGTGTTCAGTAAACGTATAAGTTGCTCGGCATTGACACTTCACAAAATTGAGTTTTGGATTAACTATACTGTCTAATCCTACTGTGCTTAGAAAATACACAGAGTGCTCGAAAAATAGACAGGGTGCTCAGGAAACATATAAGTTGCTCGGCATTGATACTCCATAAAATTAAATTCTGGATTAACTATACTGTCCGGCTCTATTGTGCTTGGAAAATACACAGGGTGCTGAGGAAATAGACAGAGTATTTAGGAAAAAAAATAAGGTGCACAAAACAAATCATACCACCACTTTAAACACTATAATGCTGGACTCTTCTGTGCTAGGAAAAAATATACGATGTTATGTCATACTACCTTTAACAATTACTAAAATACCTTAGCTGAAAATCTCAAACTCATCATAAGTTCCTCCATTTTAGTAAAACTGAAGAACGAAATCGAATAAAATTTTACGATTATTTATAAAGAGTGTCATACTAAATTCAGAAATAATTACAATTTTACCATGCCATACAAGCACAAAAATCTCCGAATCCATCACTCTCCATTGAAAATTGAAATATAATTTGCAGTGTATGAGAAAATAGAGTTTGAATTTTATAGATCCATTTTTTCCTAATAATCTCTCGGATATCAAATTTGTTGGAGATAAAAGAAAAGAGAGGAAATTTTGAGAGGATTCAAATCTACTTCTCCAACTTTTTTTTTTATTTTTTTTCGCACTTTTATAGATATGCAGTACATTAATTTAAGGAAGGATGCTTCGGAATTACATTGAAAAATATAAAGTGCAATTAAATTATAAATAGCCAAGAAATAAACTTTGACTCCTAATAGTCAAGCTGAACTTTGACTCCTAATACTCCATACTAATCAATTACAAATTACCATTTAATGGCAACTCACCACCTCCCTTCTCCGCCATCTTCATTGTAAGTTTCCACTGACTTCTTTCTAAACCATTTTCTTCTTATCTTTCAGTTGCTAGAAAGAAAGAGAGAATTGAGTCGGCATTATTATTACACTGCTAGTTCACAAATTGGATCGGAATTGAGTTGCAAGTATCAGGTCGACAAGTAGCTACAGTGCAGAATCAAGGAATCAGATTTACATTCTCACATCGAGATAATGTAATATAACCAATATATGTTGCAAAAGATGATTATGATTGCTGTCAACGTCTTTCATCATCATCATCGGTTCTTCAGTAATGATAAAAGAAAGTAAATCATAAAAAGATCATGTCTCTTGATCTGTTAACTAAAATAATAAAAAAACTTTTAAATTCGAATAAAAATTTTAAATTTTACATCAAAAATTGATCTCTATTCAACGGATCAAAATAATATAACCAATATCCATACTATCAAAGTTGATGTGCACGAGGGCACATAATAGATCATCATATTGAGCGATCACCATCAATACTCATGTAGATATATTGTACTCATTTCTAAGTTGATGTGCACGAGGGCACATAATAGATCATCATATTGAGCGATCACCATCAATACTCATGTAGATATATTGTACTCATTTCTAAGTTGATGTGCACGAGGGCACATAATAGATCATCATATTGAGCGATCACCATCAATACTCATGTAGATATATTGTACTCATTTCTATGGATAGCATTCCATTGATTACGGTAAGAGTGCATTTGATTCGGAATATTTATTATAATCTTAATTATCTATTCAAAATTATCAATAAAATTTTTATTTTATTCGGAATTTGAGCAATTATCAAATCATGATGAATGTTTGATATATCAACAAATGAGAGTATATAATCCATAATGAACAAATCTCGAAAAAATAAAATTTTCCTTTATTCTAGGATTAACAATTTTTTTTTCAAAATTACTCTTCACTTTTTATCCTTTAGGACAAAAATATCTCTAACAATTTATCAAATATCAATCTGATCATATATAAATTATTAATATAATCAAAACTCTAATCGATCGCTCACGACCATCAACCGTCGCCTCCACCATCGTCGTCAATCGTCGGTCGCCACAACCATCGATCGTCGTCATCGACCGTCGATCATTGTCGATGACTCTCGACCGTCTCTGCCAGCTAAGCGGTCATCGTTGCTGGGCCACCCACTGTCGATCGTCAACTGTCACCGCCCTAGATCATCGACTGTCAGTCGTCGAACGCCACTATCAATCTTTGCTATCGGTCACAACCAGTCACTGACCACCGTTTTCAGTCGTCGTCGATCGCCAACCACCACCGTTAGTCGTCGATCACCGCTGCCGCCATCGATTCCCAATGTAATTATCATAATTGTCGATGGCCACCTGTTGCCATCTCACCAAATGACGATGGCGACCGTCTTGATCGGCATGACCAAAAATATATTTCAGAATAAATATTTGAATAAAAAATAATATAATAAAATATTAAACTATAATATACTTTAAAATCTTCAAATTTTTATTGTATTACTTAAGATCAAACTAAACAATATAAATTATATTTCATTCTTTATAATTTTAATTAAATTAAAATTTATACATGATAATTTGAATTTGAATCAAACGTATTAAGAGTTTTGACGTGTGTACGTAACATTTTTGCAGTGTCAAGATCAAAGGTAATGAAGAATGAGAAATGTAGTGATTAACATGAGGTTGTTCATCTTGGCCAGCTCAAATCTTCTCTCTCCTGCACAATGCATTGGACAAGGAAAAACACGTGATTTCTGAAGGGAAAAAAAAAAGAAAAGAAAAAAAAAGCCAAGGTGAGTATAAATATAAGGAAATGAACACAACAATCTAAATTATTTCTACAATTTTGCAACTAAATCTTATGTTCCTATAACTAATACTTCAACTTTTTAATCATTTTCCGTGTGTAGGTTGGCCACTCTAGAAAAGAGCCTCCCTAACACCTTAAAATCCTCCTCCCCCTCCCCTCTCTTTAAAATTCTCCTCTTATTTACCCTTCAGTCACATCGTCCCAAACAGAACGTTCCTCCCAAACAGAACGTTAGAGAGGTGGATACATTCATTTCAATCGCATAGATATTATAAGTAGAAGCATACAAAAAAAAATTCTTTGCTTGGTCAAGAAACTCCTTCCAATTGCATTTGTATTTACTTGATTTCTTGTGATAGAAGTGTATCGCTTCATTTTTTATTTTTTTTTGGCATTCCATGTTTGACAATAGAGGAATTCTTGTCTTTGTTTTCTATTTCTATTTCTATTCCATTTAGCAGCATTATCCACCAAATGACCCTCACCCTTGGGCTTTCTCCATGGCAATCTGATCTCCCTCAACATCATCGAAGAAATATATCACAAGGCATAGACCTTGTATGATGGATGATGTGAAGCAATGGTTTATACCAGAACTCAAAGTAAATGTCAAGATTACTAACGTGAATGGAAGTAAAATCAAGAGCGGGTGATGGATGTTGTGAGTATATCCTGACCTCGAAGGATTTACGAGATAGGAACTGGACAGTCCGGCTAAAATTGATGGCACAGAGCAAATAACCTCGAGTGATCATTAACTTTGAGCAGAAAGCAAGGATATTAGTAACCCTAACACATTGAGACTAGCAGCATTCAAGCAGGCATTTGATAATTGTTGAAAGGTGGATATCGACGGAAGGATTAAGATTCATATCTAAAGAATAAAGACAAGACGAAGCTAGATTCTTCAAGAAGATGGAAAGAACTGCAAAATGAGCCATTGCTCTGAACTAGAGAAAGTATTTGGTTTCCCTCATTCTCACCATAATTGGCATCAATCCACTGAATTTAAGATGATGGTGACTATATAACCACAGAATCACTTATGGAGTGAAGTTTATTAAACAAAACCTGACTTTTTTCCCCCAGCTGATCCCGGAGTCAATATAAATGACCTCGATGAATAAACATAAGTTCAGGCACAGTTTCTTTGTGATAATTGTTAGCATCAATTACCTGTAGTAAATGAAATAAACATTCAGCACCTTACAAGAGTGGCTACATTAATATTGATTAATTTGACGTTGAAGAGTGAATCCATCTATAGAAATAGAAATTACATCTGAGGTCTAACATCAGCAAGCACATGGTCGAGGTAGTTGCCACAGTTTTTAAGTATACTCAACTATGCAAGCACTACATGAGCAATATTTATCATAATGTGACTGTAACGTTCCAGTTTGAAATACTTGATGAACATCCCACCTTTAACTCTTGGATAGTCAGTGGTTCAACGGCAAACCATTCCTTTTTACCCCATAAATCACAATAGCATTTAATAGAAAAATCTCAGGCTTAGTCATATAATCCTTCCTGCTCCCAGATATCCACCAGAAAATCTACCATTTCCTGCCACCATTTTCATATTAAACACCGAAGTTAATTTGCGTCATGCAAGGAACACATTACAAGTCTTACTGATAGGGGAATGGGTTGTGAAAATGGCTTGTTGCTTCCAAGTAAACTTTCATACGTTGCATTCCAACTGCAACCACATAAGTTGAACATTTATAAGGAAAAAACGCGATAGCAAATTTTAGATGTTTGTCCTTACCATGTCAATTTGAGCAAAATGATGTTCAATTTTCAACACAATATTTTTCCATAGTTTTAGTCACCTACATAGATGAAATACTAGGTACTAAAGTAATTACCTACACCATGGAACGTATTCTGTCAAATTTTAACAAGAAGCATCAATCCCATCAAGTGACGACAATGTTATGGGTGTCCACAAGGAACACACTGCTTATCATTTTTTTTTATTTCTAAAAAAAATATTATGTAAAACCTATATTATGCTTTTACTAGTCATAATAAACTGGGTAAATTAGTATCCCAATTTTAGAAGAATAGGCCATTATTGGCTGTATAAAATGATCCTCGATTCACATATAAATCATCTTTCAGTTCAGTATAGATTATGTTGGTTTTATGTTCTTTGTGAGTTTCGTGTTAGTCTCCATGCAAAATCAGTTGTATCATAATTCAGTCCATTTAGTATGCAGTTTCATAGCGCTCTTACTAAACACCTCAGCTACTTCCTGATATAGGGCAATGGACGAATAAGAAAATGAATATTTCCCAGAGGGAAAATCGCATTTGTCCATGCCCACATATGATAAAACACATCCATATTTTCCATATTTCACTAAATGTTGGGATAGAAATTCAATATTGTCACAAATAGTTAGTGTTATATGAATGTAGTCTCCGCTAAAATCACTAGAATCCTTCTACAGCAAAACCTTAATAGAGTCCTTGAAGAGTTCGACAGAAGGACCAAACATCACCTCAATTTATATAGAGACATCTAATTCTTATCTAAATAAGTCCCTACACTAAAAAAATATTGTGTGACATTCTTCCCATAAAATTGCTCAAATCATGCTTACTTAATCCTAGCTTTATAACTTCCTAATAACTTGTTGTGAAGAACACTCACATCAACACAATGCAAAAAAATATCAAGTCAACCAGACGAAACATAATTCGATTAAACCAAGCCCAACCCATAAATGAAACCAACTTGAGTTTTCATTGGCACTTCAACCACAAAGTAAAGGCTAAACTGAGTTTGCCAATTATAGTTTATCAAAGTTATAGACATCTAGTGGGTGAAAACCAAGGATCTGAGCTTTTATTTTGCCAATTGCTTAATTTTCTTAACATTATATAAGAGAAGATGTTCTTTCAAATGTTTATGGGTCTAAAGATATGATTTCTCTACTTACCTCTTCCAACCTAATGAATTGCTAAGAGTTTTCTACAGCATATTAGAGAGACTCATGTCAAGTTAGAAGGAAAATTGCATTACAGAAAACTTATAAAATATAAGTTGATGTGCATCATAACAATGTAGGTAGACTGTGTTATTTCCTCGTTCACACTCACCCTTATAACTTACCAAAAATTCCAAGAAACTATGCACCACCCCATCACTCTTTTTTCATTGTAAGAACAATTATTACTAATTCTTATATTATTGATTCTCTGGTTGAGTCAGACATTAGTCCAAAATACTTATTGCCATATTGAGGGATACTCAACCCTACTTCCTTGTTTGTTAATTTGTGTGTGCTCCTTCAGCTTTGGTGCCTTCACTCTCCTCTACAACACAATCAACACCTACGATTGAGCACATAGTTGATAGACAGACAGTCATAGATCCCAATGGAAGCTTTTAGAGGTGCCTAATTCATTGGGAAAAGACTACAGATATAAATGCTTAGATTACAGAAGATGACCTTCAATAGATCACACAACAAATTTCTAAGAGGTCCAACAAGTGTCATAATCAACTTCCCCAAAGGCACTCTTTGACCAACCACTCTGCACCTATACTCAACAATGGAAGGTTTGGTCAAAATTTTCCAGTCTCCTTATTCAACAGAGATGAACTCTTCTTAGTGAGGGAAAATAATGCAATAATTTTTTTTGTTTTGTGGTTTACAGTAAAAAAAAAAAAAAAAAAAAGTGTAGTAACACCTATATTTGCTTCTCCCAATCATAATAAACCTAATAAACTATGTTCTCTTATACGAAGGATCCTTAGTTCTCATGTAAAGATCTAGTTTAACAAAATTTTAATTTCTTATGAGTTTCTTTTAGTCTCAATGCTACATCAAATGGTTTCCAGAAAGTAATTAATATCAACTGTAATAAATACCAACCTCATTTTTTCGTTGATTAATTATTTAGCTGTTCTCTAATATTTTTACAAGAGTGGCTGTTACGTTAGCCTTTCTCCAAAACAATTAACAAAGACTTGGATATCCTCCATACATTTGAACATAAGAAATTGAGAGAAAAGAAAGGATCATGCATCTTGACCATGGTTTCAAGCAGGTTGTAAGATCTTCAATCACTATGGTGACCAATGGGATGGGACAAGGCAAAACATTTGCAGGCTTGCAAAATATTTCAAAATAGTATTCGACTTTACTCTTGTACCAATACTAATGTTCAAATCATGTTAGGCGAGGCGATGTACTAAGTCAAGGAATGACGAAAATATGGTATACCATCAGATGTAATAAGCCTAAATTGTAATCAAGGGAAATAGTATAACAACAACAACAACTAAGTCTTTTCTCATTAAGTAGGGTTGGCTATATGGATCCTTCTACGTCATTGGCCTTTATCCCCTACTATATCATCATCTATACTTAAATAAATTTTATCTTGTTTTATTGTTGCTAACCAAGTCTTTTTTTGGTCTTCCTCTTTCTCGTTTGATGTGTATATTTGTCATCATTTCACGTCACCTAATTGGAGCATTTATTGATCGTCTAAGTACATGTTCGTACCACCTTAAATGTGTCTCTCAGAGCTTTCCTTCAATAGATGCAACTCTGACTTTCTCTCTAATGCTCTGATTTCTTATTCTGTCCATCCTCGTATGTCCGCACATCCACCTTAACATCTTCATCTCTGCAACTCTCATCTTTTGCTCATGCGCTCGAGTCGTAACCTAACATTCAGTGTCATATAACATAGCAGGTCTAACCGCTGTTTTGTAAAACTTCCAGTTTTAGAGGTACTTTACGAACACATAAAACACCTAACGCTTTTCTCCATTTCAACCATCCTGCTTATATTCTATATAAGACATCTCTTTCAATCCCTCCATCATTTTGCAAAAATGATCCTAAATATTTAAAGCTCTTAGTTCCAGATAACTCGTCATCTCCTATCTTAACACTTATCTCATTACGTCTAATATTGCTAAACTTAAATTATATATATTCTATCTTTACTCTACTAAGCCTAAAACCTTTCACTTCTAGTGTTTCCCGTCAAGATTCTAATTTAGCATTTACTCCTTCACGTGTCTCATCCACTAAAACAATATCATCTGCAAACAACATATACCATGGTACTATGTTTTCGTCCATAATTAGTGTAAAAAGATAAGGACTTAGAGCTGATCCTTGATGTAACCCTATCTTTATTAGAAATGTTTCAGTTAATCCGCCTGAAATCTTCACTCTGGTTGTTATTTCCTCATACATATCCTTAATTAGTCCAATATATGTTACACTAACACCTCTCTTTTCTAAAATTCTCCATATAATTTCTCTTGTAACTCTATCATAAGTTTTTTCTAAATCAATGAACATCATGTATAGATCCTGCTTTTTCTTAACAGTATAAATTAAGAAAATTTGAGAGTAATTAGGGTTTAATGGTTTCATGACTAAATTTAATTTATTTAGTAGTTTAAATGGAGCCCAAGAAGGGGAGTCTGAGCACAACGATAAAGTTGTTATCATATGACCTAGAAGTCATGGATTTAAGTCTCGGAAATAGCCTCTTGCAATGCAAAGTAAGGTTGCATATAATAAACCCTTCTTCAAGATCTCCTATTGGTGGAAACTTCATGGACCATACTGTCCTTTTTAAATGGAGTCCAACTTTGGTATCAATTTGATTACATGGGCTTCGTGAATAGATTTAATTGGCCACTCTTGACATGGACTCAAATTGAAAGTTATGGTTTGAATGTATGGTTTGGTTAAGTTTTGAGGTTTAGTCATGTTAGTGTTAACGGGCTATTTAAACTTCTCCCTTTTCTCTCTGGATTTATTCCATTAATGATCACTTTTTTTGTTCCTCCCTCTCATCATGCCCCCTTTTGAACCACGATTGAATTGCAATTGTGAATGCTCACGTGATCACTACTCTACTGAGTGACAACATCCACCGTCTCTTTCTCTCTCAATCCCTCTCTTTTTCCTTTGCACTCTCTCACTCTTGGAGCTGGCTCCATTCTTCAAGCCAGAATGCAAGGTGCATTTTGCATCAACATCCCAACTAGTTGAGCAAACTCCAATCTCTCCTTTAGCAAAGGAACCCTTGCCTTCTTTTCTGACCGATAGTTGTGAACAATTGCAGTCGGAAAGTTGCTTCTCATCTAATTTCTGTCGTTTTGTTCAAGGGAAGTGAGTTCTAGATGCAATAACCTAAAATCACTTCATTTGTTCCAAAGATCAGTGAGCTGTTGAAAATTCAATAATTTTTTATTTTTTAACTGACAATGTGTAAATTTGATGCTAAGCTCAATCCTAATGCAAATAACAAAGGTCAATAACGTGCTGTCTAGGAGAGCCTACTTCTTCTTCCTTCTTAAATACCCTTTATGTTCTTAAGTTGCTAGGCCCAAGTATGATGACAAAATTGTTTTATCATCTTAGTAGAAAAGGATAGGGATTAGCTACACTTCCTTTATGTAGTTCAATTCAAGCTGTTAGCCAGACAATAATAAATGGTGCATTTCTTGGCCTAAAAGAGACATGGTTTTATCACATTTCACCAAATTTGTTTATATTCAGAATAATATAGATATGAGATATAGTCAGTAGAACAGCAATCTAGCACACAAGATAGATTAGCAACAAACTTCTAGAGAGAAACTTTTATCATTCCTTTCCCAATTTGCTTTGATGGCCAACTTACTTGGAAAGAAATGAGAGGAAAGGAAATAGGCATGAAAGGAATAATAAATTTTTTGTATCCTCAAGAACCATACTTTTGTATAATTTTGTTGCTCTTTCCTTCCAAGTAACAGGCTCTAAAATTTAAACTATTCGATAAAAGTTTAAAAAATCATTTCTCAATAATGCACACCTAAGAAATTCTTAACCACTATGAAGGGCAAGTTCAGATCCAATTTCTAATAAATATGAAAGGTGTTTTCTTTGTCGTAGCCCATATCTAACAGATTAACTAGTGAATTTAGAAATGCAAAGATGATCACAACGGAATTGCATCACCTATCTTGCCAAAAATAATTCAGCAGAGTTAGCATGTAAGCCTGCAGAGTGTCAATTTAACCTTTATCAAAATGAGATTCACTCAGAAGTCAATTGATTCCAAGTCTCAAAAAAAAGGCTGACTGCTGAGTGTATATAAAATTAGTGCCTCACATCATAAGCTCATCTATGGGTCAACGGATAGCTAAAGTTTACATGTAGTGGCACCTAATGTAAACAGTAAATTTGCTTTTTCAGCATGCAAATGTTTTACCTTAATCTTGGTTCTCGGAGTTGCTGTGACTGGGTCTCCAGTTTTTTATTTCCAGTCCAATGCTGTCTGGTTTGAGTCCATAGAAGAAGACCTGAGTGAGCATTCCAGGCGTTGGATAAAAACAGAGAAAAAAAAACACCATATCAGTGTCCATCTAGGAAATCTTCTGATGCAGATTAGATTCTATATTGTAATTTACAATTACTAAAAAAAAAGTGAAATTATATACCTTTACCATCCTATTCAATTTCAATTTTATAGTTAAGTTTCTAAACCCAATGGTGTAAGAGCACAATCATTAACTCAGGTCAAAGTGTCTTAAAAACTACAGGCATCAAAAGAAATTTGTCTGCAAATCTAGTAGAAGAGAAATCAAATTGACTTTTCTGTTGTCCTAACAACATTCTCTATCCCATAATAAAAACTTGGGAATCAGAATAATAATGTTGCTGAGGATTCCACAAGCATTGAACACAATCAAATTGCAGACATTAAAATAGAGGATGCATTTCAGTCACAAGTATGTGAGTTTAATATGCACAAAGGACCCAGGCAGATCATTCAAACTTGCCATGATTCACAAATTCTGAAGGGTTGCTTGTGCTTCCTACTCCACCATGATGGTCAAAGTGTTGCGCTGATGTGCTGATTGAAGAAATACTTCTCTGTGATTGAACTCCACTATTTTCCATCTCATAAGTGCTCGTACTCCAAAAGTCTTCAGAAAAATTAGGTTTTTTAACTGTCCGGCCTTGGATTTTCAAACTTTTTGATGGCTCATCCACAGCAATAATTGGTGTGGGCTTAGTACAACATCCAAAACAACCTCTGCTCTGTTACAAAGCAGTTTAACCATGCTGACAATTAGTATAATATACCATAATAGGCCCATGGAATTCAAACAAGCCATAATATAAAAAAAAATCCACAGACCCTGAACTTAAGTTTCAGGGAATTTTAAATCTAAATAAATAACATTAACATCAATAGAACCCCAAGTCAGACTAGTAGTCCCGAGAAGTTTTATCCTTTCATTTAGCACTCTCACATACGCATGTTTTCAAGTGTCAATCCGCATGGGTCAGCTCAAACCAATCGTATCATTCTGACCTTTGACTTATACTGATACTCTATAGGCACAAGTGAATGTCACACATAGTTTTGATGGTACTGATAGAAACAAACCCTGTCTAGGCAAAAGTCATCTGAAACAAGATAAGAAAATTCACTTATCATGATTCCTTTAATTTTGCTTGTCAATCACAAAGAGAAGATGAAACACACTCAAAAGAGAGGGGAGAGTAAGAGGGAAAGCATCACATGGAGCACCAATAATATCAAAGATTAGTAACATTATAGCTGGCGAAATCAAAGTAGCGAGATTATGTTGAGGGAAAAGAAATATAATCCTGAAAATTTCAATAGATTTCCCCCTCTCCTTTCGATTCCAGAACTAATCCTCCGCTACATGTCATGAAACCGTAATAATTGACAATTTAGCTGATGGGCGCTGAGAAAACAAAGATATCAATAACGAAGAGAGAGAGAGAGAGAGAGAGAGAGAAGCATATTCACAGGTCGGTGTGCGTATGTACCCCATGCAGGCGAGAAGCTGGCCGATCCAAGTGAAGAAGGATCTGCAGAGTAGCATCTATCCAGCGTCGGCGTCCAGATCTAGCATCAACCAAAAGATCGCCCAACCAACGAACACCTACACCCACCAAATTGACGGCAAGGAATCAATCTGTGGTAACAACGACGATGTTTGCTCTCCGTCGTGGAATCGACAGAGAAGAAGAGGAAGAGAAACGACGATATCCCTGGAAGAAAATGGAGAGGAGAAGCGGCGGCGAATTCCTGCCTGCTTTCCTCTTTTCTTCTTACCAAATACAAAACCGCTCCAACGAATCGGATTCCCGAATCCTGAGCTTACACGGTGAGTGGTCCCAGTTTTCGCTTTGGTTCCTGATTCCAGTTGAACGGTTGCGATGGGATTTGGAAGCGCCTGCTCGGCCAACGGCCATGATTGGTCTACGAGTGAAAATTTTTATTTATTCGATCAAAGAGAAAGCTTGCGTAATTCAAAAATAAATAAATAAATATTTTAAAAAAAATAGATTAGATCAGAGTTTTTGATAATTGGGAAAAATTCTTAACCCTCATTTTACTGCTAAATACGGCGGATTGAAGAAGGAAAAGAATTTAACTGTAAAAAAAAATTAGAGAAAAGTTAAGAAAAAGAAATAAAATTGTAAGAGAGAGAAAATGAATATTCTTGGAAACTTTAAAAAAATAGAAAAAAGAAAACAGAACGTTTCTCGTGGAGAGTTTTCACCTGTAACGATCTCATCTCGCACAGGAGGATGATCATTGCGATTTGCGAATAGCAATCTCACATGGCAAACTTGCGAGGTCACCTCATGTGGAAAAGTTTTTATTTTTTTATCAACGGATCAAAATATTATAATTTATTTTTTTCTTCATCATAGAATGATTGACTATAAAAAATGAAAACGAATATAATTATCTTTTGTTATAAATAATACGTAATAGATATAATCTTTCGTTGTTCTTATCAATGAGTTAAAGGAAATAGTCCTGTGATTTATCTATTTTTATCATAAAAAAACCGACGATAAAAAAATATCAGAGCAAACATAATCATTTTTTGCTTCAAACAATTCGCAATGGACATTGAGAGTTAATCTGAATAAATTTTTGTCAATCGAGAAAAATATAAAAAGGAAAAAAAAAAATCATTCTATTTGGATAGAAAAAATTAACTTTAATATATCGACCTACAAAATTTTAAATCTTTTTGTCCTTTTTTTTTACCAAATAAACAAAGAAAAATTTTCTATAGTAAAAATCTTTCCTTTTTTTTCCTCTCAAATAAACAATAAATAGGCTAAATCTATTAAAACTTGTACATTTTAATATTTTTATTATGATTTTTAAAAGGTCAAAAAATTATAGTCTAATAAATCTATCTATCACATAATTTAATTCCTCTTAAATTATTATTATTACTGAATAATGATTGGGCATCATATCTAATCAACATTTTGCGACCCCATATATTCACGCACCTCGTCCTAAATCTAATAATTTATTCCTGATATGGTTGGTTCATAGATTAATCAAATGAAATATAAAAAAAATAGAAAAAGTTATTCCAATCAATAAAATTACCAAAAAGTATGTCTTTCTTTTTTTGGTGTAACTACTCGTGTTTGATTCTCAGAAATTGGAGAAGGAATAAAGGAGTAGCTTTCAAAAGAATGTCATTATAATTTAATTAATATATGGATAACATATCATTAAATTTAAAAAGGATTGAACGATGCATGGGATGCCATAAAAACAATGGATATTTTCATTATTTTAAATGAATTTTTATAAAAACTATCCTAAACTTTGATTTTTTTTTCCTATTTACAAAATTTTAAGATTTATACAAAATCTATCCTTGGATTATCTATTCAAGTTCCAAATAATGGTTGTTTCCGCAGGGATGGTCTGTTGACTAAGGTACGACGGTACTTTTAAAAGTAACATGAATCAATTCCGAAAAAAATCTAAAATATTTTTCTGGATTCATGAGACAGATAGAATCCTTCGTAATTTACCTCTCTCATAGAATCATAGAATCCTTCATAATTTACCTCTCTCATAATGATCGTAGAGATCGGATCGATGGAATTCTTTAGAGCAGCGGTTTGATTTTTTACATAAATTCCAAATAATGGTTATCATATCAAAATCAATAAGATACACAACAACAAAAATCAAAAGATTGTAAAAGTCTTCATCGGCCCTATTAGCATTTTTAGCACATGTAAATATTAAAGAAGGTAGTTTATTGCATTAAGTTTTAGTTAATTTTGATGAAAAATTTATTGTATGTAATTTTATTCTATTTTATAAGAAATTATTTTATGTGATTTTTAAATCATATAATAATAATTTTAATGTCATATGAAGATTCCTTTTTAATTTATTTTATTTTATAAAATATAATTTTTATAATTCGAATCCGTGTCTCTATATCACATAATAATAATTTTATCGTCCGAGAATCCATTTTAGTATCTTTAAATTTCCAATAAATAACAACATTTAGACACATCATAAATTCACTCTAAAGCGCTTCTAGGACTACGGTGTAGCGATAGAGCATCCAATTCGATTCTCAGATACTCATGATTTGATCCTCAATCATGACACATTTATAAGATTTTCCTCTAAATGAGACAACAAATCAAAGACGATGCAACTATTGTTATCTTGATGATCGATGGAATATATCTCATTTAGGAATTACTTAACGTCCTATTAGAGATCTATGAGGCATGATCAATCATCTCTAGAATCAGGGGTGGATCCAGAATTTTAAATTTGGAGGGACCGTGATGCAATTCAGATTTTTTGCTCTTTGATCTTGTGCCGCTTAAGAGGGATTCTCTTATTTGTATCGATAAGTATTTTAAAAAATTTAACACGTATTAAATCATCGTCGGCCTCCGATGTTTAAATCAGAATCGTTATGGATGAAAGAAAATGTATTAAATACAATAAAAGTAATACAGAGTAAAAAAGAAGAGAATTTATCTCATGCGTAACTAGAAACATATAAAAGACTGCGAAAGAATATTTAGATAATACTAGAATAAGAAAAAACCGTTGGATACCTTAAAAAGAAATATAAAAAAAACCACATATTTAATTAATCAAATGCTAATTAATTAATTAGATTAATTAATCTAACCCAATTATTAATTAAATCAAAATTTAATTAATTACTTTAAAGTTAATTAATCAATTATAACACATTAACCAATCTAAAACCAATTAATAAATTAAAACAAATTAATTAATCTAAATTCATCTAGATTTAATTAATTATTTAAATCCAACCTAAATTATTTAATTTAAATAATCCGATTAATCAAAATGCAAAATTGATTAAATAAAACCTTAATTAACCTAACCTTCAAATGTCGATGGATTTTGTATGTAGTCGTGCGGAAGGCGATGACGACTAGTGATGCAGTGGCGTGCAATTGCAAATGTAGTGCGACACCGACGAGATAACTCCCGTGATCGCAATGTAGCTATGGGCATAAAGCAGAGGCCGACGGTGGCCAGAGATGCGACTGACAACGTCGAGTTGGCAGTGACAACGATAGATCGACGCACAACGGTGGGCTCGCGAGTCGTGGTGTGTGAGCAACGGACGAAGAGAAATTGCGGATGGCAGCTGTGACACCATAGAAAAAATTACGAATGACGCCTACGATATGATCGCTTTATGTAGGAGAGAAAATAAATATATAATAATTATATTTTATATAATAATTAATTATGCAGTATTTTTATAGATAGAAAATAAGTATAGGATTTTGGGAAGGAAAAGTTTAGGTTTAATTATGCATGGACTAAGATCTTATTACTATATAAAAAAAATTATAAAAGTTTTTTTTTATTTTATAAAACACATGGATTAGAGGAGGGGTCATGACCCCCTCCAGTCCCCGTAGATCCGCCACTGTCTAGAATTAATCAGATTGAAGACTTAAATACCTAATGTTAATAATAAATAAATAAGTAAATTCACTTCGAAGCAAATCAATACAAAAGTCCGAAAGAAAATTTTGTCTTTCTGCAACTCAACAAAGTCACCTATCCAATTTAGTAGCAGAGTGAATCACTCCACTAACTTTCATTAACTGCTTCGATAAGTTTTGTGGTAGAGCATGAAGAACTCAATAAACACACACTTTAAAACTCACTCAGAGACAACATTCAATAAATTAATTGAGCATGTAACGACATAGTCTGATGTTGAACAAGGGTCAATTTTTATTGTTAGATAAAAATATCAATTGGGATGCTTATTTTTTATTGTGTCAGATAATATTGGTACGGCTAAAAGCTAATCATGATAATCTATTTTCATCTAACTGTGAGGTCGATGAAGAGAATCATTACGACGAATGAACGATATCACCTTTTATATCAATATACAGGTAGTAGATGCAACCAAATTTGTATTATTTCAGCATATATAACCTTTGCAGTGACCAACCCTAATCACACTAACTCCGTATTTTTCAATCTGGAAGAAACTTTTGATAATCAATATCAATTCTGGTGTCACTTCCTGAGTTTTAAACCGTTACAACCAGAATATTCTACTTCAATCTGTCATAAGCTGAAGTGGAAAAGCATAAGTGAAACCAAGTAATTAGGTCAGTTCCTATGCCAACCTTAAAATACCCACCGCTGATGGTTATTGTTGAGATTACAATCAAAATTTTATATTGGATCTAAGTTAAAATTAATAGGTTAATTTTATTAGATTTTAAACTCGTTAGATTAATGTGTTAATCTAATCGGATTCTAAATTTATTAGATTACTAGATTAATTTAATTGGATCCAAACTTATTAGACTAATGGATTAATCCAATATATATTTAAAATTTTCAAATAATACCACGGATAATATCCATACTTTATAAAATAAAAGAAAGAAAATGTCATATTAAATATGACTTGGGGATTAAACAATAAATACGATCTTATCTAATAAGATCGTGTAAGATCGCGTCAACCAAAAGTTAGGTCTTTTGATCTTTCTTTAAATAGTTGCTAGTACTACGGCGAGAGTTATGTGATTCTCCAATTTATATTTGTGAGACGAATGGCGACTATATTCGTGTGCATACAAAAAAGGTGTGAACGTACTGATCGCGCTCAAATCGACTTGACTCTTTAGCTTTGAAAAGTTAACGCATCAGGAGTAATATTCTAAACCAATGATCAATTCAAATCTACATGGATCCTCACTGGATTCTTTTTTTCTATCGCATATTTTGATTTAATTTCATTTAAGAACCACTACAAGAAAATTGTCATATACCCATGGTAGGTTTTAGCTATACATATATAAACTAAGCTATAGGTATAGGTAATATAACTACTGATATACATGACATCATTTATAGATTATAGGGATGTAAATCAATACTAGTTATTGGATATCTATACCTACACTTATATTTTACTGTCACTATAATTTTTTTTACTATGGGTATAAGTAGCATATACCTATACTTATAATATATCGTCACTATAAATTATTTCACCGTCATTATAAATATTTTTTAATGACAATTATTAAAATAAATTATTTTAAATATTAAAGTGATTAAGGGATAATTAGGGAGGGACTCTTAATCCCAGATTAAGCCAATTAACCACGGATTAAGTATGATAACTCAAGTTTTAATTAATCCTAAATTTAATTTAATTGGTTAAAACCTAGATTTTATTGGGTATGGAATCAATAAAAATAAAATCTAATAATCCAAACTCATTAATCCAACATACTTAATTATCTATATTTATTTATTTTTCTTCCCTAAAATTCACTTCTTCTCACCGCGTGGCCTACTTTCCCCTTCTCACCGCCGACATTTTTCTTCACGGTCTCAAGCCGCCACCTCAAGCCCGCTGTCGAAGCGTCCTCCACCGCAAGGCGCCGCCACCTCTGGAGCACCGGCCACCGGCGAAGGTAAGAGTTTAGAGTTTAGGGTAGCATGTTGAGGAAGAAGAGGAAGTCGTTCGCCGCCAGCGGCCTGCGCGTGCCGCCAGCGACCTGCGCGTGTCGCCAGCGGCCGACGCGTGCCGCCTGCGGCCGGCGAGTGCCGCCTGCGGCCGGCGAGTGCCGCCTGCGACCGGCGCATGCCGACAGCGGCCTGCGCGTGCACCGGTGCTCCAATTATTTATATTGCTAAAGTGATTTAAACTAATAACTTTACTGGAGATCTAATTGCAGTATAGAGTTATTGTTAGTATATTTAACTATCTGAAAAAGGATAAGCAATTAACTCACCTGTTTCCTAAAATCAATATGTTTTGAAGTATGAACAGTGACATGCTCCTTATCAGTAATTTTATTATTGTTAGCCCTCCAAAAGGAAATGATTTTTGTAGTGAAATACTAAATCAGATGTGAAAATATTGTTTGAGCATTAAGGATTCTAAGCTAGAAAATTGCGGCGTTATTTGGTAGTCTATATTTATTGAATTAAAGATGCTATAATCCTAAAACGAAATAACTTATGATTCTTTGAGTAATGGAATATTGTGTTACTTTGGACTTCTTCCGATTAGCTTGAGACTATCCATGTAGCTAAAATATAGTTTTCCCTGATAGGTCAATCTATTTAGGTTTTGCACATTTCATCCAGTCTGACATAAATTAAGAATTTGAACTATAGTTGATTAGTAATATGGTTATATAGCTAAAATCTTACATGCAATTAATGATTAAATAAATATATATTTTATTGTTTTATTCTGATATTTTACTCCCCAAGTTTTAAAAGACATAATGATGTTTCAAATGTCTTAAACATTTTAAAGGCAATGTTGATGAAATATATAACTGTATCTGAATTTTTTTATTGGTGTTTTATTCTATCTTAAATTTGACATTTATTTCCTAATAATCAATCCATCAATTATTGTCTGAATTAAATTGAATATCTTAGGATTTTGGCTACAATTGGTTCTAGATGCAAACAATACGAGACCAATTACTTTGGTGTGTCAGCATGATAAATAAGGAAAATGAGCATGGTAGGCTGGTATTGGATTTATTCTAGACTTCTATGTTTATATAGCAATTCAATAATAGAAGGGTTGTTAAAATTCAAAATCTCGAATTTTGTCGAAGGTGCTGAAGTTTGAAACTTTGACTAGAACAATATTGTTTTAGTATCGTGTTGACGTTTTGATGTATTGTGTCGTGCTGGTGGTATGCGCCGGCCACTGGCGGCACTGAACTATGCAAAGATACTAAATCTGTGTTCTTGTCTGGTCATTATTAATTTTTTCTCATATATTTATTGCAGAAGAGTTAATTGAATATTTCAAATATTTGAAAATCCAAATATTTATTCACTTAGTTCTCATTACTATTTATTCATTTTCTTCTTTATATTTCTTGAATGGTAGCACTCCGATGGATTCTAGAGATTGGATGAGTGATCCAACCAAAAAAACTGAAGAATACATTCGGGGGGTTAATGAGTTTCTTGAATTTGCATTTCGAAATGTAGAAGCCGATGGAAAAATCTTTTGTCCTTGCAAAAAGTGTGCCAACACTCACCTTCATAGTAGAACCAGTGTCTATATGCATCTAACTGATCCACACCGAGGGTTCCTTCGAGGGTATAGATAGTGGATTTTCCATGGTGAAAGGCCTACTATACCTTTAAATATACCATTTGAAGAGCCTAGAGAAATGGAGCATGACATGGAAGGACTACTTGAAGATGCTTTTGCAATGCATCCTATGGAAGAAGAAACCCACAATAATGAAGAAAGGAACCCGCAACAAGGAGAGAAAAATGATGACAAGTTTTATCAATTGCTTAAAGAGAATGAGCAAATGCTTTATCCAAATTGTAAGAAGTTTACCAAGTTATCTTTTATGGTGCATTTATACCACTTAAAGTGTCTTCATAGTTGGAGTGACAAATCATTCTCTATGTTATTGGAATTATTAAGAGATGTTTTACCCGAAGGAAATGTCTCTTGCAGAGTCATACTATGAGACAAAGAAGATAATTTCAGGATTGGGTTTAGGATATGAGAAAATTCATGCTTATCCTAATGATTGTGTATTGTTTTGGGACAACTATAACAAAGATGAAGTATGTCCAAAGTGTGGTGAGTCAAGGTGGAAATCAAAAAATGAGGAAATGCAAGGGAATAATAAGCTGAAGAAAGTACCAACAAAGATCCTTCGATGGTTTCCATTGAAGCCAAGATTGCAAAGGCTATTCAAATCCTCTAAAACTGCTGAGTTGATGAGATGACATTCAGAGGGTAGAACAAAGGATGGTTCTCTTAGGCATCCGGCCGACTCTCTTTCTTGGATTCAATTTGATGCTCGGTATCCAACATTTTCATCTGATACTCGTAATGTTCGATTAGGCTTAGCTTCTGATGGGTTCAATCCTTTCAAAATTATGAGTATTACTCATAGCACTTGGCCTGTCATCCTAATCCCTTACAATCTTCTACCTTGGATGTGCATGAAACAATCTTTTTTCATGTTGTCATTAATCATTCCAGGTCCTAAATCTCCTGGAAATAATATTGATGTGTACCTACAACCATTGGTGAAAGAGTTGAAAGAGTTGTGGGATACTGGAATTGAAACATTTGATGTCTCAAATAAAGAGGTCTTCCAACTCCGTGCTGCAGTAATGTGGACTATTAATGACTTCCCAGCATATGCTAACCTATCTGGGTGGAGTACTAAAGGCCAATATGCTTGCCCATGTTGTGGTTTTCAAACAGCATCAAAGTGGTTGCAACATGGTAGAAAATATTGCTACATGTGTCATCGTCGATGGTTGGCCTTAGATCACAAGTGGAGGCTTAACAAAAAAGACTTCGATGGAACACAGGAATTCAGAGATAAACCTGTAATTCTTGATGGAAATTCAGTTTTGAGATATTTGGATGATTTAGAAGATGGTGAGAGAGATATGGGTGAGCCCCAACCTTTGAAAAAGAAGAGCATTTTTTTTACTTTGCCTTATTGGGAACATAATATATTGCGTCATAACCTTGATGTGATGCATATTGAGAAAAATATCTGTGATAACATACTTGGTACATTGTTAAATCAAGCAGGAAAATCAAAGGATAATTATAAGGCACGGAAAGATCTTGTAGATTTTGGTATTCGAAGTGTGCTTCATCCTCTCGCCTACATCCCTAGCAGTACTAGGGTGATTTTACCTAGGGCATGTTATAAGATGACTACAAAGGAAAAGGAAGCTTTCTTGAGTGTTATAAAGAATGTAAAAGCTCCAGATGAATGCTCATCAAACATTCCACGTTGTGTACAAGTAAAGCAACACAAGATATTTGGGTTAAAAAGTTATGACTGCCATGTGTTGATGCAAGAACTTCTTCCAATTGCATTAAGGGGTTCGTTACCAGATAAAGTCACATCAGTTTTAATTAATCTTTGCAGTTTCTTTAGACAAATATGTTCAAAGGTGTTGAATGTGGATTCTCTTATGCTATTGGAGTATCAAGTTGTTGAGACACTTTGCCAGCTAGAAACAATTTTCCCTCCATCTTTTTTTACCATAATGGTACATTTGATAATCCATTTGCCGTATGAAGCTAAGGTTGCAGTATCGGTGCAATATAGATGGATGTATCCTATTGAAAGGTATAGACTATTCCTTTTAACCAATAAGAATATATAGATTCAAAACCTAGTAATGTGTTATCTTATGTGTTGCCTTCAGGTTTCTTCTAACATTGAAGTCATTTGTGCGTAATAGAGCACATCCTGAAGGATCTATTGCAAAAGGTTACTTGGCTAATGAGTGTTTGACATTTTGTTCACAATATCTATCTAGGGTAGAGACAAGGCTTATTAGACCTAGAAGAACTGATGATGAAATAGATTCAAGTTTAATAGATGATGGAACCTTTTTACATCCAATAGGGAGGCCACTAGGATTGAAAAGACAACAAAAGTTCAAAGTAGGGAAACGGAAGAGAGTGAGCATAAGTAAGCTTGACAAGTTGGAGTTATCACAGGCTCATAGATATGTGCTGTTCAACCATGATGCGATAGCTTCATTTATAGAGTAAGACATAAGTTTAATTTCATTTCTATAGTTTGAGATTTTTGTTAACCAAATAACTCTATTTTCATTGATTTTTAGGGAACACATTGCATTATTAAATAGACAGTCTCGACGACGATTGTCTTCAGTTGAATTTGAGAAGCTTCATGTTAAAAAGTTCAATGATTGGTTTAAAGAGAGGGTAAGTAGAAAGAAATTAGTTTCTTTTTTTAATTCTTTTATTAGTTATGAATTACTTATGACTAAGTTATGTTCCTAACATATTTTAGATTCAACGATTGGATGAACAAAGGAGTGCACAAGTTACTGATGAGCTTAGGTGGTTAGCTCGTGGTCCATCAAATATGGCAAGGAGATTTTCCGGTTATGTCATCAATGGGTTTAGATTTCACACAAAGAAGAGAGAGAGATTCTTGAAAACGCAAAATAGTGGAGTAGTCGTGAAGACTAAGATCTCATCCAATGAAGTTAACTACTATGGTCAATTAACTGATATAATTCAATTGGATTATTCTGGACGATATAAAACCGTTCTTTTCAAGTGTGATTGGGTAGATATCAATAGAGGTTGCAAGAAAGACAAGTTTGGGAGGACTCTTGTAAATTTCAAGTTTTTAAAGCATACTGGAAAAGATATTTGTGATGACCCATATGTTTTTGCATCACAAGCTAGGAAGGTGTTTTATGTCTGGGATGAGAGAAACAAGAATTGGCCTGTGGTTGAGAATGTAAAAGTGCGTGATACATATGATATGGGTGATGAGGACCACAATGATATTGAGCCTATGAGTGAGCAAACAACACATGATATAGATGAAATAACTCAGAATGAGAATGATTGGCTTATGAGAGAAGTTAATGATGATGATGAAGTGTCGGAAGTTGAGGCTAATGCTATTGCTATTCATGACGATAGCAATTCTGATGATGATGTTAATCAAGAGGATTGTTATATGGAATTGTGATGTTAATCTTTCTGGCACTTTGCCTGCTTCAATCGGTAATTGCAGTGAGTTGGAGAGCTTCTTCTATAGTAATTAGATATATTTCTAATTACTATTTCAGTTTATATTGATCAATTAAATGCCCTTTTACCCCTCCTGCTATATTTCTACTGCATTCTATTTCTTTTTTTTTATAGAATAAGCAAATAAAGCTATTTGCAAACCTCAAGTACACTAGTAAACCAATCTGTATGCCAAGCTAGGAATTCAGCTTCCAGTTCACGTTTTTTCATAGAGCTTTGCTCAGTATATAGCATGATATTCTAAAATCATAGCTTGCATACTGTATAACCTCGTGCCATTCTTGCATTTGTTCATATAGGCATGGAGAATTCACTTGTTTTTTTTATTTATAATTTCCCTTCATCCTTCATGTATTACATGCTTGACTCCTTGGAACAACTCAAAAACAATACATGTTAAGTCTGCTGATTCTTCTGCTACTATAGGAGTAAAATATCATATTGCATATTTGATGTTTCATAGAAGCTTCATTTTGTTTCAGCTTCTTTATTTTGTCATTAGCCTTTTCGAGATCAACAAATGCTTAAGCCATTCAATCACAACAAAGTATAAATGGCAGCCATAAGTTGATGAAGCAAAACATCTTACAACTTGCAGCTGAACAGGTATGCTAACATTAGATAAAATTTCATTTATATTTTATTTGAAAAGCTTGTTCTCCATGCAATATAAAAAATATCAACTTCAATATAAATTCCAATTATATTTCTAATTTCAAGTAGTATTCATTTACTGTTACACTAAGAGACATTCAAATTGTCCTCCTTGTCAGTTGGTTATAACTAAAAGTTATGCTTCAATATAACATTGTATTAGTTTTGTCCGCTAATTTAATTAGTTTTAGCATTCATCACGAAGAATTCCTTAAATTGTTATCTTATTTCAAAATTTGTATATTTTTTTATAAGTTCCGGATGCTTCAAGTAAGCCAAATGATCAAAGCAATTCAAGATCTCAAAGTTCATGAAGATTATGAATATAGTAGGTACTTAATTTGATTAACTTTCATTAAGATTGATGTTAATTTTATTAAATACATTCACTTATATTAATGCTTCATTATAATTTACTTTGCAGGTGATAACTAGAAGCGAAAGTGCTCATTTTGTTGATTGTTGGTGATTCATGTCTATCATGTTTTGGAATTTTGTTTTGTATGCACAATATTTAGATTTTTATGATTTCATTTGTTTGTAATATTGCTACCTATTACTTTATGACATGATTTACTTTTAATATAATTAGAGTCTTTTTTAAGATGATTGTTATTCGTATATAAATTTAAATATATAAATTGAATTCTAAATTTCAATTTTTTATAATAAAAGTGTGGTTATAATCTATACCCACAAGAAAAAAAATAATGTGACTATAAGCTATACCCACGGAAAAAAAATTGTGGGTAATTATCTAGGAATTTGATTTGTGATGATTTTTAGTTCTGTCACTGTCACGCCCCGAGGGAGTCCCCGCCAGATAAAAATTCGGCAGCATCTATCCTGTATGGGTGACAATACCAATTTTTATACAAAGCCTACACGGTCACTATACATCGGTCAACACGATCGGAATCCAAACACACACACAGGTAATAAAATAGGCCTCTGGCCAACTATCATAGTAAATGGTAACCAATCCACAATAACTAGACTTACCCCTTCTGCCATCTGGGCAGGAATACCGAACCAAATCCAATCGAAACAAAACCGAATAAAGGTCCATAAGGACACCAAAAATCCACGAATACAAATATCTAACTCCAATCCTAAACATGTCTTCTAATCAAAATATCCAAACCATAGAAACAAATAACAAATAACAACTTTCACGACGAGTGGGGTTTGACAGCTGGACTCTCCTGACAGCTTCATCCTGAAATAGATATAAATCAACGGGGTTAGTTCAAAGAACTCAGCGGGTATAGTCGATATGCAAAGTAAGATATAGCTAACAATAAGAATCATGCCAGTACAGTCTCACATAAATAGGGTATGCAAGAAAGAAATACAAAATGACTGTACTTACATGAATCTCCTACCCTGATATAGGAGCATGTGTCATACTACAAGAGATAAAGTCATCACCATATACAAATATGAATCCTGTATGCATGACAATCATATGCAACATCCAAGGCATCAATACAATAATGCAGCAAACATAATACAAATGCGATCCGTGCAAAGTGCATGCCGTGCAAATGACATGGTCACCCCTGACGCCAGTCAGCCGCCTCACACGCGATGGTGAAGCCGAGTGGGTAAGGCTATGACAACTGTGCACTCTGCCATCACTGCTCCTGAGTGACCGAGTGGACAGGATGCTGTCGGAGTACACCTATCCTCCTGCCCCAAACAGAGTGGGGGAGCTAAGCTCTCATCTCCCGGTGTCATAGACTAGAGGAGGGATCCCTGCCCGCTACCACGCTGCCTCATCGCTACCCATGAGCCGACCAGCGGAGCCTGACAGAGCAACTGCACACCCTCCTGATGTACCACTAACCCATGAGTGGCAGCGTGTGCAGGCCATGTAACTGGCTGCGGGCTCAACTATAAAGGAACCCCGTCCAGCCAACATGCAATCATGCAAGATGGTGCATGATACTAAAGCATGTAAATCCAACTAAAAATACCTATCCGAATAATATGCACAATCAATAAGTGCATATTCATGATCCAAGTAACTATGATCCAAATAAAACAGAGAAGATATAATCATACTGATCAAATGCATGTATCTAGTAGGCACAAAAACATACTAGGCATATAAACATGAAAATTTTTGTAAGCTATCCTAACTAGCATATCAACTTGACTATATCTAAAAGATAAGTCAAAATACCCGCCTGAATAAAAATGCCCGCAAGAATAAAATCGTCACGATCGGGGACCTGCCTTGTGACCGAAACCTGCATACAACATAATTATTGTTAAGCACAAAAATATGATCCATTGTCAAATCGAATCCTAAGCCGATTTCGGACATAACCCAATTAACCCAAATGCTTAATAAAATCCCGGTCAACTAGATTGATCTAGTTATCCCATTAACCTAATCAATCCTCCATATTAATCCCTATTAACCATTCACCAATCATGCACAACCTTCACCACTCATGCACAGCCGTTCACATCCCTAACTGTAACCTCACATCACGTAAAAATCAGACAAAACTCCAACACCTAATGGTGCACAACCGACATCACCCAAATAGACCCTTACAACCCTCTCAATCGACAACATTCCAAACTCACAGCTGGCAAAACCCCAAATCAGTCCATTTACAGCCGTTAATAACCATCACACTCTCTATTCTCAACCCATAACCGAGCCACTCCCTCCCAAAGACTCAACCCTCGTTTCCACCTTGCACTGCCCACCCACCGATCACTCTCACCCCAACTCAGATCCATAGCAATCTAGCAATAATAGAAAGAGGAGAGAACTCTTACCAGCCGTGGAAATCTCACTGACAACCAACTCCCCAATACTCTGTTCACCGAAGCGTCTCAAACCGGATTCGCTGCTGCCCTTTGCTCTGACAGAACACACGACAGGGCTCAACCGGCGGCTGAGTTCCTAGCAGTGCCCGGAGTGGCTTCGACGGCGAAGACGACTCACACGCCAGCGATTTTGAGTGGACTCAGCGTGGTGGAGGCGCGGTTGCCGTGGGTCGATGGCAACTGTTGTGACTACATCGGTGATCGTCTGCGCGTATGGTCGAGGTGACACCGCGCGCAATGGTCGGCGATCATTCGCGGTCAGGTGTGGCGGCGGAATCGACGCCACGAAATCTTCCGCTGGGGCGAGGACAAGTCGCATGGCGACGGCCGGAAAGCGATCGGCGACGATGGCAGAGTTGAACATGCGAGGCATGCGTGTGGGAGGCCGACGGAGCTGCGGCGTGGAGAAGTCGGTACAAGCGACGCACGAGGAAGAACACGGCATCGATGGGAAGAAAAATGAGAAAAGGATCGGGAGAAAATAGGCTAATAAGGAACCCTAACTTAGGTTTCCTTTATATATTATAGGTTAATGAAACCTATTAACCTCTCATTAATCAATATTCCAAACAAGCTTTAATAAAGCCTATTAAATCTTTCCATAACCAATTATTATATAAATTCCATTTAACACCAGAAAAATCTCAAAAATATTCGGAAAAATTCCGATGGGTATTTTTTTTTCTAATTAATAAGTATTATTTTATTTGTTTCATTTTTCGATATCTTACATTCTCCCCCACTAAAAAAAAATTTGGTCTCCAAATTTCCTACTCCAATACATTATGAGTAAGAGGTACCACAAGTACTGAAAATACATTTCATGTACCTTAAGTAAACTGATAGGGGTATTGAGCTCTGATCTTTTTCTCAAACTCCTAAGTAGCCTCCTCATCGGTGAAGTGACTCCACCCGACCTTGACAAGTCGTACAATCTTATTCCACAACCGTCATTCCTTGTGATCAGAATCCGTACCGAAACCTTCGCGTAAATAGCATCAGGTTGAATAGAACCTGACACATCTGACCGAATATGTATAGAGTCTAACACATACTTCCTCAGCATTGACACATAAAACACACCATGAATACCAGCCAAGGACGGTGGTAGCGCTAGGCGATAAGCGACTGCTCCGATCCTCTCTAAAATCTCAAATGGACCAATGTATCTTGGAGCTAACTTACCACGGTGGCCAAATCTCTTCACCCCTTTCGTGGGTGAGACTCGCAGGAATACATGATCACAAATAGAGAACTCCAGAGGTCTCCATCTCCGATCTGCATATCTCTTCCGACGATCCTGCGCCTCTGTCATCCTACGTCTGATAGTACGGACCAACTCTGCCTCATGCTAAGCTCTTTGGGGTCCTAGCAATTGGGCCTCCCCAACCTCCTCCCAGAGGGTGGGTATCAGACACTGTCTATCATACTATGCTCCAAACGGTGTCATTTGGATAGTCGAACGATAGTTGTTATTGTAGGTGAATTCCACTATTGGTAAGTGGTCCTCCTAGTTGCCCCCGAAAACCATAATACAGAACCTCAGCAAATCCTCTAGAGTCTGAATGGTCCGCTCGCATCTCACCACCTGCGGATGGAATGCGATCAAAACGGAGTTGTGTCGCAAACTCTGCGTAATCCGGATGTGAACGAGGATCTTGATCTGATATAATGCTCAAAGGAACACCATGCAATCTGATGATATCCCGATAATATAACTCTGTCAAATGATCAAAAGAGTTGATCTTCCGAATCGCTAAGAAGTATGCGGATTTGGTTAGTCGGTCTACAACTACCCAAATCGCGTCATGACCTTGATGTATCCTAGGCAAACCCACATAAAATCCATAATGATATGCTTCCACTTCCATTCCGGAATCGGAACTTCCTGAAGCATCTCTTCTTTAAACTAAGACAACTCCGGAAACCACTATCCTCCTCGGAGTTAGAGATGGTAGTCCATCTATCATCCTAAATCCACTCCACCATACACTCTGTAAGTGCATGGGAGGCTATCGCGACCAAACTTCCTTGTTACAACCATTCGTGTTCCAGCTACTCTATAGTAGCTATCCGTTCACATCCCTAACCAGAACCTCACATCACAGAAAATCTGTACAAAACTCCAACACCTAATGGTGCGCAACCGATATCACCCAAATAGACCCTCACAACCCTCTCAATCGACAACATTCCAAACTCACAGCTGGCAAAACCCCAAATCAGTCCATTTACATCCGTTAATAACCATCACACTCTCTATTCTCAACCCATAACCGAGCCACTCCCTCCCAGTCGACTCAACCCCTGTTCACAGCCTTGCACTGCCCACCCACCGATCACTCTCACCCCAACTCAGATCCATAGCAATCTAGCAATAATAGAAAGAGGAGAGAACTCTTACCAGCCGTGGAAATCTCATCGACAACCAACTCCCCAATACTGCTCACCGGCGCCGCCTCAAACCGGATTCACTGCCCCTTTGCTTTGTGAGAACACACACGGGGCTCAACCGGTATGAGTTCCTAGCGGTCTTTCGGAGTGGCTTTGACGGCAAAAGACGACCGCGACGGCGATTTCGAGTGGACTCCGGTGGAGGCGCTTGCCGCAGTCGATGGCAATCTGGATCAGATCGACGATCGTCTGCGAGGGCAGCGCTGTCCGGGGGGTGACACCGACAATGCGAGGTCTGCGATTGTTTGTGAGGTCGGCTGGCAGTGTGACGACAGCAGCGAAATGCAACGCGCCGTCGAAATCTTCTGCGGTGGGGGCAGGGACAAGTCGCGGTGGCGACGGCTGGTCGGAAAGCGGTCGACGACGATGGCAGAGTTGAACACGCGAGGCGTGCGTGTGGGAGGCCGGCGGAGCCGCGGCGTGGAGAAGTCGGCACAAGCGACGCACGGGGAAGAACACGGCATCGACAGGAAGAAAATTGAGAAAAGGATCGGGAGAAAATAGGCTAATAAGGAACCCTAACTTAGGTTTCCTTTATATATTATAGGTTAATGAAACCTATTAACCTCTCATTAATCAATATTCCAAACAGGCTTTAATAAAGCCTATTAAATCTTTCCGTAACCAATTATTATATAAATTCCATTTAACACTAGAAAAATCTCAAAAAATATTCGGAAAAATTTCGATGGGTATTTTTTTTCTAATTAATAAGTATTATTTTATTTGTTTCATTTTTCGATATCTTACAGTCACTAAAACCTATAGTGATGCAATGAAATCTGTAGGTATAAGTCAAGATATTTTCTGATAAGAATGTAATCATCACTATATGTTATACCCACGGTAAAAAAACCGTAGGTAAAGGCATAGTAAAAATGACGGAATTAGACGTCCGTGGGTATAGGTTTTTGAGGTCTATACCCACGGTTTTCATGCTTTTACCTATGGTTTTTTACCGTGGGTATATGACAATTTTTTTGTAGTGAACCCAACAGTGGTATCATAGCCACTTGTGAATTCGTTTGAATCAATTTTAATATTTGGTTTTATATATGATATAAATGAATATATTTATTATGATTGTATAATGTTCTATGAGTATTTTGATTAATCGATATGAAATAGAAATAATTTAATTGGATTAAACATTATTGGTTGTTTAATTTGATTAAACTATAGTTATTACAGTATGCTCATGGTTATATGAGCGATATAATATGGGTTTATTCGATTAATCTTGCAATGGGGATTTAATATGATTGATATGAATAATATGTTATGGACAGATTATGAAATATTAATCATTCGACTTAATTAATAGTCGAAGTTGTGATTTGATTGCAACATTGAAACAATCTATTGTGAACAGTTTGTAAAAGTTCGACTGTTAATTTCATTGATCTTCGGGGGACTCCTCCCCTGATCCCTCGCAAGGAGTGCTACTCCCTTGACCCCTCCCGCTAACCGTATATGTTGATATATGTCATTCTTATGCCATGTATATTGATATATACCATGATTATATGTTTATCTGATGCATGTTAAATTAGTAATTTTATTGAAATCAAGTCAAGTTAAAATGTTTATCGGAGTTTGATACTCATTACTACCTTGATCAATAGTAAACACGTTTGCCAAAGTAAAGTGTCTTTATTTATCTTAGTAGAATGTGATAGGATAATTGTGATATCTAACTTATCAAACATTTAGTATGACTTTACTAAAGTTATCTCAATAAAATTGAGACCTTAGAGGCATACCATTAGATGACCAAAGAACTAATAGTGTTGTTCACCTAATTATCCAAGAGTTGTATTAGATGCAATTAGTAAATGTTACCTACCTAAATAGCCAAGTCTTGGGCAATTAGCTAAAGCTAACTCAAGATAAAGTAAAATATGGATTTTGACCCACTAAAATATTGAGTTTGGGGTTAGTAGTATGGGTAAACTATGTCTGCCCACACCAATGACTTGTTCATATCCAATCTTATATTTTAGTAGAAGAATCATTTAATTAAAGTTCTAATTAAGTAAATTTTAAATATGATATTGATTTTTTTCATTTATTATTGTTGTAGATAACCATGTTTGCAAACACATCAAATACCTTATCATTGTGATCTGTCCTTGAGAAGGACAATCTCAATGGAGCTAATTTTCTAGATTGGTACAGAAACTTAAGGATTATCTTTTAGCAAGAAAGGAAACTGTATGTCCTAGAGTAGTCTATTCCTGAACCACCTACTTCTAATGCCCCCCATGCTGATAAGGATGCATATAAAAATCATCAAGATGATGCTTTGGATGTGTCATGCCTTATGCTTGCACCATGAACTACAAGCTTCAAAAGCAACATGAAAACATGGATGCTTATGGTATGGTTGAACATTTAAGATGACTATATCAAGAGTAGATAAGACATGAGAGGTTTGAGGTTTCAAATGTGTTATTTAATTGCAAGATATTAGAAGGAAGACCTATAAGAACTCATGTTCTTAAAATGACTGGATACATTGAGAACCTTGACAGACTGGGCTTTCCATTGGGCAAAGAGTTGACATTGACTTACTTTTGTAGTCTTTACCAACAAGTTATAGTTAATTTGTCATGAATTACAATATGAATAAAATTGACAAATCCTTGCACGAGTTGTTAAACATGTTGAGAACTGTTGAACAAAATCTTAAGAAGACTAAGGCCATATTAATGGTGCAAAGGAAAACACAAGCCTAAAGGTAAGGGTAAGATCCAAACCAAAGGTAAGGCAAAGTCTACTGCATTGAAACATAAAGGAGGGGTGGCTAAGGAAGAACCCTGCTTCCATTGTAGTTAGACTGAACATTAGAAGAGGAATTGCAAAATTTACCTAGAGGAATTGAAAAAAAGGAAAGTGAGACTTAGCCTGTATTTATGTTATAGAAGTCAATTTATCTATTTCTTCATCATGGGTATTAGATACCGGATGTGCTTCTTGTAGGATCGAGAAACGCTAGAGGGGGGTGAATAGCGTTCGAAAAAACCTATCTTTTCGATGTTAAAATGCAAAGCACGCTGTGGAAATATAAGCAAAAACAAAGAGACACAAGTTTGTTTTTACTTGGTTCACAACCAACCGGTTGCTAGTCCAAGGCCCTGCGATCCTTAATCACTTCCGATGGGCAATCCACTAAAAGGTCTCTTCCTCGTTGGAGGTAAGAGACAATGATTACAAAAGAATATAGAGGAAGATGCAACAAGCCTACCTCCCCCCTTTAGCAATAACAGATACAAAAACCAGCAACTAACTAAGTATACCGACTTATGAGGATGAAGTTGCATGTGTTATCGACATTACGAAATCATTGTGTGTCGAATAACACTTGGATTTGACGGAGCACATTGGAAGCCTTTCAAGATGATAGAAATGAGTGATTTGCCTCTCCTTTTATAGCCATTTAAACCCCATCTCATTGAGATCTGGATCTGAGTCAAACCTCCACATCACCCCTCTTTTGATGGATCTTATCTTGACTCTCCTCAAAGTGATCAACTTGACCAGCAGTCAACTGATGTCATATAGCAGTCGACTGATGGTAGTTTAGTCGACTGTTATTTCCCTCCAACTTGATAACTTACCTGCAATACATGGTTAGCACAATAAAGTCTTTATTGATGGTAAATCCGACAACCCTTTATTGTCTGACCTTGACTTAGACCCTCCTTCGAAAGTCCTAGTCGGATCGCTGCCTACGGTCATCCCCGTATAGAGGATACATCCTTACCATCACTCCACACACAGATCTTACCTTTGGTCTTTCTGATTTGTCACTTAGCTTCCGATCACCATCGGGGTTCCTCGACTCCCCGAGGTTTCTCGTCCTGAGTTTCTCCTAGCGTCATTGACCTTAGCAAAGCTTAATACATTACCTACACACTTAACACAATATATGAGATAACAAGAATGACTTAACTTTGAATCTTTGTCATCATCAAGATATAGGTTTGATTATCTGGTGCTCCTACACCAACACTTCTCACATTTGTACTAATGTGTAGGATCTAAGAAATAGTAGATCATTGACAAAGGGTGAAGTGGATCTACGAGTTGACAATGGTGCAAGAGTTGCAGCTATAGTTGTAGGATCCTATTCTTTATGTTTGCCTACTGGGTTTATTTTAAAATTTGAGAATTGTTATTATATATCTTCTTTGACTAGAAACATTATTTCTATTTTTTGTTTGGACAAGAGTATTACATTTACAATAAAGAACAAATGTTGTTCTATTTATTTAAATGACATGTTTTATTATAGTGCATAATTAATAAATGAGTTCTATGTTCTAGACCTTGAAAGTTTAGTTTATAACATAAATACAAAACAGTTAAAATCAAATTATTTAAACCAAACTTATCTCTGGCACTATCGCTTGGGCCATATAAATGAGAATCACATATCAAAACTTCATTAGGATGGACTTTTGGACTCATTTTATTTTGAATCATATGAGGTATGTGAATCTTGTCTATTAGGCAAGATGATTAAACTTTATTTAGTGGACAAAACGAATGAGCTAATGAATTGTTAGGACTTATACATAGCAATATCACAAGCCAGAGGAGGCTACCAATATTTCATTACTTCTATTGATGATTTTAGTAGATATGACTATGTGTATTTAATAAAACACAAGTTAGAATCATTTGAAAAGCTCAAAGAATTCAAGAATGAAGTATAAAATTAACTTGAAAAAAGTATTAAAATGCTTCGATCATATCAAGATGATGAATACCTAAGCCAAGAATTTCGTGATCATCTTGTTGAGTTTGGGATTATATCCCAACTCACTCCACCTGGAACACTCCAATGGAATGATGTATCAAAAAGGAGAAATTATACTTTGTTAGACATGGTACGAGGAATGATGAGTCATGTAGATCTTTCTTCTTCTTTCCGGGGGCATGCTCTAGAGACTGTTGCTTTCACACTTAATCGTGTTCCATCAAAGGCAGTAATAAAGACACCATATGAGATATGGACTGGGAAGAGTCCCAAAAATCTTTTATGAAGATTTGGGATTCTGAGGCTTACGACAGACGTCAAGTCTCAGACAAACTAAGGCTCAAATTAGATAAGTGATATTTTGTAGAATATCTCAAAGAAATAAAGGGATATTACTTTTACAATCTACACAATGCAAAGTGTCTATTGTCAGAAATGATGTTTTTCTAGAAAGATAATTTATTTCTAGAGGAACTAGTGAGAGAAAATTAGATCTTGAAGAAATTCAAGATACATAAATTAGCATTGATACTTTGATTAAACCTGAATAGGTATCACAAGGTGTTGTGGATCATGAACTTATTACACCACAATAAGTTGTGGAAAACAACTTGTTCGAGTAGAATAAGCTCTACATAGATCTGATAGGATATGTCATCAACTTGAGAAATATTCTCTTCTCTTATCTGACCATGGTGATGTAATGCTTGTTGACCAAAACGAGCCTACACCCTATCATGAAGCTATAATGAGCTTATATTCTGAGAAATGACTAGAGGTCATGAGATCTGAAATGGAATCCATATATGCAAACCAAGTATGGACTATGGTTGACCCACCTAAAGGGATAAATCCCATTGGATGCAAATGGATTTTCAAGAAGAAAACTGACATGAATGGAAATGTGCATACCTTTAAGGGGCGACTGGTAGCTTAAGTATTCAAGCAAATTCATGGTATAGACTATAATGAAACCTTTTCACCAGTTGAGATGCTTAAATCCATTTGGATCTTACTTGCTATTGCAACTTACCATGATTATGACGTCTGGCAAATAGATGTCAAAACTACATTCCTTAATGGGAATCTACTCAAGGATGTATACATGACACAAACCTAAGGGTTTTGTTGATTCAAAGAGTGCTAGAAAGGTATGTAAGTTGCAAAAGTCCATTTATGGATTAAAGCAAGCTTCTAGAAGCCGAAATCTTTGATTCAATGATGTGATCAAAGAGTTTAGTTTCATTAAGAATGAAGATGAACCTTATGTCTACAAAAGAATTAGTGGAAGCATAGTTGTCTTTCTCATTTTATATGTAGATGACATACTTCTCATTAGAAATGATATCCCTATCCTATGGTCTGTAAAGACTTGGCTTGAAAATTATTTCTCAATGAAAGACGTAGGAGAGGCTACCTATATTTTAGGTATTAAGATTTATAGAGATAGATCTAAGAGATTGTTTGGATTGAGTCAGAGTACATATATTGACAAAGTGCTTAATCATTTTATCATGCAGAATTCTAAGAGAAGATTCTTACCAATATCACATGGTATGAGTCTTTCCAAGGTTCAATGCCCCTCTACTAAAGAGGAGAGGGATCACATGGGTAAGATTCCTTATGCATCTCCTATTGGATCTATTATGTATGTCATGTTATGTACTCGTCCTGATGTCTTGTATGCATTAAGTATGAAGAGCAGGTACTAGTTAGATCAAGGTGAAAGCCACTAGACAACAATCAAAAATATTCTTAAGAACTTGAGAAGAACTAAATATTATTTCTTGATATATGGATATGATGAGGAACTCATTGTAAAGGGTTACAGTGACGCAAGCTTCCAAACTAGCAAGGATAATTCAAGATCGTAGTCAGGGTATGTGCTTTGCTTAAATGGTAGTATTGTGAGTTGGAAGAGTTCAAAGCAATATACAGTTGTTGATTCTACTACAAAGGCTAAGTATATTGCTACTTCTAATGTAGTAAAAGAGGTTGTTTGGATCAAAAAGTTTATTTCAGGACTTGATGTGGTTCCTAACATAGCTAACCCAATAAACTTCTATTGTAATAACAAAGGAGCTATTGCACAGGCTAAGGAACCCAGGTCTCATTAGTGATCCAAACACATACTTTGGTGGTTCCATCTCATTCGAAAAATTATCGATAGAGGAGATGTGAAAATATACATAGTACTTATAGATGATAATATTGCAAACCCACTGACAAAGACCAAGGCTTTGACATAATGGAAACATGATGGCCACTCTAATTCACTAGGTATTAAATACTTTAGTGATTGACTCTAGTGTTAGTGGGAGATTCCCTCAGAGCCAATCATGAGATGATTGATATGAGACTTTTGTATCATTTTAATAAAAGATAATATTTTATGTTTATTATATTTGCTTTATTTCTATGCAAAATTGAATAAATATAATAATATCCTAGAGTAGTAGGTTATGTTCTATAGAATATAAATTTTGAATTGATTGTGAGAAATTATAGTAAACACTACTCTTAATTATCCCTAGTCAAGTATTAATATACAAGAACAATATTAATGGATTGAGACTAGCATGTAGGTTAACTGATGACTTAATCTCACAAGTCATGGATATAAGATATCAAGTTAACACATGGGTATATATTAGAGAATATGTACTGGATTGACCCATCATGAGAATATTTCATGGATTATTATATGAGTATCATAAACATTCTCATATTGACTATCAGTATAAACTGTCCTTTGACTTGAAGTCACTATGGTTCCCTATATAAGGAGTTGTGTACTTTAGTATCGACAAATGTCACCTATAATAAGATCGATTATAAGTCATTCTCTAGATATGTAATAAGTTATGTGAAGGTATGTAAGTGATGTAGATGGAATTTATCCTTTCCATATACCGGAAGTGGTCTGTGGGCCCTTTGATTAAGTAGAACTACTAAAATGTATAGTCATGCTCAAATAAGTCAATATGAGATATTGAGCTTATTTAGTTATGTTAGTCTACTTAGAGACTAAGAAACACAGATTGGTGAGAGGATGACACATTTTATGCTTCATAAATCAATCTGGATGTCATAGAAAAGAGGATTAAGTTATACAATAGAATAGTCACATCCAGGTTAAGTCGGATCTACAATATTCTCGTCACTAGGGTAGCCATGATGCATTTCTAGATGTCCCTCATAGCTTGTGCCTTTAAAATGAGATTAAAAAGTCACTGTCAATGTTACGAGAACCTATTGGGTCAAACACAAAGAGCGCATCGATTTTGGAGTTTGGTGGTCCTTTGTTTAAGGGGAGGATTGTTGGGATTACAATCGAAGTCCCACAATGGGTCTAAGTTAAGATTAATGGGTTAATCTTTTGGATCCTAAAATCGTTAGATTAGTGGGTTAATCTAATCAGATTCCAAACTTATTGGATTACTAGATTAATTTAATTGGATCCGAACTTATTGGATAAATGAATTAATCTAATATATGTTTGAGTTTTTCAAACAAGACCATGTATAATGCCCACATTTTATAAAATAAAAGAAAGAAAATGTTATTTTAAATATGGCTTGGTGTGGGATAATGCCCACGTAGGGGCATGCCAAGTGGGATCATGGGATGGTGGTTAACCCTATTATCCCATGCCCATAACCCCATCTTCTCTCTACTCTCCTCCCTTATTTATACTTCTTGTGAAGAAGTATGAGGGTTGTTGATTTATGATTAGCAAAGGCGGTGAATAAGTAGTCAAGAGATTGCAAGAGAGGTAGTGAAGGCTAAGGAGTGGAGGTTACTTGGTGAGAAGCAGAGAACACTCGTGAGAAGCTTTCATGTTCTTATTGAGAAGAATAAGGGATCTTCGTCGTCACCGAATTTTAGGGTTGTGGCATTGTGAACTTGTGGTTAAAGTTCGAATTGATAACTCGTGATTTTCATCCTGACTGTGAGCATTCTGTGAGGATCAAAATTCGTAGTAAAATTCTAAGAGCATTGTTGGAACTTTGTGCATCACTGACTAGGTATACTTTAATTTCCACATGGAGAAGTAATTAAGTGTTTTACTTTTTCATTATTATCCAACATTGGTATCAGAGTAAGGTTGGTTTGATGCATTTTGTTGATCAAGCGATCAACGAATTTGTCAAGGTCACAAGTTCATCGTGGAGAAGACAATAAATAATGATTGTGTCGACTGGATGCCCGACTGACAAAAGGGTTGTCCAAGCACTTTGGTGCTCAGGATGGCAAAGCGCGAAGCAGTTTCTTTTCTCACAGAAATCCCGAGTGACAAAGAAATCTATCGTGCATTTCTTTGAGTCGGCCGAGCACTATAAGTTCTCGGCATAGTGAAAAGATCACGACAGAAGGGTGCTCGAGAGTACACAATGTTCGGGATTACCAGGAACACGACGGAGCGTGGTGCTCGAAAGCATTGGATGAGCATGGGTCACAGTGCTCGGGACGCCTGAGCACGCAGAGGTGCTCGAGATGCGCATGTGGCATGCACAACTCGGGTGGATGTGCGTGAGAAAAGCTCGGGCATGCGAAGGTGCTTGGGCCTGCACGCGTGAGGTTTTTGGGCGCACACAGTGCTTAGGATGCTCGTGCGAAAGATGTATTTCTAACTCGGGCACTCGGGCACTTGGGCATTCAAGATGAGTACTATGATGCTCGGGCACACTACTGTGCTCCGCAGTGCTCGGGATATCCCAAGAAGAGAAGCTCAGGCATGCACATGCACGCGGAGGTGCCATTTCTCACTCAAGCGAGCGAAGAGTTGCTCGGGTAGTGTGCTGCTCAGGAACGAGGAGCTGCTCGGGCTATGCACGTGAAGTGCTTGACTATAGTAAGAAACCTAGAGCTGAGTGCCACTAAGCTCGGGCACAATAGTGCTTGCCTGAGTGATGTGGTGCTCGGGCGCGCTGAGGAACTCAGGTGTGCGCATGTGCGCGGAGGTTGAGTTTCTCACTCGGGCAGGCACCCAGTGGCACTCGGGTGCTAGAGATGCTCGGGAGAGCTGAGTTTCTCAAGTGTTGTGCTCCGAAAAGCTGAGATTCTTAGTTGGGAGTACTCGGAGGTACTCGGCAGTTCCCAAGAGTGCTCGACAGTGGTCGTCAGGGCTCAGACGCACTTGGTAGTGCTCGGTTTGAAGTTTCATGGGAAGAACAGAGGAGTTACGGGTACTCAGGAGGAGTTGAGGTGCTCGAAAGCTCGAGATACTGAGCACGAAAAGAGATTCTCGAGTACTCAAAGAGTCGAGTAACTCGGGAGCTCGAAACGAGCAAGGTGCTTGATGCTCGAGGTCGCTGAGGATCTCGAGAGTTCGACACAAGTAGAGGTGCTCGATTTTGTGCTGAGTTTCTCGGCACGAGCCATAATACTCAACAAATATCTGAATTCATTCAGACTTGGCCAAAGAGTGGGAGTAGTCCACTCGGTTCAGGCCTAAGTCGAGTGTCTTGGAGAAGACGAAGATATCTAACTCTGAGAAGTGTGACAAATAGCTATTAGTGTTGGGCGGCTTGGTGACCCTCAAAGTGGTGTGTAGACTTACCAATAGTATTATAATACATGTGATTATTTGTGTACCACATCTTAATTCAAATGGTGAAATGCAATTCTAGGTTGTGGTGTAACAACCTAGGCATAAATCTCAAGAAAAATAGACATATGCCTAGGAAGAAGAAAAATATTCCAAGAACTTATGAAAAATCAAAAATAGGGAAATTGGAGGAAGAAAATCAAGTCTTGAGGTCAAGACTTGATAAATTAGAAAAAAACCCATGAAAAGATGACAAATTCAATTAAGGGGACTAATGGGCTAAATCTGGGCATTAGGAGGCAAGACTCTTCCAAGGACAAGAAAGGTTTGGATCACAAGCCTAAGTCCAAGGTAGATAAGCCTTCTTATCGATACTTGCCAATGTATCATGGTGTAACTCTATCCAAGTCTATGTGCCCCAAGATAGACGAAGAGATAGAGATGATGACACACATTCCCTATGTGTCTGCCATTTATAGTATCATGTATAGTATGATATCTACAAGACCTGATATAGAATGTGCTTTGAGTGTCACAAGCTTATATCAGGCAAGTCCCTATCCATTATATTGGAAAGTTGTGAAAGATATTCTTAAGTACTTATGAAGAACTGAGAATTTGTTCATGACATACAAGGTTGGAGAATTAAAATTGGAAGGCTACACTGATTCTAGCTTCCAAACATATGTGGATTATGCAAAATCAACCTCTAGATATATATTCACACTGAATGGTGGTATTATTTTTTTTTTTGAAGAGTTCTAAGCAAAATACAATTGTTGATTCCACCACCAAGGCAAAATACATTGCATCATCAGAAGTAGCAAAGGAGGTATTTTTGATGAGGAATTTTATCAAAGAGTTGGGTGTTATTCCAAATGGAGTTAATCCAATCTCGATTCACTATGACAATACTAGTGCTATTGCACAGTTAAAGGAACCAAGGTCTCAATGTCGATCCAAGCAGTTATTGAGAAATTCCTCTACAGACAACATTATTGATCCACTTACAAAGCCCTTGCCAGGACCATCATTTGAAAAGCATCGTGAAATGATGGGTTTAAAACTAGTGAGTAGTTGGCATTAGGGCAAGTGGGAGTTTGTTAGAGTAGGTGCCCTGAAAACCAACTATTGGCTAAGACTTTGATAACTCTTGTGAATAAACATTTTCTATTTTAATATAATTCAATTAGTGTGGCATTTACTTTATCTTATACCCATACTACAAGCATAGATAAAGTCCTTGAATATACTATAGTGAGATGTGGTGGTACATATGATGATCATCATGAAATACATCAATATTCACTGTATATTCTAAACATGTTCCTAGTTAATTGGGTCATCTAATAAACAAGGATATAAGGCCACTCGAGCTAGAGGCTAGCATCTATGATGTAGTGTGCCACGTTTCATTGGTAAGGACATAGAGATGTTTAAGCATATAGATGGGTGCTCATATGATGAGTTCATCGAACTACCCTCACTCATACTTTCCAAGTGGTTATCATTTATCGAGTAGATAAGTCCTTGATTATGGTTGTACACTAGTAGTCCTTATGATCCGGGACAACACTAAGACTCTATATATTGGGGTTGTACTTTGACTCATTTACCAACTCTATTGGGATCATCAGGGGTGAGATTGGGTGTAGTAACGAAACATATAGGAGTCAGTGCAGTGTAGTCAGGGATTCACCATACACCTACGAGTGTAGATATCCTATGTAATGTATTGTTCTATAGTATATGCCATCTCTAATCAAAATTACAAGATGTGCTTTAGGAAAAGAGTTTTCTAGTTGCACATGCAATGCCACTATAAAATACATCATATGGTTATCAAATCAATATACAACTCTCAATGTACCAATGGTTATAGATTTGACCAGGATATATGAGCTGAAGGGACTGAATTATACGTTAACTATAATTGACTGGTTCTTGAAGGCTCTATTCAATGATACATATGGAGTCATGGGGCGGTGCTAGTAGACGATCTTACCATGATTCGTTGGGAGCTAATCAAAATTAGTTCTGACATCCTATAATCAAAGAGTTGATCATAAAATGGAGCTATTAAGGGTATGACCGAATAAAGGACATGTATAGTTTTGAATCACAAAGAGTTGTGAATCCATGACTATATGTATCCCTGAACCATTGAGAGTCACACAAGTATTGGTTTCCCTATTTCTCGTTGAGAAAGTCAAATTCAAGGAGTTGAATTTGGCAAATGAAGTTTGATGTGATCAAATGGTGTATTGATAAATAAAGTTTGATATGATCAAATGTTATGATTCATAAAAGAGTTTATGAATGGATGGAAATAAGAAGAGTGGAAATGTTCCACACTTGGTCTATAATTAGATTCATGTTGAAATTCATAATTGGGTTCTAGAAATATTCTAAAATCAAATAGCCCAAGATGGAAGAGAGATAATGACCCATAACCCACAGCCCCATTAACAAGTTCATGATTATGAATCAATGAAAAGAGGGCTTGCTTGGAGATGAAGGAAGAGAAGAAAAATTGGTTTTTTCTTCCCACACCTCTTCTCCTTTAAGGTGGCCCACCAAAATTTAAGAAAGGGAGAGAAGAATTCTAGCTACCATGAAGAGGAAGTCTTATGGAATTCTTGTAACCTCCCACTAGCCTCCACTTCCTCTTCTCCTTAATGAGATGGATGACAACATTAATAGGGTAGGTTGGGAGTTTCTTTTCAAGGTTATATAAGAAAGAAAAGATGAGAGATCTTAAGTGGTTCAAGCTTTATGCTTCTTGCTTCTTGAGAAACCCCAAGCCTTCTCCTCTCCTCCTTATAGATGGTGGTCGGTTCCCCCTATCAAAGAAGAAGATAGGTAATCTTCTTCCTTGATTCATCTAGAAGAGACAATCTTCTTGTAATCTCTTCTCCCCTTGAAGAAGAGTTGTTGCCTTCCATAACCTTGCAAAGTTGTTTTAAGGAAATCCCCTTGTTGAGAGATTTTGGGGTAGTCCCTTGTAAAAAGAAGATTTGGCAACACATCCCTCATGGTCGAGGAATAGACCTTGATCATCTCGACTAATTAAATGATTAGATTGGTATTACATGTCAAATCACTTGATAGTTTATCTTTGCTATGCATGTAAGATTTGGCTTGATGGGTTAGATAGTATTGCATGCTTAAATAAAAGAGCATGCTTATGTTTGTTTAGAAAATCCATATGAACACTCCTTTGATTTAACAATTAAATCAAAAATAAAAATTTAATTTTCGCTGCACATAAGGGTATATAAACACAACACACAAATGTTAGATTTGTGTGCATCAACCATGATATCTAAACTATGTATGACATAACATGTGGATGCCTAGGTGCACCAATAGTTGTATTGAAGCTATGTATGACATAGCTCAAAGATACCATGTGGTACCAACACATCCTTCTCATATACTTGTGTCTTCTACTAAGATTGTGCTATCTTGTGTGTTATTTTAAGTCCTTGCACACTTAGACATACATATCAAATTGAAAGGCCTAATATAACCTAATTAGTCACACATCAAAATTGTGGCTTCACCACTTGGGGTTCCAATGATCCCCTTCTCAATCATTCAGGGTACTAATTGTTAAGACTTTTTTCATATACCAAGCATCTAATCTTCTATGATCCATTTGAATTTCACCCATCTCGTGCCAAGTGTCTAGTTCTCCATAAGTCACTTGGCCTTCACGTCTCATCTCATGTTAAATGTCTAGTTCGCTATGAACCACTTGGTTTTCATCTCTCATGCCAAGTGTTTAGTCCTCCTTGACCCACTTAAACGTTTTGCTCAACCATCGATATCGATTGAACCAACAATCTCCCTATCCAATAATCTCTCCAACAAACCAAGTTTGATCACCCTTGATCAATAATTTTGGCCACCTTCGACCAATAATCTCTCCTTTAAGAATATTGCTCAGTCATCAATACATATTGCTCAAATATCAAAACTAAATTTGAGTTTGATCAACTTTTACTAGAGGTCAATAACACCAATATAAACCATAATATTACAAGTGTATTTTAAGAAGAAAATGAAATCAGATGAAACCATTGATAAATATATGGTAAAATTGGCAATTAAAGGTTAGTGGCAATGCAAGGACCTTGATTACTTTGATATTTATTTATTTTTATTGTGAGAATAACTCCATTAGAGCATTAATGGTTGTTGTTGTTATGTTAAATATGGAAATATATCAAAAAGATATTAAAATGACTTTTCTAAATGGAGTTTTAGAAGAGGAAATTGACATGGAGCAACTTAAAGCATTTTTTGCCCAAGAAAGAAAAATAAGATTTGTAGATTAGTGAAGTCGTTATACAACTTAAAACAAGCTCAAGGCAGTGACAAAAAAATTATTAATGTCGTGAAGGAATATGGATTTAAAATTAATAAATGTGATAAATGTATTAACAATAAAGACATAAAAAATGATTATCATTTTATGTCTTCATATAGATGATAGACTTATCATAAAAATAATGATAAGATAATTAAATTTACTAATGATATTTTGAACTTAAGATTCGATATGAAATACATGGGATTAGTTGATATTGTTGGTGCAATAGGCCTCGGGTCAATATTGACCAAACTCGAGTGGGACTCGAGTAGAGTTTTGATGTTTGACAATGAGTTGACAATGAGTTTGACCATTGTTTCACAATATAGTTTGACTATATGTTGACCATATGATTAGTGGATGATATGGGGGAGATTGTTGGAGCAATCAACTTTGGAAATTCAAGTTTGGATACTTGACAAGGAAAGTTCAAATATGGATATTTGACAAGGGAAGTCCAAAGGTAAAGTCTTAGTAACATAAGTGCAAGTGTGTAGTCTTGGCGGCGTAAAGTCCAAGTGAACAAGCATGGTCTTGGAATGGAAAGTTCAAGCATCGTCTTGGCAATGGGAAAGTTCGAGGATGTAGTTTTGGTAGTGTAAAGTCCAAGTATGTAGTCTTGGCGGTGTAAGTCCAAATGGGTCTTGACAAGAAAGTCCAAGCATTAAGGCTTGGCAATGGAAAAGTCTAAGGGTGAGGTTTGGCAACGTAAAGTCCAAGTATGTTATCTTGGCAGCATAAGTCCAAATGAACCTAGGCATATGACTTGTTTAGCATGACATAGACAATGGAAGCACCTGAAGGCTAACGCGAAGGATGAAGAGTCGCGGACTCCAAGAATCCGAGAGGTGTGAGGCTACTGGAGGTGGCTAGATGGCTTAGGTCTAGGCTAAGGGTGGGAAATCAAGTATGAGGGGATTATACTTAGGTTAAACCTCATGGTTGAGATTTATCAGTCGACTGTGACTTTGGGTCAGTCGACTAGTCGAGTGTTCAATACTCAAAAACCTAGTCAACTTAGAGTAGTCGACTGGTCGAGGAATCGACTAAGGCTCGATTGTGGCTCTAGCAGTCGACTATTAGGGTTTAGTAATTGACTGCCCTTGAGCAGTCGATTGTCATGGATGGATAGTCAGCTAGTCTTAAGTGGACAGGGTGTTAGTGCCTATAAGAATCAGATATCTCTACAATGACATGATATTGTCCACTTTGGGCCTAAGCCCTCATGGTTTTTATTTTTGGGCTTTACCCAAAAGGCCTCATGCTAATGGAGATATCTTTTCATCTTATAAGCACATGATCTTTTCCATATCTTACCAATGTGGAACTTTGATTGTATTCTCAATACTCCAACACAGGGCACAGATTATTGCATAGTTGACTGGGCAATCAACTACTAGCTTGGTAGTCAACTGCTGGTAAGGACAGTCTACTGCTAGGGTATTCGTTGGAGTAATCCAATGTAGACTAGGTCATTGTGAGACAACAAATAGGCTAGCAATGATCATTGCCAAAGGTACCAATGATCACATTAGCTCTTTCATTCGCTAGGTGTGAAATTAGCCTGATATAGGTTATAAAAGGAGTAACTTGGGGAGGAATTTGAAAGCGATTTTTGGGACAATTTTGAAACGGGAAGTGTTATTGCATTCCAAACCTTCAAGAGCAATCCAAAGCAATCAACAAGAAAGCAATCTAAAGTTCTTCTTGTAAAGTTTTCTTTACTTATTGTTGTATTTGCTTCTTTTACTTGATTGTAGTTTATTATTTATTGTTGTAAATACCTTGTAAGAGGTTTCTCCATCTTTGGTGTCATACCGAGAAGGAGAAGGTTAATAGTGGTGGTGTGCATCACTAGAGCTTGTGTGTGTTTATTCTTGTTATGCATTTTATTTATATATTCCACTGTGTACTAACTTATTATAGACAAGTACGCGATCCATCGAAAGCGAAAAATGTTATTCACCCTACTCTAGTGCGACGTCTGATCTCCAATAAGTGACATAAGAGTCCGATGCTCTCAGAAGAACAAGTCACCCTGATTACCAACCCATCAAGTGGTATCAGTGGGGTCTTCTTCACTGAATTAACGACCAAGAGAGCACGTGCTATAAGAAATGGAGTTCCAAGATAGATTGGGGGATGACCGTAAAAATTTTGCATATTGGAAAGGTAGAATGATGTATTTTCTTATTTGTGATTTTGATAATTGGATTAGCATTGTAGTAGGGTTCGAAGTTCTAAAAGATAAGAAGGGAAGAATACTCAAGAAGAAGAAGTGGACCAAAGAGCAAATCTGATATTTTGAAATAAAAAATAAGGTAATGAAAATGTTAGTTAATTTGTTATGTAATGATATTTTGGAAAAGTTAAGTGAGTTTAGGGATGCTAAGGAATTATGGAGTAAGCTAGCCAAGCTTCATGAAGAATCCTCACAGGCTCAAGCAGAGGAAGAATCCAAAGAATCAAGCTCATCATCTCAAGAGTTTGAGGAATTGAAAGTTGAGAGATTCTCAATGTCCAAGGAAGAGGAGTTTGAAGAATCCTCCACTTCTAGGATTGAGGGGGAGGAGAGACCATCCTCGATGCTAGAGCTAGAGCAAGAAGAGGAGCTCTCTACCTTCGAAAGAAATGAAGAAGAAATCCACCATTCCTCTACGAACCAAGAAGGTAACTCAAGAATGCTAAATAAGAATAAAGATCACATAATTTGCTTTGAGTGTAGGGAGAAAGAGCATTATAAGATCAAGTGCCCAAGGATAATCAAGAAGAAGGCTCAACCGACACATAAGGGGAAGAAGAAGACCAAGGAGACCGGAGCCTCAATTCGCAAGAGCAAGAAGCACGTGTTGTTCTTCAAATGCCAACAACAGGGGCACTATAGAAGCCAATGTCCGAGAGAGAGTCACCCTATGAAGGATAAGGGAGGAGCTTCACATGTAGGGGGAGCCAAGGCAAACCCTAAGGTATATTTTAATAATGTTCCTTCTTTTAGTAATGATAGGAAGCATGCTAGAAATTTACTTGCAATCATTCATGATAAAAAGCATGCTAGGAATAAGGATAGATATTATTTCTTAGGTGCTAAACATGTTAGTTTGCCTAAGGACAATTCTAGGTCAATCACACCTAAGGATAACAAGAACCTAGGCATTAACCCTAAGAAGTGTAAACATATGCCTAGGAAGAAATATGTCCAAGGAATTAATGGAAAATCAAAATTGGACAAATTAGAGGTAGAAAGCCAAGCCTTAAGGTCAAGGCTTGACAAATTAGAAAATACTCTTCAAATTATGACAAATTCAATTAAAGGGCCTAGGAGTCAAAACTTAAGTATTAGGAGGCAAGGATTGCCTAAGGACAAGAAAGGTTTGGGTCACAAGCCTATGTCCAAGAAGGTAATGCCAACCTACTACAGTGTTTCATTTGACTATGGAACTAAGTATAGGTCTAGGAAAGTCAAGGTCATAAGGGAGGCAATCCCTAGAGTTGACTTAGGAAGATCGAAGTGACTAAGACCTCTAAAAGGCCTAAGAAGGTCACTAGCAAGGTTACAAGGGAGGCTATCCCTAGGGTTAACCTTAAGAAGACCCAAATGTCCAAGGCTTCAAAGCCTAGGAGGGTCATTATGAGGGAAGCTAGGGAAGTTATCCCTAGTGAATACCTAGTCAACTCAAGGAGCTAAAATATGCTTTGGGTTCCTAGGAGCGTGATTCCATCACGCTAGATAGGTTCTGATGATGCCAACCTTGAATGGATAAATAGTTAACCTAATCATAATAAAGGTGACATTTTAGGTGTAAAATACCGAAAATAAGATGGCTAAAGAGTAAATAATAATAATAATAATAATAATAATAATAATTAGGTATCCGGATTAAATACCTACGTAGCTTTTGGGGGTTTAAATAGGTGGTTGGGTCAATTTGAGCTACCATGGATTTAACCTAGGTTAGCTTAACTGCAAGAGAATGGTTTATATTAGTCTTAAACCCAACCCGATTGTTTTCCAAACCAACCCAATATGAAAGAAAACCCGACCCACTTCTTTCCCCCCCATGCACGTCGTCCGACATTTACCGCACCGCCAAGAGTTTTCCCGAGCCGAGCATTTCTACACCGAAATCCCGACTTTTCCTTTTGTTCTCGTGACTTTCCTCCTCCACTTCATTAAACTTCCTTCGCGTGACTCCTCCCGATCCCAAACCTTCACCGCGTAATTTCCTCCTCCTTGTTGCTGTCGGTACCGATCCAATCGATCTCCGCCCAATCTCCTTCCCGTGCTCACTGCCGTCGCCCTAGGGTCGCCTCCTCGAGTCGCTTGCTGCGCACGCCATGGAGCCATAGTCCCTATCGCCCGTTGTCATGCGGTCGGACTCCGCCACCTCTTCTCCACTCGTCGCCGCCGGATCTTGCCCTTCCCACTCGCCGCCGACCCCCTTCGATTGTTGGCCGGTCGTGGCACCGACCATCGTGATCCCTCTAGTCGATGCGCAGTCTCCCTTTGGTCACCGGAGCCTAGCTTGCTATCGCCGATGATTTTCTTCCACTGACTGTTGCTGCTTCTATCTTACGGTTCGATCGGTTCTTCCCTCATCCTCCTCATCGACGATATTCCAGTCATCACCGCATCTCGTGACAGGTTTGAGGGATGGGATCAACGAATTTGTAGGTTGAGTTCCTACAGTTTACACAGCAAATTTCAGTAATTATATAGCCTAGTATCTTGTTTTCCTTGATTAAAGTTCTGGGAATTTCTCATAGGATGCTTATGTTCCTTGGAATTTCAGGTGATGGATAGTGAGTTGTTTTTTCGGATAGATCATGGGCTGTGAATCAGTATGAGATGAAGTGATTGGTTGTAGATCTAATTGAAGTAAGATCGCTGATTAGAAGATTTGTAGATCAGATCTTATTTTGTATCAAGAAGCGATGACCAGAGTTGTGATTCATCTCTACGTGCTTGGGTAAGTCCTTCATCGGTTTATCTGATGCTTGGATTATAGTATGATAATTATAGTGGATGTCCTAGTTGTATTGATGTGTAATAGTTAGCGAACGATGTTCTATTGGAGAATACCGACTGTGGATTGATTGTAATAGCGTAATGGTGGAGTTAATTGCAGTATAGGGTAGGGTGAAGGGTTAATTTTGGTGAATGAGATTAAGTATGTTATCATGGGTGAACGAGACCTTAGTTAATATTCGTTTTGTAGATTAGAATACAAAATCGATGTAAGATTCGATTTGATTACTCGTTGTACGATGGAACTAAATTGTATTCTTTATGTTGATTTCAGGACCTTGATTCAAGGTAGGTTTATGGACGTGAAGACTATCGACATAGTCTACATAACAGGTGGGTAATTTCCTACCCTGGTCAAGTAGTTGTAATTGCATTCATATTTAGACATAGATATGATCATGTTATATGTTCATATTATCTTGACCCTGCTCTTATTTATCCCTATACTTGATACTTGTCGTTGGCTATATGTGCTCAAATGCTGATATCACATTTTCCTTTATCATGATTTAGGAGTTACATATGTGATGAAAGTAGATCTATAAATGTTTAGTAGGGTGTAGATGTTAGAGTACGGATGATGACCTGATTTATAAATTGGGTAAAAGATCATCTGTGGGTAGGTAATGCCCTAAATGTAGGATTTATTGCAATACCTGTATGTTGCATACTTATTACCAACCATGTGTTGTGTAAATGGTCAGGTGAGTTGTGAATAGTGTGTCACTACGGATCGATGGTCCTAGCTTATCATGATCAGTTGAGTACGACTCTCTACAGGATAGAGAGTATATTGATCAAATGGGTATGACTCTCTGTTGAATAGAGAGTCTGTGGTAGATGTCTGTATGTGAGACAGTATATTCATATCATCGCATGCATACTGACGACATAGTCTCCCTTGGGGTTGAGAGAGTCGTCAGTCATTCTGCCTCCCAGGTTACTCCCAGAGGAGTAACTGGTGTGAGGGCAGAGCATTTGTTGTGTCGCACTCTAACACTATAGACGGTGGTAGTTGGAGTTGCGTGCAGTTGTCTTGGGTGCGTGACACTTGACCACTCATAGGTAGTGTCAGTCGGAGTGGCCAGCAGCAGGGACTCCCGTTGTGTAGCGAGCTCTTTACGCTCATATGCTACTTGATCATACTGCCCACTCAGGTACTCTAGAGCAGTGGTTGGTGTTGAGTTGGGACAGTTGTCATGTTGTGCCACCTAGGCCACCGCAGTATGCGCAGGCATGACCATGCATGCTGCATTGCCGTATCATATGGTGTTTTGCATATTGCTATATATATATATACATGGATGTTTGTGATTAGTATACATACAGATGTAGTATATATGTATACTCACTCTGATGGTGCATTTGTATGTACTATGTTTGTTGCATTTGTTTGTACATATTCATACATGCTATTGCATTTTTTGTATGGTAGTAGGCCGGATATTTGTATACTTGTTGGTCGGTCACTGTGATACCCTCGACCTATATCATGATGTAGTGTGAGTTAGTATTACTCTTCATACCTTATGTTGTGGATATATGCCCAGATTGGATGAGTGTAGAGTAGCTGACTGTCAGGTATGTCAGCATTTTTTGTTGTTCAGTTTGTTTAGTGGTATGCATGTATATATATTTATTATGCTGATGTATACCTATCGTACCTGTATATTATACTATTGAATTACATGTGATATCGATATATTTACATGTTCTACCTTATTATCTACTGAGTTTTACTCACCACCATGGACCCTGTGTAGAATATATAAAAAAAATATAAATAAATAAATAAATAAATTTGGATTAACCCGTTAATTAATTAGGATTAATTAAGGGATTAATTAGGCTTAATTAGTGGGCTAATGGGTTAATTAATTAGTGGGCTGAAATTGGGCTTGATCTGTAATTGGGCTTGGGCTGAAATCGGATCGGATTTGACTTGGGTCAAGGGGCTGAACTGGCTGAGCTGAACCCAATCGGATTGGGTCTGGTTTGGGCTGGGTTAACCAGGTTCGGTCGAACGACGCTTATAAGGGCTGCCGAACGAACAGAACACCAGTTCATCGCGATTTTCGTTCTCCGTTTCGATCCTTCGCTCCGCGTGATCACCTCGCTGATCTCCGTTCGTCGGCGTCCGGTGTGAGTAGCTCGGCGGCGCCACCACTTAGTAGATCTCCGGCCGGGGATTAGGGGGGGTTCTCGCCTGGAAAGAAATCGCGACGACACTCCCAGCGGACGGCGGCGTCGTTGTTGCGGCAGCAAGCTGCCATCGGAGGTAAGGCTCGAGTGTTGTCTTCCCTTCCGCAGTTAGGTTTTGCTGTTAGCTGTGGTTTGCATGATGTTAGCTTAGATCTATGGTTTGGCAGTGATAGGGAGTCCGATTTGATTCGGCGAGCATTTGGGATTAGGGAATTACGCCACTGGTGGAGTTTAGATCTGGTAAGTTTGGATCTAACCTAACATTTCATCTGTGGTATTATGATTTTGATGTTCTGTTATTATGAAATTGGTTGTCGATGCATTTGATTTGGAGTTCTTTCGGTGGACAGAGGTTGAGCCGGAGTGAACTGTCGGAGGGGATCTGAGATAGATAAGTTGTGGTGATTTCGGTATTTATATGATGATTTGTGTGCTGTGGTGATTTCGGTAATTGGTTGATACGGGTGTGTTTGTGATCACAGTGTACTTATAGTGTTGTTGATGTATGCAATGATTTGGGATTTAATCTGTGATTACGGTTGTTGGGTATTCATTATATGTTTGTGTTGAGGCAGCAATAGAGTGTGATGCGGATAATCTCTGTTTCCCCGATTGATCTGTGTTGAAGGTAGGTGAGTCATGGTGTTGAGTTGTAATCTATTTGAGGTAAGGATGGATTGTTCCTAACCAAGGATTGTGCCGGCTGTGGGTGTGTGGAAGGAGAGTTGTGATGATAGAGTTGATACTGTGATTGTGGATTTGGGTTGTATTGTGAATTTGAGTTGCCAATGAGTGGTTAGGCTTGTTGTTTCGGGTATTGGTGCTCGAGTAATATTAATTGATGTTTGACCTGTTTAGATTTAGAGATCTATGTAGTATAGTCGGAGTGGTTGAAATGCCTCCGGGAAAAGAATACGAATATAAAATGAACTAGTATTGTTCGTATAGTATCGGCGATTTGCACTTAACCGTAATTTGTTACTATTGTGCAGGTTTGGGATACGAAGCAGGTCCACGGCCGTGAGGATTATTCGAGCTTCGTATCAGGTGGGTAATATCTACCTGGTCCGGTAGTTTGATCAATTCTGGTGCATGAAATCAGATATATATATATGTTTATACCTGTTTACCTTAGATCCACTCATATTTTATCCTGTGCTTGTACTTAGCCTTCGATCTTTGAGATATTACTGTTAATCCATCATACCTTTATCTTAGATATGAATAATAACTCTGCTTGTGTATTAGCTGATAGGTATTCAGTTAAACGCATGTAGTTATGGTCACTAGTGTGGACTTAGATGGGGTTATCAGGTTGCATCACTAGGTTAGGTGATGAGTCCAAATATAGGGAGTCGTTGTACCATACACATATCAGTGGGTTATTTTGACGGATCTATTTATCAGTACATAGGTAAATAGGTAGTGATTACGGATTAGTCATCCTTGCATGGTTGACTTTTAGTTGACTAGGTCTTCCCGTGAGTTAGGGAGTGTTGCGAGGATTTGTGCGTGAACTATGCATCATTACATTGCATGCATCTTGACGATCGGGTCTCCTTATGGATGAGGTCGTCTCATCCTGCCTCCCGACCACTCGGGGTAGTGGTAGCGAGGTTGAGGCGTGAGCATTAGATGTCGCACTCGACCACTATATATACGGTGGTAGCCTGGAGATCGCCACTGAGCAGAGTGGTGCTAGCACTCGCCCAGTATAGACGGTGGTTGTGTGACGTGCAGTTTGTCTTGTGTGCGGCGCTTGTCTACTCATGGGTAGGGACAGCGTGACTTGCAGCAGGGATCCCTAGGAGTAGTTAGCTCTTTACGCTTATACGCTACTCAGTCATACTACCCAACTCGGCCACTCGAGAGTAGTGGTAGCTAGAGTCGGGCTAGTTGTCATTTATCGTGCCACCCTGGCCACTCTGGGGTCGTGGTTGGACGGGTCCGCAGACAGTGACCATGTATATGCATTGCTGATATATATGTATGCATGTATTTGATACATGTTTTACATATGCCTGTGAGATGCTGCATTTGATTGCTGCATATGATTGTACATCATGCTACATGCCTTTTGTATATTTTATATACCGCTGTGCATGTGTTGAGCATGAGTGTGGACTATTTGGATTATGTCATGATATACCTGTTCAGGATGTTATAGATCATATGGAGGATGAGCCGTCGACATTACTTTATGTCAGTTGATCAATTCAGTTTATGCTATGAGTAGGACATATCTGTGATTACTGATTACTATGCTTAATCTTGTATGTCCGCATTGGACTCATCTTTGCATACACAAGATCTCTTTACCCTGTATGTTATTCATGCACTTCTATATATTACCCCTGAGTTTTATACTCACCACCCTGGACCCTGGGTTTCCTGTCGCCCAGGTAGTAGATAGAAGACTTCAGCTTGGACTTGGAGCATTGCCACCTGATCCCATCTCGCCGTTTTTCCGAGGGTTTTGCTTCCCATCGCATGTATCTTCATATGGACTCTTATTGTTTTGGAGATCATGCTGTATGTTTCTCTTTTGATATTCAGTATGGATTTTGTTCTAGTATGGACGGATATACCGATGTACTTATGTTGTCGAGTTTGTATTTCCATTGTGTTTGGCTTCCGCTATTGATGTTATACGTTTTTGCTGTGTTGTTATACATTTTCGATATGTGTTATACTGGCTGCGACTTTTGTACCGTATTGGAATTGTCATAAGGGGGTGCCGTCCGTTGGCCGGACAGAGTCTACCTCGGGGCGTGACAATTTTATTGGTATCAGAGCTCTAGGTTGCGATGCCATGCAATAATGTTTTTGTCGGATTTTGGGACCTCGGAAATCGTTTTTGATTTGATTTGATTTCGATTTTGGTAAGATGGGATTGACAGAGGCATGAACTCCAAGTTGTCCGAAGTAAGAAATCTTGACACACTATATTTTTTGGTTAAATATTTATGTAAGTCGTTCAACAGGTGTGAATAGACGATATTATGGCACCTGTTCAGACTCGTAAGAGAGGTCGACCCTCTAAACAGCCTACTGCCGGAGGACCGGTTGATCAGGAGGAGCCACGACAGTCTCCTACCAGAGGTTCGGAACCTCAAGAGCCTGATGTACACGACTATGCCCACGGATTCCAGTTGGGTCAGAGTCAAGGCACGTATACCGGTGTTAGCACGGTCAGTCGAGGACCGATTCACGCTATTCCGAGGCGAGTCTGATCCCTGGATTGCACGGACCTGGTTAGACAATTTGGAGGATACGTTTGAATTCATGAGTTGCACCGATGAGGAGAAGGTGGGTCTAGCAGCTTATCATCTTCGGGAGCAGGCGATTACGTGGTGGAAAATGCAGAAGACCTTGATGGGAGAGCAGAACATCACCGGGCGTTTCGAGATATATTCGAGGCGATTTTCCTTCGCGTTCTCTCGACAGCGTTAGGAGTTCTTAAGCCTTAAGCAGGGGGATCGATCAGTTATGGAATACAATGCAGAGTTTACTCGATTAGCGGAATTCTGTCCGCGACTGGTAGCACAGGATGAGGACCGGATGTTACAATTCACACAGGGTTTGATAGCCTATATTCGAGTAAGAATGTTTGGATCCTCCATTAACTCGCATGCAGAGGCTTTGGATGAGCTCATCTATTGAGATGACTTCTCGGCCAAAGAAATTGGAGAAGGAGGTGGAGAAGCGGATGTCCTGGGGAAAGCAAATGCAGGTGATCGACCACCGAGACTCGAAGAAGCGGATCGAGTGGGGCTTCTCGTGGTACTTGGAGGATCATCTAGGGCATAAAGGGAAGCGACCACTTGATACCGAGGTTCTCAGAAGAACCGTAAGAGCGGATATATGACTAGATGTCGTAGATGTGGGTCTGGAAATCATAGTTTTCCCGAGTGTCCCCTAGATCGAGATGTTTGTTATTACTGCAAGCATCCAGGACATACTAGTCGAGAGTGTACTCTGAAAGCACAGCTGGAGGGTTCAGGCAATTCCAACAAGGGAAAGAGATCTGATCAGCATCATCTGCAGAGGTCAGCACCTAGGACGCAGATACATGGTCAGAGGCAACCACCCCCTCCTACAGCCCAGATATATCATATACATGGGAGTGATTCTTCTGGGATGCCAGCGGCGATTCATTATACACCAGCTCCAGAGAGTTATTATTCCGGACCACCTACTCAGCGATATCTACCAGCTGGCTCTCAGGGATATATTATGCTGGCAGAGTCACCTCGGCAACAACATCATCACAGACCCATATCCATCCGGAGTGGAGGCCTTCTACTATTATATCTGGAGCGTGCCGCATGTGGAGACGGACGAGTTTATGCCATTACCAGAGGACGCCTGCCGAGGATCGGTCGTTCGGGGTATGATTTTGGTTTATTCTATACCCGATACATTGATTGATCTTGGTAGCTCGCATTCCTTTATTTCTAGTATATTTAGTAAAATTGGGAGAATCCTATGATTCGTTCTTGTGGATTAAGCGGTATCATTACCATCGGGCGAGGTTTTGACGGTCATCAAGTAATCAAGGTTGTCAGTTGGATTTGAGGACATATACTTACGGTGGACCTTGGTGCTAGAGATGGTGGAATTCGATATCATACTCGGAATGGATTGGTTGGCTACATATTGTACTCTGATGGATTGTAGGCGAGTAGTGACCTTGACCACGATCGGCTGCATAGGAGTCATTAGGTACAGGGATGATGGAGTGTCAGTTATATCGCACTTGGGCTCGGAGATTATTGTCGCATGGTTGTCAGGTTACTTATTCTCTTTGGTTAAAGTGGAAGTGAGGAGATACCACCTCTTTCCGGTGTGCGGGTAGTTCGTGAGTATCGGATGTATTTCGGATGAACTTCGGGCTTGCCACCTCAGAGGCAAGTGGAATTGCGATAGAGGTGATTCGGGAACACTTGCCGGTGTCAAAAGCTCCATCTAGGATGGCAAGAAAGAGTTAAGTGAGCTAAAGATACTGCAAGAGTTATTGGATAGGGGTTTTGTTAGTCCTAGTGTTTCACCTTGAGGAGCTCGGTCTTTGTTCGTTAAAAGAAAGATGGATCTCTGCGGTTATGTATTGATTCACAACTTAATGCGAGATTAAGAACAAATATCCACCGCTGAGGATAGAGGATTTGTTTGATCACTCAAGGATACTTGCGTGTATTCAAGATTGATCTGCGATCGAGGTTATCATCGGTGAGGGTAAGAGGCGAGGATGTTGAAGGCGACGTTCACGCGCGTTATGGACATTACGAGTTTCTAGTGATGCCATTTGGTCTTACTAATGCTCGGTGCATTTATGGATTTGATGAGAAGGGTATTCTTGAGGTACTTGGATCGGTTTGTCATCGTATTCATAGATGATATCTTGATATATTCGTTACGAGGAGGAGCATGAGCACCATCTTGGATTGTATTGGAACATTGCGGCGAGCATTTATATGCCAAATTAGTAAGTGCGCTTTCTGGTTATCTTACGTAGGATTTCTTGGACATGTGGTATCTAGCGAGGTATTTGATTGATCCCAGAAAATCAAATCGATTACGGTTAGGAAGCAACCAAAGTCGATTCGGGAAGTCCGTAGTTTTCTTGGATTGGTCGGGTATTACCTGTAGATTTGTGGAGGATTTCCCGTATAGCCACACCACTTACTCGCTTGACCCGGAAAGGGGTCAAGTTTGCTTGGTCAGAGGCGTGTGAGTCCAGTTTTCAGGAGCTTAAGCAGCGACTAGTTTCTGCACCTGTATTAGTGATTCCTTCTTCTTGCGATGGGATGGTACTATCTTGATGCTTCTTTCCAAGGATTGGGAAGCGATTACGATGCGATTCGGCCGTGTAGTATCTTATGCCTCCCGTCAGCTTAAGGATCATGAGAGGAATTATCCGGTGCACGATCTGGAGTTAGCAGCCATTATTTTTGCGCTAAAGATATGGAGACATTATCTGTATGGGATTACTTTTGAGATCTATACGGACCATAAGAGTTTGAAATATCTTTTCACTCAGAAGGAATTGAATCTTAGACAGAGACGATGAATGGAATACTTAAAGGATTATGATTGCACCATTCAGTATCATCCGGGTAAAGCTAACATTGTAGCAGATGCACTGAGCAGGAAGTCCCGTGGGATTCTAGCTAGTCATTTAATATGATGGCCCGATCTTGTTCGGCAGTTCTCGAGTTGGGGTTATGCGAGCAGTCAAACATCGAGGATATTGGTATCTATGGTTGCCCAGTCTACTATTATTGAGAGGATCAAGGAGGCACAAGCTAGTGATCAGCATCTGCAGTTCATATGCAGCACTTTGGACTTAGGGACGATGCGGCTTTCGTGTGGCGAGAGTCCTCCGATTCGAGGAAGATTGTGTGTTCCAGACACGCATCCGATTAAGGAGTTATTACGAGAGGCACATCATTCGAGATTTGCTATACATTCCGGCGGTACCCGGATGTATCAGGATTTGAGGCGGTCATACTGGTGGGACGGTATGAAGAGGGATATTGCGGATTTCGTCGCTCGATGTTTGGTCTGCCAGTAGGTAAAGGCTGAACATCAGAAACCCGCCGGATTGCTACATAGAATCCCAATTCCGGAATGGAAGTGGGAACATATTACGATGGATTTTGTTACGGGGTTGCCCAGAACCCGTAAAGGACATGATGCGATTATGGTGATTGTGGATAGGTTAACCAAATCCGCTCATTTCCTTCCGATTCGTGAGACACATCCATTGGATCGACTAGCTGAGCTATACTGTAGAGAGATTGTCAGACTGCACGGAGTACCCTTGAGTATCATATCTGACAGAGATCCGCATTTTACTTCACGATTCTGGCAGAGTCTTCAGCATGCTATGGGCACGGAGCCGTCTCGATACATTTCACCGCATGAGCGGATGGACAGTCGGAGCGTACTATTCAGACTCTGGAGGACTTATTGAGATCTTGCGTCATGGATTTCGGAGGCAGCTGGGAGGATCACGTTCACTTGGTGGAGTTCGCGTATAATAATAGTTATCACTCTTCCATTCAGATGGCTCCCTTCGAGGCTTTGTACGGTCGACCCTGCAGATCTCCAGTATTGTGGGAGGATGTTGGGGAGCGGCGATTAATTGGGCCCTCGAGTATTCGGCCGCGATGCAGAGTTAGTTCGTATTATCAGACGACGATTATCAGAGGCTCAGGATAGACAGAAAAGTTATGCGGATCGGAGGCGAAGACCTCTGGAGTTTGTTATAGGAGATCATGTATTTTTGCGAGTATCGCCTACGAAAGGAGTCAAGAGATTCGGAATTAAAGGAAAGTTAGCACCACGCTACATTGGACCATTCGAGATATTGGAGCGGATTGGAGGTGTAGCATACAGGTTAGCTCTACCTCCGACGCTTGCGAGCGTCCATAACGTATTCCATGTGTCTATGCTGAGGAAATACGTACCGCATCCGGATCATGTTCTGACAGAGGTACCGGTACCACTCCAGCCTAATGCGACATATGAGGAGATTCCCGTACGGATTCTTGGTCGCAGAGAGCGTCAGTTACGGAACAAAACCATCCGCCTTGTAAAGGTTGGATGGCAGCATCACACTGATGACGAGGCTACGTGGGAGCTGGAGGATACCATCCGAGCTCGATACCCTCACTTGTTCACATGAGGTATGTAGTAATTTAAGAAATTTCTTACGTTAATTACTGCATATAAGTACGGAAATTGTGGGACCAAATTTTTATTAAGTGGGGGAGAATGTAGAATATATATATAAAAAAATAAATAAATAAATTTGGATTAACCCGTTAATTAATTAGGATTAATTAAGGGATTAATTAGGCTTAATTAGTGGGCTAATGGGTTAATTAATTAGTGGGCTGAAATTGGGCTTGATCTGTAATTGGGCTTTAAATCGGATCGGATTGACTTGGGTCAAGGGGCCGAATCGGCCGAATTGACCCAATCGGATTGGTCCGTTTGTGGGTTAACCAGGTTCGGTCGAACGGCGCTTATAAGGGCTGCCGAACGAACAGAACACCAGTTCATCGTGATTTTCGTTCTTCGCTTCGATCCTTCGCTCCGCGCGATCACCTCGCTGATCTCCGTCGGCGTCGTGTGAGCAGCCGGCCGCGCCACCACTTGGCAGATCTCCTAGGGATTAGGGGTTCTCGCCGAAAGAAATCGCGACGACACTCCCTGACGGCGTCGTTATTTGCGCAGCTAGTCGCCATCGGAGGTAAGGCTCGAGTGTTGTTTCCCTTGCAGCTAGGTTTTCTTTGTTAGTGGTTTGCATGATGTTAGCTTAGATCCATGGTTTGGCAGTGATAGGGAGTCCGATTTGATTCGGCGAGCATTTGGGATTAGGGAATTACGCCACTGGTGGAGTTTAGATCTGGTAAGTTTGGATCTAACCTAACATTTCATCTGTGGTATTATGATTTTGATGTTCTGTTATTATGAAATTGGTTGTCGATGCGTTTGATTTGGAGTTCTTTCGGTGGACAGAGGTTGAGCCGGAGTGAACCACGAGGAGGATCCGAGATAGATAAGTTGTGGTGATTTGTATTTATATGATGATTTGTGTCTTTGTGGTGATTTCAATTGGTTGATACGTGTGTTTGTGATCACAGTGTGCTTATAGTGTTGTTGATGTATGCAATGATTTGGGATTTAATCTGTGATTACGGTAATGGATTTGGGGATTAGATGTTGTTGGGTATTCATTATATGTTTGTGTTGAGGCAGCAATAGAGTGTGATGCGGATAATCTCTGAAGGTAGGTGAGTCATGGTGTTGAGTTGTAATCTATTTGAGGTAAGGATGGATTGTTCCTAACCAAGGATTGTGCCGGCTGTGGGTGTGTGGAAGGAGAGTTGTGATGATAGAGTTGATACTGTGATTGTGGATTTGGGTTGTATTGTGAATTTGAGTTGCCAATGAGTGGTTAGGCTTGTTGTTTCGGGTATTGGTGCTCGAGTAATATTAATTGATGTTTGACCTATTTAGATTTAGAGATCTATGTAGTATAGTCGGAGTGGTTGAAATGCCTCCGGAAAGAATCTGAATATAAAATGAACTAGTATTTGTTAGATAGTATCGACGATTTGCACTTAACCGTAATTTGTTACTATTGTGCAGGTTTGGGATACGAAGCAGGTCCACGGCCGTGAGGATTATTCGAGCTTCGTATCAGGTGGGTAATATTTACCTGGTCCGGTAGTTTGATCAATTCTGGTGCATGAAATCAGATATATATATATGTTTATACCTGTTTACCTTAGATCCACTCATATTTTATCCTGTGCTTGTACTTAGCCTTCGATCTTTGAGATATTACTGTTAATCCATCATACCTTTATCTTAGATATGAATAATAACTCTGCTTGTGTATTAGCTGATAGGTATTCAGTTAAACGCATGTAGTTATGGTCACTAGTGTGGACTTAGATGGGGTTATCGGGTTGCATCACTAGGTTAGGTGATGAGTCCAGAATATGGGGTCGGTCGTTGTACCATACACATATCAGTGGGTTATTTTGACGGATCTATTTATCAGTACATAGGTAAATAGGTAGTGATTACGGATTAGTCATCCTTGCATGGTTGACTTTTAGTTGACTAGGTCTTCCCGTGAGTTAGGGAGTGTTGCGAGGATTTGTGCGTGAACTATGCATCATTACATTGCATGCATGCTGACGACTGGGTCTCCCTTATGGATGAGACGGGTCGTCAGTCATCCTGCCTCCCCGACCACTCGGGGTAGTGGTAGCAGGGTTGAGGGCAGAGCATTAGATGTGCCGCGCTCGACCACTATGTATACGGTGGTAGCTGGAGATGCGCACCTGGCCACTGAGCAGAGTGGTGCTAGCACTCGCCCACTATAGACGGTGGTTGTGTGACGTGCAGTTTGTCTTGTGTGCGGTGCTTGTCTACTCATGGGTAGGGACAGCGTGACTTGCAGCAGGGACCCCTAGGAGTAGTTAGCTCTTTACGCTTATACGCTACTCAGTCATACTACCCAACTCGGCCACTCGAGAGTAGTGGTAGCTAGAGTCGGGCTAGTTGTCATTTGTCGTGCCATCCTGGCCACTCTGGGGTCGTGGTTGGGTAGTCATGACGATGACCATGTATATGCATTGCTGATATATATGTATGCATGTATTTGATACATGTTTTACATATGCCTGTGAGATGCTGCATTTGATTGCTGCATATGATTGTACATCATGCTACATGCCTTTTGCATATTTTATATACCGCTGTGCATGTGTTGAGCATGAGTGTGGACTATTTGGATTATGTCATGATATACCTGTTCAAGATGTTATAGATCATATGGAGGACAGGCAGTATGTACATTACTTTATGTCGATTGATCGATTGATTTATGCTATGAGTAGGACATATCTGTGATTACTGATTACTATGCTTAGTACTGTATGTCTGTTGGACTCATGCTGCATACCTGTAGATCTCTTTACCCTGTATGTTATTCATGCACTTCTATATATTACCCCTGAGTTTTATACTCACCACCCTGGACCCTTGGTTTCCTGTCGCCCAGGTAGTAGATAGAAGACTTCGGCTTGGACTTGGAGCATTGCCACCTGATCCCATCTCGCCGTTTTTCCGAGGGTTTTGCTTCCCATCGCATGTATCTTCATATGGACTCTTATTGTTTTGGAGATCATGCTGTATGTTTCTCTTTTGATATTCAGTATGGATTTTGTTCTAGTATGGACGGATATACCGATGTACTTATGTTGTCGAGTTTGTATTTCCATTGTGTTTGGCTTCTGCTATTGATGTTATATGTTTTTGCTGTGTTATTATACATTTTCGATATGTGTTATACTGGCTGCGACTTTGTACCGTATTGGAATTGTCATAAGGGGGTGCCGTCCGTTGGCCGGACAGAGTCTACCACGGGGCGTGACACCCTGGGTTTTTCTGTCGCCCAGGTAACAGGTAGAAGTCTTCGTAACGGCTTGGAGCACCACTGGCTGGCATCATCTCATCTCAACTTCGAGGGTCCGAGCTTTTGGGATTTATCGTTGATGTTTCGAGGTCTTTGGTTTTTATGTGATGATTTGTAGTCTGTGACACTATTTTTGTTGTACCTTTCTTTTCTGGTTTTGTTATGGTGTTTCTTAGTTGGGTGTTAGTCATACCGATATGCATGATGTGTGGTTTGTATTGTATATGTGTGGTTATGAGTATGTGGTTTTATGTTTTCCGCTGTGTTTGATATATATTTGCTTATTGTATTGATATTGTGGGCCTACGGGTCTTGTATTAACACGATATGTTGCCACGTACAGGGGAGATGTCGTCTGTTTACTTTTCGACATGACATACTCTCGGGGCGTGACATTAGGGCATTTTCAAAGTATTGTAATACTTTGAAAATGAAATTAGAGGTTTATATCCTAAAAGATTTTAGGATGTGCCAATAGAATTTAAGAAGTTTGAAAAAACAATCAAATTTGGCACAATTAGGTTTAGATTCAATGGTGTGCTATTTTGGGTTTTTGGTGCACTTGAAAAATTGATCTATTATGACAAAATGGGATTTAATCCTAGTAAATCGCAATTAGGCTTGAAATCTAGGTATTCTTATACCTTTAAATTTTATTTGACATGATTTGTTTATCATATGTCATGTCATGACATCATACTTTATATAATTATTTAAATATCATAATCATGCTTTGGATAATATATGTCATGTTTGTATTTAGGATTATATTTATGTCATGACATCATAATTATTAGAAAATATTTTAAATTATGCAATCATTATATATCATGATCATATTTCATGCATTAAGGTTAATAAAAGTGAATTAAGGACAATGACATGATTTGAAGTCATATGATAATGAAATCAAATAAAGTTGTCTAGATACAAATGCATGAACACTTAGATAAGGAAGAACGAAAATCCACATCTCACAAAAATAATAAATTGACATATATGTGTATTGATACATCCTAGACACATATTAGATGTTAAAAAAAGAGTTAAGTTCAAGGTGCATAAATATTGCATCTAGATGAACTCAAACTCATAATATAACATGGAGGAATCATGAGAAAAGTTAATGTACAAGTCATGTACATCTAACCCATAGATCATGGTTCAAAATAAAATTTTAAAAATATTTTTAAATCATTTTAGAAAATCTTGGTGAAACCTATCTTTTGATAGCAATCACCATTGAACAAGTTGGCATAAAGTTAAGCAAAAATATTAAAGTTTTTAATGGTTTTGAACTTTGTATCGATTTTGCAATTTAATGGGTTTTTTTATATAAAATTATTTTTCACCCATTGTATTTCTTGTAAGTAATGTACGTATGAAATTTTAAGATATTTAGAATTACATATAATTACTTATGAATTTTTGAAATTCGACTGAAAACTCTGATTTCTGAAAAACAGTTGACTCCTATCAGAGAGTAGTCGACTGGTAGTTGAAACCAATCATCTATTGTGTCTGATATTGGCTTAATAATGGTTGGTTAGCCATTTATCATCATCCCGATGTATTCTAATGTCTCCTAACCCTAAAATATGCTTTAGAAAGCATAGAAAGGGTGAAACAATTATTGAAAATGATTAGGAGACTTATTTAGGGTGAGTATCAAATTTTAAGGGAGGATAAAGTTCAAGTTTGAATTTTTACCCTTATTTTTGATGGTTTAAGTTTCCTATAGGGTTAGGAACTCTCCAAGGACATTGTTTGTGTAATGGTTAAGGGGGAGCAAACCTTTAGGGGGAGTGTGTCCATCAAGGAATAATGGATGCAATTTTGATTAAAAAGGGTAAGAAATGAGGGTTTAGGTACCTTCATTATGGATTGTCTCTCATTTAGTGATATGAGATTTATCACTAGGAAGAATGAATGCATCCAAGATATTTTTGAACCAAGGGGGAGAATGTAGAATCTCTTTGGGAGATGAGACATTGAAAACCATAGTACGCTTCTTGATGTATGCAAAAGGGAGAGAAGTGAGGTTCAAGTTAAGTAAACCTTCACTATGCTTTGGCATTGGAAGTTGGGTTATTGTTAGACTAACTTAAAGGTATTTTCAAACATCAAAAAGGGTGATATTGTTGGTCCAATAGGCCCCGAGTCAATATTGACCAAACTCGAGTAGGACTTGAGTAGAGTTTTGATGTTTGATAATGGATTGACAATGGGTTTAACCATTGTTTGACAATATGGTTTGACCATATGACTAATGGATAGTATAGGGGAGATTATTTGAGGTAGATTGTTGGAGCAATCAACCTCGGAAGTCCAAATTTGGATACTTGACAAGGAATGTCCAAATATGGATATTTGGCAAGGGAAGTCCAAAGGTAATGTCTTTGCAGCATAAGTCCAAGTGTGTAGTCTTGGCGGCGTAAAGTCCAAGTGAACTTTGGCAATTGGAAAGTCCAAGCATGGTCTTGGCATTGAAAGTCCAAGCATGGTCTTGGCATTGAAATTCCAAGCATGGTCTTGGCAATGGAAAAGTCCAAGGATGTAGTTTTAGCAATGTAAAGTACAAGCATGTAGTCTTGACGACATAAGTCCAAATGGATCTTGGCAAGAAAGTCCAAGCATTGAGGCTTGGCAATGGGAAAGTCCAAGGGTGAGGTTTTAGTAGCGTAAAATCCAAGTATCTTGTCTTGGCAGCATAAGTCCAAATTAATCTTAGCAAAGGACCCGGTTAGCATGACATAGCTGATGAAAGCACCTGAAGGCTAATGCGAAGGATGAAGAGTCTCAGACTCGAGGGATCCGAGAGGTGTGAGGTTGATGGAGGTGGCTAGAAGGCTTAGGTCTAGGCTAAGGGTGGTCAATCAAGTATGAGGGGATCATACGTGGGTTAAATCTCATGATTGAGGTTTATCAGTCGACTGGGACTTTGGATCGATCGACTTGTCGAGTGTTCAACACTCGAAAGCCTAGTTAACTCGTAGTAATCAACTGGTCGACGAGTCGACTGAGGCTTGACTACTCGACTGTGGCTCTGGCAGTCGATTGCTAGAGTTTAATAGTCGACTGGCCTTGAGCAGTCGGCCGTCATAAATGGGCAATCAATAAGTCTTAAGTGGTCAGGACACAGATTGTTACGTAGTCGACTACTAGCTTGATAGTCGACTGTTGGTAAGGGCAGTCGACTGCTAGGGTATCTATTTGAGTAATCCAACGTGGATTAGACCGTTGTGAGACAACGGATAGGCTAGTAATTGACTAGTGCCCTTTGGCATTCGATTGTCAGGCACAAAATCAGGCTGATGTAGGTTATAAAAGGAGCAACTTGAGGAGGATTTTGCAAGCAATTTTTAAGATGATCTTGAAGGGGGAGTATTATTGCATTCCAAACCTTCAAGAGCAATCCAAAGCAATCAACAGACAAGCAATCTAAAGTTCTTCTTGTAAAGTTTTCTTTATTTATTATTGTATTTGCTTATTGTACTTGATTGTAGTTTATTGTTTATTATTGTAAACACTTTATAAGAGGTTTCTCCATCTCCGGTGTCATACCGAGAAGGAGAAGTTTGATAGTGGTGGTGTGAATCACTGGAGTTTGCCCCGTGGAGTAGGAACCCTAGTTCCGAACCATAGTAAATCCCTTGTGTTTGTGTGCTTGTGTGTGTTTATTCTTGTTGTGTATTTTATTTCTATATTCCGCTGTACACTAACTTATTTTAGACCAAGCACGTGATCCATCAAAAGCGAAAAATGCTATTCAACCCCTCTAGCGCGACGTCCGATCTCCAACAGATATACTTCTTGAAATCAAAATTCTTAGAACATCCATAAGACTTATTCTAAGCCATTTTATTACATGGATAAGATTCTTGAGAAATTTAATAAAGATGATTATGTGTTGGTAAGAACTTCGACAGATGCGAGTTAACATTTATTTAAAAAAATAAAGGTGGAAGTACCTCTCAGATAGAGTATTCTAGAGTCATTAGAAGGGAGAGTTCTCTAGAGTCTAATGTACTTGATGAGCAGTATATGACAAGACATAGCCTACATAGTGAGTAAATTAAATAGATATACAAATAATTCTGATGTTGGACACTTAAAAGGGAGAATAAAATGTTGGGGATCGTATGACCACTAGAGGGGGGTGAATAGTGTCTCATTGACGTAGATGAAATTCGTTCGCGTGCTTGCTACAATTGTTAGTGTACGCAACAGAATATATAATGATAAAACAAATACACAACAACAAGCACACAATACACACGAATATACGTGGTTCAGAATCTTAGGGTTCCTACTCCACGGGGTAAGCTCAACGAGCTCTAGTGATGTACACACCACTAATAAATCTCCTTCTCGACAACACGTCGGAGGTGAAGAAACCTCGTACAAGTGTTTATAACAATAAAAAAGATTCAACAAGAAAATACAACAAATAACATAAAGAAAACTTTGCAAATGGTTGCTTTGAATGCTTGCTTAATGATTGCCTTGGACTAGTCTTGAAAGACTGGAAAGCACCAACTATTCCCCTTCAAATTGCTCAAAAAAATCACTATGGAAATCCTCCCGTCGAGCTCCTTTTATGCCTTCGCATGACCTGGATTTCTGCATGGTAGTCGACTGCCAACAGTGTCATTGTCTCACAATGGACTTGATCCATGTTGGCATTCAAGCCAACAGATACACTGGTAGTCAACTGCCATTGCCAGCAGTCGATAGGCAATCTCATAGCCGACTGCTCAGTCGGCTACCGAGCGTTCTTTGTTCACAACCAACACTAACAGTCGATTTCCCTCCATGGCAGTCGACTGCCCAATCCTAGCAGTCAACTGCCAAGGCCACTTGTTGCAGTCGAATGCCAGTCGACTCACGATAGTCGACTGGTCATAATCCCAGTCGACTGCTCAGTGTCGACTCGACTGCCAAGTGCCAAAACACTTGATCAGTGGTTTGGTCCATAATCCCAGTCGACTGTTACACCTCAACCATGAGGTTTATCCCAAAGCCTAGACCTAAGTCTTCTAGCCACCTCCATCAGCATCACGCCTATCGAATCCCTCCAAGTCATCCAAGACTTGTTCATCCATATGCTAGCCTTCAAGTGCTTCCATCGGCTATTGTCATGCTAAGCTGGTCTCACCGCCAAGGCACATTGGGCTTACACTGTCAAGACCCACGCTTGGACTTTACGCCGCCAACCATTGAACTTATACTACCAAGACTCCACCCTTGTTTACGCCGCCAATATCAACCCTTGGACTTTCCAATTGCCAAGTACCCATGACTTAGACTTTCACCGCCAAGACTACACACTTGGACTTGCATGGCCAAGACTACACCCTTGGACTTTCCATACCAATCCATGTTGGACTTTCCAAATGCCAAGACCCATGCTTGGACTTTCCATTGCCAAGTACCCAAGACTTGGACTTTACCATTGCCAAGACCCCTGCTTAGACTTTCCATGCCAAGTGTCCCACTTGGACTTCTCCATCATATGGTCAACCCCATGTCAACCATATAGTCAACCTATGTCAAACAATGGTCAACTAATTGTCAAACATTAAAACACTACTCGAGTCAAACTCAAGTCTGGTCAATCATGACCTGGGACAATTGCACCAACAATCTCTCCCTTTATGATGTTTGACAAAAAACAAACACCTTTGAGTTAGAACACTAACTAAATCCAATCCTCCCAATTGTCCAAATTGGGAATTCCAAATTCTTTCCCTTTTTGACATACATCAAAAAGGCTCTCCCTAAGGGCATCAATGTTTCATATCCCAATGAGATCTTACAATCTCTCCCTTGGTCCAAAAACATCTAGGATGCCTTCACTCTTCCTAGTGATAAGTCTCATATCACAAGAGAGAAGAAATCCTTCAATTTCTCCCATTCTCTAAATTCTCTCCCTTATGAGGAAGAATACATCCATCATCCCATGATGGATAACCTCCCCCTAAAGGCTTGCTCCCCCTTGACCATTACACCAACAATATCCTTTGAGAGTCCCTAAGCCTATAGAAACACTAAACCATCAAAATTAAGGGCAAAAGTTCAAACTTGAACTTTCACACACCTTAAAATTGATATATCACCCTAATCCATTATAAAGTTCACCCTTTATAATGCTTTCCAAATCATATCCTAGGGTTAGGAGTAGTTAGGGTAGCCTAACATGGCTGAAACATGGGCTAAACATCCTTGTTTACCCGAAATCAGCATTGACAATTGACTCTATTAGTCAATCAATGATCTGCGCCACGATCGCCATCCATGACAATCGACTAATTTCTGCAAGTGCAAAAATCAAGTTCACAAAATAAATTTTGAAAATACATAAGTAATTATACGTAGTTTAAAAAATAGTGAAACTTCATGCGTATAATACTTATAACAATTATAATTGGTGAAAAATATTTGAAAAATAAAATACCCATTAAATATTGAGATTGATACAAAATTCAAAACCATTGATAACTTCAATGTTTTTGACTTATTTTGTATCAACTTCTTCAATGGCGATTTCTATCAAAAGATAGACTACACCAAGATTTTTCAAAATGATTTTAAAATAATTTTAAAATCTTATATTGAACTATGATCTATGGGCTTAATGCATATGACTTGTACATAAGCTTTCTTCATAATTCATCCATGGTGTAAGATGAGTTTGAGTTCATCTAGATGCAAGAACTATGCACCTTGAACTTAACTCATTTCCTAACACCTCACATGTGTCCAGAGTGTATCAATATACACACATATCAATGCGATGTGAGATGTGAGTTTTGTTCATCTTAAACTAAGGTCTTATGCATTTTTCTAAAGCAACACTATTTGATTCCCTTATATATGAGACTTCAAATCATGTCATAGTCTTTAAATCAATTTTATTAATGCATGAATGATGATTATGACATATAATGATAGTATAAATAAAACTATGTGTCAATAATCATGATGTCATGACATATGATTAAATCTAAATATATATGACATTAAAAATTAACCCTAAGCATACTCATGACATTTTATATGATTAAAATGAAATATGATTTTATGACATGACATATAACAAATAAATCATGGAAAATAAAATGTAGAGGTATAAGAATACCTAAATTTTAGCATTAGTTGCCATTTTACTACTTATCTCCTAAGTGTGTCAAAAATCCAAAATGATACACTATGACCTCTAAATCTTAATTGTGTTAATTTGATCAATTTTTCATAGTTCTCAAAATATATTAGTACATCCTAAAATCTTTTAGGATTAAATTCAACCTTATTTCCAAAGTATCCCATTACCTTGGAAATGCCCTAAAGTGCCAACATTACTATGGTTAGATTAACAACACATTCATTCAAGGTTGACACAATCTAACCCATTTAATATGAGAGAATCACGCTCCTAGGAACCCAATACCTATTGGAGCTCCTTGGGTTAACAATGTATTCACTAGGGATAACTTCCCTAGATACCTTCCTAATGACCTCCTAGGCTTTGAAGCCTTTGTCATTTGAGTTTTGCCTAGGTCAACTCTAGGGGTAACTCTCCTTGTAACCTTTTTAGTGGCGTCTCTAGGTTTCATGGAAACCTTGGCCACTAGGCACTTAACATGGTTACTCTTAGGGATAACTTCCCTAGTAACCTTGGTCTTCCTTGACCTATGTTTAGTTCCATAATTGAAAGGAACATTATGGTAGGTCTCCTTGGGCTTAGGTTTGCAACACAAACCTTTCTTGTCCTTGGGTGGACCTTGCCTCCTTGACCCTAGGTTTTGTCTGTTTGACCTATAATAATATTTTCCATCTTCCTTAGGGTCCTTTCCATTTTCTCAAACTTTGACCTCAAAGCTTGATTTTCAAACTCTAATTTTTCTATTTTGGTGAGCCCATTATTTCTTTGAGTAGAGTTGTTCTTTCTAGGCATATGTCTATGGTTCTTAGAATTAATGCCTAGATGGTCCTCTATCTTCTTAATAGACTCCCTAGGTAGAATGAGTCTAGAGTTATTGTTTCTAGATTTGTCCTTAGATAAGGTAAGTTTAGTATGATCCTTAGGCCTAAAATTACATCTCTTAGTACCTAAATAATAAAATCTATTATTTCTAGCATGCTCCTTATAATTATGCACAATTGCAAGAGTATTAAAATTTGAAGGTACATTACTAAAATATACCTTAGGGTTTGCTTTAGAAGCTCCCCCCTATATGTGATGCTCCTTCTTGGACTTTCTTCCACCCCCTAGGACATTGACTTCTATAATGCCCCCTTTGATTGCATTTGAAGTACACAATGTGCTCTTTGATTTTAATTGTTGGGGCTCCGGTCTCCTTGACCTTTAGCATGAGTTGTACTGTCTTCTTGACCCATTTCAGACACTTGCTCTTCTAGTCTCCGGCTTCCCTACACTCAAAGCATATAATATGGATTTTTTTAATTTGAATGCTTGAGTTACCTAGGTCGGTGGTAGGAGTTGAAATTGGTTCTTCATCTCTCCTGGAAGTTGAAGCTTCCTCTTGTTGCTCCAGTGTTGAAGATGACCTAATCTCCTCCCCCTCAATCCTATAGGTGGAAACTTCTTCAATTTTCTCCTCCGATCCGGATGTTGAGCAGCTCTCAACTTTCGAATCCTCAAGCTCTTGGGATTTTTCTTCACTTGAGGCCGATGAAGAATTTTCATGAAGCTTTACCAATTTGCTCCATAGCTCCTTGACGTCTTGATATTCACCTAATCTAGACACAACATCATTAGGTAATGAATTTAGTATCAATTGCGTTACCTTATCGTTTTTTTCGAAGGCTTGAACTTGCTCTTCGGTCCATCTCTTCTTCTTGAGGTATCCACCTTTTGGACCCCTTGGAACTTCGAATCCTTTCATTAGAATGATCCATTCTTCGAAGCCCATCATGAAGAAATTCTCCATCCGTGCCTTCCATTGATCGAACCCTTCTTGTCCATAGAAGGTGTATGAAATTGGAGTGTTGTTGTCACATCCAAGTCCATCATTTGGCAACTCCATCCTCTAGCGTGTTTGCTCCAGGTTGTTAATACGTAGAAGAGCTCCTAGTTCTGATACCACTTGTTGGGGATCGTATGACCGCTAGAGGGGGATGAATAGCATCTAGTTAGCGTATATGGAATTTAATCGCATGATTTCTACATTTGTTAGTGTACATAGCGAAATATATAATGATAAAACAAATACACAACAACAAGCACACAATACATAGGAATATATGTAGTTTGGAACCTTAGGGTTCCTACTCCATGGGGTGAGTTCAACGAGCTCTAGTTATGTACACACCACTAATAATTCATCTTCTCAACAACACGTCGAAGGTGGAGAAACCTCATACAAGCGTTTACAACAATAAATAAGATACAACTAGCAAATACAAAGTAAATATAACAAATAATGTAAAGAAAACTTTACAAATGGTTGCTTTGAATGCTTGCTTAATGATTGCCTTGGACTAGCCTTGAAAGACTGGAAAGCACCAACTATTCCCCTTCAAATTGCTCAAACAAATCACTATGGAAATCCTCCCGTCGAGCTCCTTTTATGCCTCCGCGCGACCTGAATTTCTGCCTGACAGTCGATTGCCAAAAGGCCCCAGTCGACTGCCAACAGTGTCGTTGTCTCACAACAAACTTGATCTATGTTGACATTCAAGCCAACGGATACATTGGAAGTCGACTGCCATTACCAGCAATCGATTGCCAAGCTTGTAGCCGACTGCTCAGTCGGCTACCGAGCGTTCTGTGTTTGCGACCAACACCATTAGCAGTCAATTGCCCTCGATGGCAGTCGACTGTCCAATCCTGACAGTCGACTGCCAAGGCCACTTGCCACAGTCGAATGTCAGTCGACTCACGACAGTCGACTGCTTATAATCCCAATCGATTGCTTAGTGTCAACTCAGTTGTCAAGTGTCAAAACACTTGACCAGTCGACTGCTACACCTCAACCATGAGGTTTACCTCAAGTATGATGCTCTCATACTTGCTAGACCACCCTTAGCCTAGACCTAAGTCTTCTAGCCACCTCCATTAGCCTCGTGCCTATTAGATCCCTTCAAGTCATCTATAACTTGTTCATCCATACGCTAGCATTCAAGTGCTTCCATTGTCTATTGCCATGCTAAGTTGGTCTCACCGCCAAGACACATTGGGCTTATGCAGCCAAGATCCACGTTGGACTTTATGCCGCCAACCATTGGACTTATGCTGCCAAAACTCCACCCTTGGACTTTACGCCGCCAATATCAACCCTTGGACTTCCTAATTGCCAAGTACCCATGACTTGGACTTTCATCGCCAAGACTATACACTTGGACTTACGTGACTAAGACTGCATCCTTGGACTTTCTATGTCAACCCATATTGTACTTTCTAAATGCCAAGACCCAAGCTTGGACTTTTTATTGTCAAGTACCCAAGACTTAGACTTTACCTGTAGTATACGAAAAAAAAAAATTGAATTAACCGTTAATTAATTAGGATTAATTAAGGGATTAATTAGGCTTAATTAGTAGGCTGAAATCGGGCTTGATCTGTAATTGGGCTTGGGCTGAAATCGGGCTTGAGCTGTAATTGGGCTTAGGCTGAAATCGGGCTTGATATGTAATTGGGCTTGGGCTAAAATCGGGCTTGATCTGCAAGTGGATTTGGGCTGAACTCGGATTAAATCTGACTTGGGTGAAGTGGCTGAACCGGCTGGGCTGAATCCAAACGGATTGGGTTTGGAACGGGCTGGGTTAGCCAGATTTGCTCGATCGGCTTTTAAAAGCCACCGAACGAATCAATGCCTTCGCGATCTCCATTTCGTCTTCTCCGCGCGGCGTCCGTCACCAACCTCCGTTTGTCGGCGTCCGGTGCGAGGAGCTCGACGGCGCCACCAATTAGTAGATCTCCGGCCGGGGATTAGGGGGGGTTCTCGCCTGGAAGGAAATCGCGATGACACTCCCCGTGGACAGCGGCGTCGTCGTCGCGGCAGCGAGCTGCCATCGGAGGTAAGGATCGATCATCCCCTTTCCTTTTCGAGTGGAGATCTAGATTTTGGGTTGTTTTAGCTCAGATCGGGGTATTGGCAGTGATCGGAGCTGGTTGGTTCGGTGAGCAGCCAAAGGGGGAAAAGCCGGATGTCGCCTGTCGCCGGAGCTAGGGATCAGAGCTCCGATCTTCGCTGGTAATCAGGGGATGAGTAAGGTGGATTTCCGATGGAGTGCAGAGTTCGGGATCTGAATTGGGATTCCATCGGGAGCAGCCGGAAAATCCGACAGAGGTCTAGAACTGGTAAGCTTTATTACCGTGTATTGTTCGATCTTGATTAACTTGTTTATGGATGTTGATTTATGCTATGGATTTGGAAATCGAAACTGTGGGGTTGGATGATTACGGTAATTGTTTTGATACGGGTTGAATTCGGTATTAATGCTCGGGGAAATACTAGTGATAGGATGAATTGTGTTCTGTTGATGATGGGTTTTGATCGGGATTGTCTTGGTGGCGAGAGAGGTTGAACAGAAGTCACGAGAAGCTCCGTTTGGTGTCAAGGATGAGGAGTTGCTGTCGGAAGAAATTCAAGCTCGGGAATGTTGTTAATTAGGCTATCCATTGGTTGATTTGTGTAGAAGATCGATTTGATTAGGTGTAGGTTCTGTGGATGGCTAGGTTAAGTTAAGGTTTGATTGTGTTGTTGTTCGGGTATTAATTATGCTCAATTAATACTAGTGGATATTTGACATGTCTGAATTTGGGAGATTTTAAGATATTGGATGATATTGGTTATATATTGTTAGGAAGATGATGATTGGGTTAAACAAGGGAAAAAGAATACGAATATAAATAAGTTAGTATTTTATTCGTAAAAGTATCGGTGATTGTACTTAATCGTAAATTGTTACTATTGTGCAGGTTTGGGATACGGAGCAGGTTCGCGGTCGTGAAGATTATACGAGCTTCGTATCAGGTGGGTAATATCTACCTGGTCCGGTAGGTTGATCAATTCTAGTGCGTGACATTTTATATATGGTTATTCTTGTTTACCTTAGATCCACTCATATTGTATCTTGTGCTTGTACTTAACCTGCGATCTTTGAGATATTGCTGTTAATCTATCATACCTTTATCTCGGATAGAAATTATAACCTGTTTGTATGTTATAGGTATTGATTAAATGCATGTAGTCACTAGTGTGGACTTAGATGGGGTTCTAGGGTTAGTCACTAGGTTAGGTGATGAGTCCAAATTATAGGGTCGTTATGCAAGTATATATATTAGTGAGTTAACTTGATGAACCTATTTATCTGTACATAGGTAAATAAGTTGGGGTTACTGGATTAATCGCCTTGCATGGTTGACTTGTGTTGACTAGATCTCCTTGTGGATTAGGGAGTGTTGTGGGGATGTATGTGTGAGCTATGCATCATTACATACATGCATCTTGGCGACGGGTCTTCCTTGTGGAAGAGCAGGTCATCAGTCATCCTGCCTCCCGGCCACTCGGGGTAGTATTAGCGAGGGTTGAGGCGAGCATTGGATGTGCGCGCTCGACCACTATATATATGGTGGTAGGCTGGAGATCGCTTTGCCCTTTGTGCGAGTGGTGTTGCTTTTCGCCCACTATAGATGGTGGTTGTTATGGCGTCTGATTGTCTGTGTGCGGCGCTTGTCTACTCATGGGTAGGGGCGGCGTGGCTTGCGGCGAGGACCCTAGGAGTAGTTAGCTTTTAGCTTATATGCTACTCATTCATACTACCCAACTCGGTCACTCGAGAGTGGTGGCAGCTGGAGTCGGGCTAGTTGTCATTTTTCGTGCCACCCTGGCCACTCTGGGGTCGTGGTTGGGCAGATCATGACGATGACCATGCATATGCATTGCTGATATATATGTATGCATGTATTTGATATATGTTTTTACATATGCCTGTGAGATACTGCATTTGATTGCTGCATATGATTGTACATCATGCTACATGCATTTTGCATATTTTATATACCGCTGTGCATGTGTTGAGCATGAGTGTGTACTATTTGGATTATGTCATGATATACCTGTTCAGGATGTTATAGATCATATGGAGGAATGACCGTCAGTATGTACATTACTTTATGTCGATTGATCGTTGATTTATGCTATGAGTAGGACATATATGATTCTTGATTACTATGCTTAGTAATCTTGTATATACATTGGACTCATCTTTGCATACAGATCTTCACATGTATACCTGTAGATCTCTTTACCCTGTATGTTGTTCATGCACTTCTATATATTACCCCTGAGTTTTATACTCACCACCCTGGACCCTGGGTTTCCTGTCGCCCAGGTAGTAGATAGAAGATTTCGACATGGATTTGGAGCATTGCCACCTGATCCCATCTCGCCGTTTTAGGGTTTTGTTTCCCATCTCATGTATCTGCATATGGACTTTTATTGCTATGGGAGATCGTGATGTATTTTTCTCTTATGATATTCGGTATGAGATTCTGTTTTTTTGGTATGGACGGATATACCGATGTACTGATGTTGTTGAGTTGTATTTCCATTATGTTTGGCTTCCGCTATTGATGTTATACGTTTTTGCTGTGTTGTATACATTTCGATATGTGTTATACTGGCTGCGACTTTTATACCGTATTGGAATTGTCATAAAAGGGGTCTCGTCAGTTAGTAGACGAGTCTACCTCGGCGTGACAATTTTATTAGTATCGAGCTCTAGGTTGCGATGCCATGCAATAATGTTTTTCGGATTTTGGGACCTCGGAAATCATTTGATTTGATTTGATTTCGATTTTGGTAAGATGGGATTAGTGAGAGGCATGAGCTCCAAGTTGTCAGTAAGAAATCTTAACACTTAACATTTTACGGTTAAATATTTATGTAAGTCGTTCAAGTGTGAGCAGGCGATATTATGGCACTGTTGGACTCGTAGAGAGGTCGACCCTCTAAGCGACCTACTCTGGAGGAGGCCAGGTTGATCGGGAGGAGCCACGACGGTCTCTACGAGGTTGGAACCTCAAGAGCGATGTACCCGGACTATGCCACCGCTACGGTTCGGTTGGGTGAGTCAAGGCACGTATACGGTGTTAGCGGTCGACCAAGGATCGATTCACGCTATTAGAAGGCGATCGATCCACTGGATTACCGCGGACTTGGTTAATTTGGAGGATACGTTTGAGTTCATGAGTTGCACCGATGAGGAGAAGGTGGGTCTAGCGACTTATCATCTTGGAGTAGGCGGTTACGTGGTGGAAAATGCAAAAGACCTTGATGGGAGGGCAGAACATCACCTGGGCAGTTTTTCGAGATATATTACGGAAGGCGATTTTCCTTACTGCGTTCTCTACGACCTCGAGTTCTTAAGCCTTAAGCGAGGATCGATCGGTTATGGAATACAATGCGAGTTTACTCGATTAAGCGGAATTTTGTCCGGTAGCAGGATGAGGACCGGATGTTACAATTTCACGGGGTTTGGCGGCCTATATTCGAGTAAGAATGCGGATCCTCCATTAACTCGTAGAGAGAGGCCTTTGGATAGGGCTGTCTATTGAGATGACTTCTCAACAAATTGCAAAGGAGAAGGAGGTGGAAAGCGATGTCCCGGGAAAGCAACGCGAGATCGACCACGGAGACTTAGAAGAAGCGAGATCAGAGTGGGGCTTCTCGAGGTACTCTGAGAGGATCATCTAGGGGCACGAGAGGGAAGCGACCGTCTGGGCGATCTGGCGGTTCTCGGAAGAACCGTTGACTAGATGTCGTAGATGTGGGTCCGAAAATCATAGTTTTCCGAGTGTCCCTGGATCGAGATGTTTGTTATTCTAGCAAGCATCCGGGGCACACTAGTCGAGTGTACTCTGAAAGGCTGGAAGGTTCGAAATTCCGGCCAAGGGAAAGAGATCTGATCGGCATCATCGAGGTCGGCACCTGGGGCCGGATGCATGGTCGAGGCGACCTACCTCCTACGGCTCGGATATATCATATACATGGGAGTGATTCTTTCGGGATGCCAGCGGCGATTCATTATACAGCTCGAGTTATTATTAGGACCACCTACTCGGCGATATCTACGTAGGCTCTCGGGGATATATTATGCTGCGCGGGTGACCTCGGCGGCATCATCACAGACCCATATCCATCCGGAGTGGAGGCATTCTACTATTATATCTGGAGCGCATTGCGCATGTGGAGGCCCGGGCGAGTTTGTGCCATTACCCGGGAGGATGCTCAGCGGGCCGAGGGATCGGTCATTCGGGGTATGATTTTGGTTTATTCTATACTGATACATTGATTGATACTGGTAGCTCGCATTCCTTTATTTCTAGTATATTCTGAGTAAAATTGGGAGAATCCTATGATTCGTTCTTGTGGATTAGCGGTATCATTACCATCAGGCGAGGTTTTGACAGTCATCAAGTAATCAAGGGTTGTCAGTTGGATTTGAGGACATATACTTACGGTGGACCTTGTGCTAGAGATGGTGGAATTGACATTATACTCGGAATGGATTGGTTGGCTACATATTATGCTCTGATGGATTGTAGGCGAGAGTAGTGACCTTCCGACCACGGATCACTGCATGGGAATTCGTGGGTACGTGATGATGGAGTGTCAGTTATATCCGCACTTGGGCTCGGAGATTATTGTCGCATGGTTGTCGGGGTTACTTATTCTCTTTGGTCAAAGTGGAGTGAGGAGATACCACCTCTTTCCAGTCACGGGTAGTTCGTGAGTATCAGGATATATTTCGGATGAACTTCCGGGCTTGCCACCTCAGAGGCAAGTGGAATTCGCGATAGAGTGATTCGAGAACCGCAGTGTCAAAAAGCTCCATCTGGGATGGCAAGAAAGAGTTAAGTGAGCTAAAGATACATGCAAGAGTTATTGGATAGGGGTTTTGTTCGTCCTAGTGTTTCACCTTGGGGAGCTCGGTCTTTCGTTAAAAAGAAAGATGGATCTCTGCGGTTATGTATTGATTACCGACAACTTAATGCAGTAACCGTTAAGAACAAATATCCACTGCCGAGGATAGAGGATTTGTTTGATCAGCTCAAGGATACTTGCGTGTATTCCAAGATTGATCTGCGATCAGGTTATCATCAGCTGAGGGTAAGAGACGAGGATGTTCAGAAGACAGCGTTCCGCACGCGTTATGGACATTACGAGTTTCTAGTGATGCCATTTGGTCTTACTAATGCTCCAGCTGCATTTATGGATTTGATGAACCGGGTATTCTTGAGGTACTTAGATCAGTTTGTCATCGTATTCATAGATGATATCTTGATATATTCTCGTTCTGAGGAGGAGCATGAGCACCATCTTCGGATTGTATTGGAGACATTGCGACGAGAGCATTTATATGCCAAATTTAGTAAGTGCGCTTTACGGTTATCTTACGTGGGATTTCTTGGACATGTGGTATCTAGCGAGGTATTTGATTGATCCCGAGAAAATCAAGCGATTACGTTGGGAGCGACAAAGTCGATTCAGAAGTCCGTAGTTTTCTTGGATTGGCGGGTATTACCGTAGATTTGTGGAGGAAGTTTCCCGTATAGCCACACCACTTACTCGCTTGACCCGGAAAGGGGTCAAGTTTGCTTGGTCAGAGGCGTGTGAGTCCAGTTTCCAGGAGCTTAAGCAGCGTCTAGTTTCTGCACCGGTATTGGTGATTCCTTCTTCTTGCGATGGGATGGTACTGTATACTGATGCTTCTTTCCAAGGATTGGGAGCAGTTTTGATGCAGTTCGACCGTGTAGTATCTTATGCCTCCCGCCCTTAAGGATCACAAAGAAATTATCCGGACACGATCCGAGTTAGCACCATTATTTTTGGCGCTTAAAGATATGGAGACATTATCGTATGGGATTACTTTTGAGATCTATACGGACCATAAGAGTTTGAAATACCTTTTCACTCGTAAAGAATTGAATCTTAGAGAGAGACGATGGATGGAATACCTCTAAAGGATTATGATTGCACCATTCAAGATCATCCGTAAAGCTAACATTGTAGGCGATGCACCGAGCAGAAGTCCCGTGATTCTCGCTAGTCATTTGACCGCAAAGGATCGATCTTGTTCGACAGCTTCGTGAGTTGGAGTTGTCTGAACAGGATCAAACATCCCGGGGGATCTTGGTATCCATGGTTGCCCAGTCCGCTATTATTGAGAGGATCAAGGAGGCACAAGCTAGCGATCAAGATCTCGCAGCTTCTTATGCAAAGACTGATTCGGGATTTACGCATGATTTCTCGTGTGACGAGACTGGGGTCCTCCGTTTCCGAGGGAGATTATGTGTTCCGGATATGCATCCGATTAGGGAGGAGTTATTACGAGAGGCACATCATTCGAGATTTGCTATACATCCTGGCAGTACTCGGATGTATCAGGATTTGAGGCGTTCATACTGGTGGGACGATATGAAGAGGGATATTGCAAATTTCGTCGCTCGATGTTTGGTCTGCCAGCCGGTAAAGGGTGAACATCAGAAACCCGTTGGATTGCTACAGAGAATCCCAATTCCGGAATGGAAGTGGGAACATATCACGATGGATTTTGTTACGGGATTGCCCAGAACCCGTAAAGGACATGATGCGATTTGGGTGATTGTGGATAGGTTAACCAAATCCGCTCATTTTCTTCCGATTCGTGAGACTCATCCATGAGCTATACTGTAGAGAGATTGTCAGACTGCACGGAGTACCCTTGAGTATCATATCTGACAGAGATCCGCGTTTTACTTCACGATTCTGGCAGAGTCTTCAGCATGCTATGGGCATCGAGCTTCGTGTCAGTACTGCATTTCACCCGCAGATGGATGGACAGTCGGAGCGTACTATTCAGACTCTGGAGGACTTATTGAGATCTTGCGTCATGAATTTCGGAGGCAGCTGGGAGGATCACGTTCACTTGGTGGAGTTCGCGTATAATAATAGCTATCACTCTTCCATCCAGATGGCTCCCTTTGAGGCTTTGTATGGTCGACCCTGCAGATCTCCAGTATTGTGGGAGGATGTTGGGGACCGACAGTTATTGGGCCCTCAGAGTATTCAACACGATGCAGAGTTAGTTCTTGTTATCAGACGACGATTGTCAGAGGCTCAGGACAGACAGAAAAGTTATGCGGATCGGAGGCGAAGACCCCTGGAGTTTTCTATAGGGGATCATGTATTCCTACGTGTATCACCTACAAAAGGAGTCAAGAGATTCGGAATTAAAGGAAAGTTAGCACCACGCTACATTGGACCATTCGAGATATTGGAGCGGATTGGAGGTGTAGCATACCGGTTGGCTCTACCTCCGACGCTTGCGAGCGTTCATAACGTATTCCATGTTTCTATGCTGAGGAAATACGTACCGCATCCGGATCATGTTTTGACGGAGGTGCCAGTTCCACTCCAGCCTAACGCGACATATGAGGAATTTCCCGTGCGGATTCTTGGTCGCAAAGAGCGTCAGTTACGGAACAAAACCATCCACCTTGTAAAGGTTGGATGGCAGCATCACACTGATGTGGAGGCTACATGGGAGCTGGAGGATATCATCCGAGCTCGATATCCTCACCTATTCACGTGAGGTATGTAGTAATTCAAGAATTTCTTACTTTGATTACTGCATATAAGTACAGAAATTTGAGGACCAAATTTTATTAAGTGGGGGAGAATGTAGTATACGAAAAAAAAAATTGAATTAACCGTTAATTAATTAGGATTAATTAAGGGATTAATTAGGCTTAATTAGTAGGCTGAAATCGGGCTTGATCTGTAATTGGGCTTGGGCTGAAATCGGGCTTGATCTGTAATTGGGCTTAGGCTGAAATCGGGCTTGATCTGTAATTGGGCTTGGGCTGAAATCGGGCTTGATCTGCAAGTGGATTTGGGCTGAACTCGGATTGAATCTGACTTGGGTGAAGTGGCTGAACCGGCTGGGCTGAATCCAAACGGATTGGGTTTGGAACGGGCTGGGTTAGCCAGATTTGCTCGATCGGCTTTTAAAAGCCACCGAACGAATCAACGCCTTCGCGATCCCCATTTCGTCTTCTCCGCGACCTTTCTCTGCTCCGCGCGGCGTCCGTCACCAACCTCCGTTCGTCGGCGTCCGGTGCGAGGAGCTCGACGGCGCCACCAATTAGTAGATCTCCGGCCGGGGATTAGGGGGGGTTCTCGCCTGGAAGGAAATCGCGGCGACACTCCCCGCGGACAGCGGCGTCGTCGTCGCGGCAGCGAGCTGCCATCGGAGGTAAGGATCGATCATCCCCTTTCCTTTTCGAGTGGAGATCTGGATTTTGGGTTGTTTTAGCTCAGATCGGGGTATTGGCAGTGATCGGAGCTGGTTGGTTCGGTGAGCAGCCAAAGGGGGAAAAGCCGGATGTCGCCTGTCGCCGGAGCTAGGGATCAGAGCTCCGATCTTCGCTGGTAATCAGGGGATGAGTAAGGTGGATTTCCGGTGGAGTGCAGAGTTCGGGATCTGAATTGGGATTCCATCGGGAGCAGCCGGAAAATCCGACAGAGGTCTAGAACTGGTAAGCTTTATTACCGTGTATTGTTCGATCTTGATTAACTTGTTTATGGATGTTGATTTATGCTATGGATTTGGAAATCGGAACTGTGGGATTGGATGATTACGGTAATTGTTTTGATACGGGTTGAATTCGGTATTAATGCTCGGGGAAATACTAGTGATAGGATGAATTGTGTTCTGTTGATGATGGGTTTTGATCGGGATTGTCTTCGGTGAGCAGAGGTTGAACAGGGGTGCTGCCGGAGAAGCTCCGTTTGGTGTCAAGGATGAGGAGTTGCTGTCGGAAGAAATTCAAGCTCGGGAATGTTGTTAATTAGGCTATCCATTGGTTGATTTGTGTAGAAGATCGATTTGATTAGGTGTAGGTTCTGTGGATGGCTAGGTTAAGTTAAGGTTTGATTGTGTTGTTGTTCGGGTATTAATTATGCTCAATTAATACTAGTGGATATTTGACATGTCTGAATTTGGGAGATTTTAAGATATTGGATGATATTGGTTATATATTGTTAGGAAGATGATGATTGGGTTAAACAAGGGAAAAAGAATACGAATATAAATAAGTTAGTATTTTATTCGTAAAAGTATCGGTGATTGTACTTAATCGTAAATTGTTACTATTGTGCAGGTTTGGGATACGGAGCGGTGTCGCTCGTGAAGATTATCTGAGCCAGTATCGTGGGTAATATCTACCTGGTCCGGTAGGTTGATCAATTCTAGTGCGTGACATTTTATATATGGTTATTCTTGTTTACCTTAGATCCACTCATATTGTATCTTGTGCTTGTACTTAACCTGCGATCTTTGAGATATTGCTGTTAATCTATCATACCTTTATCTCGGATAGAAATTATAACCCTGTTTGTATGTTAGCTGATAGGTATTCAGTTAAATGCATGTAGTCACTAGTGTGGACTTAGATGGTGTTACCGTGTTCCGTCACTAGGTTAGTTGATTATTAAAAATTATAGTGTCGTTCGTTGTACCGTATATATATTAGTGAGTTAACTTGATGAACCTATTTATCTGTACATAGGTAAATAAGTTGGGGTTACGGATTAATCGTCCTTGCATGGTTGACTTTTGTTGACTAGATCTCCTTGTGGATTAGGGAGTGTTGTGGGGATGTATGTGTGAGCTATGCATCATTACATTTGCATGCATGCTGACGACTGGGTCTTCCTTGTGGAAGAGACGGGTCATCGGTCATCCTGCCTCCCCGGCCACTCGGGGTAGTGGTAGCAGGGTTGAGGGCAGAGCATTGGATGTGCCGCGCTCGACCACTATATATGGTGGTAGCTGGAGATGCGCACCTGGCCACTGTGCAGAGTGGTGTTAGCACTCGCCCACTATAGATGGTGGTTGTTATGACGTGCAGTTGTCCTGTGTGCGGCGCTTGTCTACTCATGGGTAGGGACGGCGTAGCGTGCAGTAGGGACCCCTAGGAGTAGTTAGCTTTTTACGCTTATATGCTACTCATTCATACTACCCAACTCGGCCACTCGAGAGTAGTGGTAGCTAGAGTCGGGCTAGTTGTCATTTGTCGTGCCACCCTGGCCACTCTGGGGTCGTGGTTGGACGGGTCCGCAGACAGTGACCATGCATATGCATTGCTGATATATATGTATGCATGTATTTGATATATGTTTTACATATGCCTGTGAGATGCTGCATTTGATTGCTGCATATGATTGTACATCATGCTACATGCATTTTGCATATTTTATATACCGCTGTGCATGTGTTGAGCATGAGTGTGTACTATTTGGATTATGTCATGATATACCTGTTCAGGATGTTATAGATCATATGGAGGACAGACCGTCAGGTACGTACATTACTTTATGTCAGTTGATCAGTTCAGTTTATGCTATGAGTAGGACATATCTGTGATTACTGATTACTATGCTTAGTACTGTATGTCTGTTGGACTCATGCTGCATACCTGTAGATCTTCACATGTATACCTGTAGATCTCTTTACCCTGTATGTTGTTCATGCACTTCTATATATTACCCCTGAGTTTTATACTCACCACCCTGGACCCTGGGTTTCCTGTCGCCCAGGTAGTAGATAGAAGATTTCGACATGGATTTGGAGCATTGCCACCTGATCCCATCTCGCCGTTTTCCGAGGGTTTTGTTTCCCATCTCATGTATCTGCATATGGACTTTTATTGCTATGGGAGATCGTGATGTATTTTTCTCTTATGATATTCGGTATGAGATTCTGTTTTTTTGGTATGGACGGATATACCGATGTACTGATGTTGTTGAGTTGTATTTCCATTATGTTTGGCTTCCGCTATTGATGTTATACATTTTTGCTGTGTTGTATACATTTCGATATGTGTTATACTGGCTGCGACTTTTGTACCGTATTGGAATTGTCATAAGGGGGTGCCGTCCGTTGGCCGGACAGAGTCTACCTCGGGGCGTGGCATTACCATTGCCAAGACCCATGCTTGGACTTTCCATGCCAAGTGTCCCACTTAGACTTCTCCATCATATAGTCAATCTCATGTCAACCATATAGTCAAACTATTGTCAAACAATGGTCAACCCATCATTAAACATCAAAACACTACTCGAGTCAAACTCGAGTCTGGTCAATCATGACCTGGGTCAATTGCACCAACATAAAAGTATTAAAGTACTTAAGATATACTCATGACTATGAGTTGCATTATACAAGTTATCCAATTGTGATTGAAGGATACAACAATGCAAACTAGATATATAATATTAAAGACTTAAAGTCTATTAATAGTTTTTTATTCACGTTAGGAGGTGTAACCATTTTGTAAAAATCTTCTAAAGAAAATATAATAACTAGATTCATGATGAAATCTGAGTTTATAAGTCTTAACAAATGTGGTGAAAAGGTTAAATAACTATGTCATTTTTTAGAAGATATTCCTAGATAGTAAAAGCTCATGCCAACAATTAAATTGTGATAGCTAGTTGACAAATGGGCGAACATAAAACCATCTGTATGTTAATAAATCTAGACATATATGTCACAAGCACAATGTGACTCTTGATAAGATGATACTGTTATAATATGACTTGGGAGTTGGAGAAAGGAATTGTGATCGGTAAGATGGAATTGGAGGAAAGTAGTATAATGTAAAATCTACGATCTAGCCCAATCAAATCTGACTTGGGGAAAAAGGCTGAATTGATGAGAGAGAAATTCAGGGAAGGATGGAGAAGTCTGAGGGCCCAAAGGAAACTAGATAAGTGACTCAAGGAAGTGAGTCGGGGTAAAGACGAGGAACAACTCGGAAAATCAAGGTGAGTTATAAGCGTAAGTGCCTTGTGGTCAGAACAAAGCCAAAGTATCAACTCGGAAAGCTGAGTTGAGTTGTAGGCATCTCGGCTTAAACAAATTATAAGGATGAAGGGAAGCTAGTCGGAGGAACAAGACAAGGGTCATTCGGGAAATAGAGTCGAGTTGATGTAAACGCGAGAAGAGGTAACTAGGAAAAATAAGGGTTTTAGGGGAAGGTGCGGGTAGAGAACAGGGGAAGGTGTTCCTCGTCGTACTCTCCCACGAGAGTTTGTTACACGGTATAACAAACCAGGGCATTTAGAGGATCCCACAGGAGATTCTTAAGAGTCTCCACTCACTAACATCGTAATTGAATTATTATTCAAGTTGGAAGGGCCCTCCACGTGGAAGGTGATTCAGGTGGTTTGTTACGCAACAACTGGTTCCAAGGGTAATAGGTATAAAAGGAGAGAAGGAAGGAAGAGGCAGGGGATCGATTTCATTGAAGGAGAACCTCTATACACCATTTTTCTCTCTCCCTTCGACGGATCGAGGGCAAAAAAAAGGAGTTTTCCGGATAGAGACTAGTGGTTAGGGGAAGAAAGGAGATTAAAGATGAAGGAAGAAGATGGAGAGTCTGATTGGCTTTACTTATTCCTTTACTTTGTACACATTTTCTATCTGTAAGAGGTCTTCTCCACCTCCGAAAGTACTTCCGAGAAGGAGGGATTTTATAGTGAAGGTGTCTAACGTCAGAGCTCCCTCGAGAGCTCATCTCGTGGAGTAGGAATTGAAATTCCGAACCATGTTAAATCTTTTGTCATCACTCTCTTTTGCTCGTTTTATAATCATCATATATCATCTCTTACTGTTGCGGCCGGAGAGGACCCCAGACCTCCTGGACATATTCAACCCAAAAAAGAAGACAAAATCCGTTGCCGCATAACAAGAGTTTGTTGACTATATTAAATATCAAATGATATAATTTAGCGGATCCATTAACCAAAGAATTAAATAGAGAATTAGTTGTAACATCATCAAGAGAAATAAGATTAAAGCCTATAAAATAAGTTAGTGCAAAAGAAATCTAACCTATAATGATCGAAGATTCCAAAAACTAGATTCAATGGAACAACCTAACTACAATGACTTAGTAGATCATTTTAGGGAAATTACCTAAGAACCAATAATATCCATTAAGGATGAAGGTTAAGTGCATGACATAATGATCCTTATACTTTCAAGAAGAATAATGTTAGTCTAAATTAAAAGACCACCTATGTGAGAGAGAAAAAAATGGAGTCTTTTTGAAGAGAATTAAAAGACATAATTCTTAAAATCTCTCGTAGGATCTGTTGGTGCAATCAGACCCAGATGATGTTTTGGTGTTTGACAAGGGTTCAAGTTTAGGTGATAATTATGTGTTATCTCATACGGTTGGTTGAGATGTATTTTCAGGAAATTCCTTGTAGGTCGAGGACTGGATGCAAGGTGGTGAAGACCCGGACAAGGAGTCCTGGCGAATGAAGACCCGGACGAGGAGTCCTGGCAAATGAAGACTCGGACGAGGAGTCCTGGCAAGTGAAGAACCGGACGAGGAGTCCTGGCATGAAGACCCGAACGAGGAGTCCTGGCATGAAGACCTAGACGAGGAGTCTTGGCACGAAGTCCCAGAAGTGATTCTTGGCACGGAAGACCTATAAACAGTGGTTCACAGACATCAGGTAAAGGGTATAGGGTAGACGCTCTCTTAGGCATAGTTTCAACTCTAGACGAGTTGAAACAGTCAAGAGTCGAGGCAGCACCTCGACTGGCTTGCAAAACGCTGAGAAGACCGTAGCAGTCGAGGCGATGCCTCGGATGGGGTTGGTTCTCACGAACAGAAGCAAGTCGTAGTCGATTAAAGCCTCGACTGCGGTCTGCGTGTTTAAAAAGGAAAAACCCCTTAGCAGTCGAGGCGACACCTCGACTGATGCTTGGTTCAACGAAACAGATGCAAGGGACTATCGACTGGGAGCTCGACTATTGCTCTGTTTGGATTGAAACAGAAGCAAGGGAGTTTCGACTGAAGGCTCGACTAAAGCCTACCAGTCGAGGCGATGAACCATCGCCTCGTCTGGACCTAAGTTACAACAGACAAATGATGTTAATTTTGGTGAAAGACTTACCGTTGGAAGCTCATTAAATGCGAGTCGAGGCGCCAGTCGAGGCGACTCGACTGCACGGGCTGGAAAAGCCCTAATCAAGCTCGATTTAAAAGGCTTACACGGCTGGTTTTCGATGACGAATTATAAGAAGCTATTACTTAAATGAGGGTTCGGGATTCTCAAGGTTTCTGATCTCAAAGGCAGTTAAAGGTTCTGAAAAGAAGAAGCTATCTAGTTTTTCACTACAATCATTGTAATTAGTTTCTTCTGCATCTTCTACTACTATAAGTCTCGTGTAAAGTTCTGATAAACTGTGTTAAGAGGTTTCTCCATCTCCGGTGTGTCACCGAGAAGGAGAAGTATTATAGTGGTGGTGTACATCACTAGAGCCGACGAGGGGCTCAACCGTGGAGTAGGAACTTGAGTTCCGAACCACATAAATACTGTGTTTTTGAGCTTGTGTGTGTTGTTGTGCTTGCATTCGAGTTTTCTGCTGCGTACTAACATTGTAGATGAGCATAACGAATCAAAGAGACGAATATCGCTATTCATCCCCCCTTCTAGCGATGCCAACGGTCTTACAAGTGGTATTAGAGCCTGGTGCTCTTCTCTGGACTCACAACCGCAAGAGCAAGTTAAAATGGCGATGCAAGAAGGCTACAACACAAACAAGCCTTCTTTCTTTGACGGAATAAATTTCCAATATTAGCGAAGCCGAATGGAGTACTATCTCTTGACTGAGATAGATATGTGGTTTTCGGTGACCGAAGGCTTCACAACACCAATGGACGTAGAAGGCAAAACACTTGAGTCTGGAAAGTGGACTGCAGAGCAAAAACGCAAGGCATAAGAAAATGCTAAGGCCACAGTAACTCTACAATGTGGTTTGGCGAAGGACCAACTCAACAAGATTGGTCCGTTCAGTAGCGCGCAAGATCTCTGGAATAAACTGATAGAACTCAACGAAGGCGCAAGAGACTCGAGAATCACAAAACATGATCTCTACATGAACCAACTGCAAAATTTCACTATGAAAGATGGTGAGACTGTTGGCGAATTGCACGGAAGGTTCAAGGAGGTGATGAATGGGTTGCATTCAGTTGGAAAAGGTTTGGAAAACAGAGACACTATCAGGTATGTCCTAAAATCCTTTCCCCGAAATGCTTTGTGGTCATCTATGGTAGATGCCTACAAAGTATCAAGGGATTTATCTACTGTAAAATTGGATGAATTGTTTTGTGAAATGAAACTACATGAGCAAGCTAATAAGGGTCCAAAAGAGAAAGGTATTGTATTTGTTGCAGGTGAGCAATACAAGGAGAACAAGAAAAAGGAGAAGAAGAAGGAGTCATCTTTATCCTCATCCGAGACAAGCAGTGACAGTGATGATGAGTCCTCATCCAGTGAGATAGTAAATTTCGTGAGGAGGATGATGAGGAGAAGTAGAAAGTACAATAAGAAGGATGTGAAGAAAATCTTCACGGACAAGAGGAAGGGTAAGTCATCACATAAATTTAGAGGTAAAACTGATGTTGTTTGTTTTGAGTGCAACAGGAAAGGACATATCAAAAGTGAATGTCCTGATCTCAACAAAAAGGAGGACAAGCCCAGGAAGAAGAAGGCATTGAGGGCAACATGGGATGAGTCTTCTTCTAGCTCCTCAGAAGATGAAGACAAGGCAAAAGGGACCAAGCATACTGCGCTAATGGCGTTTGATAACTCAGATTCAGAGGGAAATGAAAGTTAGAGTGTATCTTCATTGGAGGACACATCATCATCTGATGGTGATGAGGTAACATCCCCTGAGTTAGATAAATTGTATGAAACAATATCATGCTTGACCAATGCTTTGAGTAGATCAAAAATTAAAGTTAAGATGTTGAAATCGGAGGTAGAGGAACTTAGGAATCAGAATTCTATTTCTATAAAATGAACAGGCGATACCTCTGAAATTGAAAAACTTAGAGAGGAAAACAATTCCATGAGAGCACAAGTTGACGATCTCAAGTGCACACTTGAGAAATTCACAACAAGCTCTCAGACCCTTAACATGATTTTAGATGCCCAAAGGGAAGTCTACAACAAAGCTGGGATAGGCTATAAACCGAAGCAAAGGGTATTCAGTTTCATGTCATTAGTTAGTAGAACTCATGTTGTTAAGACAAACGTAACTAAAGCTTGGGTTCCTAAACAATTTGTTGTTAATGCTAATGGACCCAAAATCTGGGTTCCAAAAGATCTTGTATTTCGTGTTTGATTAGGTACTGGTCGAGGGGGAGTGTCCGATGAGGTGGGTTGTGGATAGCGGATGCTCTAAGCACATGACCAGGGATTCCTCAAAGTTTGTTTCATTTAAAAACAGGAGTAAAGGTACTGTCTCTTTTGGTAATAGTGGCAAACTAAAAGTCATAGGAGTAGGAGATATAGTTATTTCTGAACAATTTAGGATTAAGAATGTTCTGCTAGTTAAAGGGATGTTTTTTAATTTGTTGAGTGTTAGTCAATTATGTGATGAAGGATATAAAGTAGAATTTTATTCAACTAAATGCTTAATTAAACATAATGAATCAAATACTATCATGCTAGTAGGGACTAGGAAGGAAAATATCTATCAAATTTAGTTTAGTAGTGCTACTAACATGCGTGTGAAGTGTTTTTTGTCCAAAGAAGATGACTCATGGCTATGACATCGAAGACTCGCACAAGTCAACATGAAGAATATTAAGAGGTTGGCCAAGGAAGAGCTTGTGCGAGGTCTACCATTGCTCAAGTACAAAAAGGACAAGCTATGTGATGCATGTCAAAAAGGTAAACAAATAAGAGCATCACACAAAAGCAAAAACACTGTAAGTACGTCAAATGCTTTAGATTTATTGCATTTGGATTTGTTTGATAGTAGCTCAACTAAATCCTTGAATGGTAGTAGATATTTCTTGGTAGTAGTAGATGACTATACTAGATATACATGGACTTTCTTTCTCAAACATAAGGATCAAACGTTAGAAATTTTTATTTCCTTTTGTAGAAGAATTGAGAATGAGAAAAATGTAACAATTAAAACAATTAGAAGTGATCATGGAGGGGAATTTGAAAACATGAGGTTTAAGGATTTTTATTTAGGAAAAGGGTATAAACACGAATTTTCCACTCCTAGGACACCACAACAAAATGGTGTGGTAGAGAGGAAAAATAGAGTTTTACAAGAAGCTGCGAGGAGTATGCTAAATGAGTATGCTCTTCCTAGTTACTTGTGGGCTGAGGCAATTAATACTGCATGCTATGTTCAAAACAGAGTTTTGATACATAGGTTTTTAAGAAAAATGCCTCATGAACTATAGTTTGGAAAACCACCATCAATCAAACATCTTAGGGTATTTGGTTGCAAGGTATTCATTTTAAACACTAAGGATCATCTAGGAAAATTCACTGCAAAAGTAGATGAAGGTGTTCTTTTAGGATATTCTCTCACCAGTAAGGCATATCAAGTTTATAATAAGAGAACGAAGCTGGTTGAGGAATCGTCAAATATAGTTTTTGAAGAATGTAAAGAGCAAGTTGACTCTAAGGATAAGAGCGATGAAGCCGAGTTTGAACTCAGGAAATTGAGGTTGAATGAGAACACTAATGTAGGGGGAGTTAAATTTGACTCCGATAATGAAAAATCTAAGTCAGAAGGGTCATCGCTTGAGCTTGTGCCAAATTGTGAGACTTTTCAAGTACCAAGATCCACAAGAATGGTCACTAGTCATCCCCTAAATCAAGTTGTTGGAGACATCCATCATGGGGTGAGGACGAGATCATTTTTTAGGAGTGAAGTGAATCAAGTAGCATTAATCTCTGAAATTGAACCAAAAGTAATCGATGAAGCTTTGCTTGATCCGGATTGGATTATTGCAATGCAAGATGAATTGGGACAATTTGAGAGAAGTCAAGTTTGGGATTTAGTTCCAAGACCTGATCAAGCTACCATAATAGGGACAAAATGGGTATTTAAAAACAAAATGAATGACAAGGGAGAAATAGTTAGAAATAAAGCTAGGTTAGTTGCCAAAGGGTACAATCAAGTCGAGGGACCTGATTATGATGAAACTTATGCACCAGTGGCTAGATTAGAATCCATAAGACTAATGCTAGCATTTGCAGCATATAAAAGATTCAAATTATATCAAATGGATGTTAAGTCAGCATTTTTGAATGAGTTTTAAAGGAGGAAGTATATGTTGAACAACCACCGGGATTTGAAAATTCTGCATTTCCAAATCACGTGTATAAACTTAAGAAGGCTCTTTATGGGCTGAAACAAGCACCTCGTTCTTGGTATGAAAGGTTGTCAACTTTTCTAGTTGAAAGGGGCTTTAGAAGAGGTCAAATTGATCCCACACTATTTCTGAAAAGAAATGGTGAAGATATATTTGTAGCTCAGATCTATGTCGATGACATAATTTGTGGTTCAAACAATAGGGATTATCTCAATGAATTTATAGAACACATGGAGAGTGAATTTGAGATGAGTCTAGTGGGAGAATTGACATTTTTTCTTGGACTACAAATCAAACAAACAAAAGCAGGAATTCATGTCTATCAATCAAAGTATGCCATGGAGTTGCTGAAAAGATTCAACATGGAGAATGTTAAGGAGGTTCTCACTCCAATGGCACAAAACACTCACTTAGATAGTGATATAGATGGAAAACCTATTGATTTAAAGCTTTATAGGAGTGCCATAGGTAGTCTTTTATACCTTACAGCAAGTAGACCTGATATAGTATTTGCTGTAGGTATGTGTGCACGATATCAATCGTGTGCGAAAGAGTCTCATTGGGTTTCTGTTAAGAGAATTATGAGATATCTTAAAGCAACCATTTTGGTTGGACTGTGGTATCCCTGAACTGAGTCTTTTGATTTGGTAGGCTATACAGATTCAGATTATGCGGGATGCAAACTAGATAGGAAAAGTGCTAGCGGGGGCTGTCAATTCTTAGGTTCAACATTAGTAAGTTGGTCAAGTCGAAAGCAACATTGTGTTGCTCTCTCCACCACTGAGGCTGAGTATATAGCCATGGGAGAGAGTGTGTCACAATTGTTATGGATGACTCACACCTTGGAGGATTATGGTTTTTCATATAAAAACGTGCAAGTGCTTTGTGATAATATTAGCACGATAAACTTAACGAAAACCCCAGTCCATCATTCTAGAACAAAACACATTGAAGTGAGACATCACTTCATTAGGGATCATGTAGCAAGAGGAGATATAATACTCAATTATGTTGAGTCTAAGGCTAATCTTGCTGATATTTTAACAAAACCTCTTCCAGAAAATGAATTTAGTTACTTAAGAAGAGAATTGGGAATGTGTGCCGCTGAGTGAAAACTCTCCTTAATCATGAGACCTAATTCATAAGTACGAAAGAAATGGGAAATTTATTTTAGGGATATCCTTGGGGAAACATCTCACACAAACCATAGGATTAACTATGCTTGTGTATTGCTAGATAGGGGTGAGATGTTAGGAACAACCAAGTTACTCAAAATATTTGTTATGATGCATGACTTGAGTAATAAGGTTGAAAATTACATAAATCATTAAGTTGACCAATTATGGGGAAGACCATTACATAATTCATGTGTATTTGGTTTTAAAATCATAATTGGACATTCCAATCGAGTCAAATTAGTTGGACACCTTAAATGATGATAAAACTCAAGAAAAATATCCCAAATATGTTAGAAATTGTCTATTAAGTGTACTGTCACTTGTAAAATGGTTTAGGGATATTAATACAACGGATTGAGGACTTAAAATACTTAACAAAATGACCTCGATAGCCACCATTTGCGAGACACGAGCGAGGCGCACTCGACGGCTAGCGCCTCGGGCACTCGTTTGCAGCCATTAGCGACCAGAATCGAGGCGCGCTCGACCGGTGCCTCAACTGGACATCTTAAAAGGGGACTTAAGAAATTCAGACCAATTTTCGCAAGTCCAGATGAGTTTTCAAACAAGTTTTCAAATTTCCAGACAAGTCTTCGCAATTCAGACCAGTTTTTTGGAAATCCAGACCAGTTGTTTGAAAGACAGAACATTTTTTGAAATTTTAGACTGGTTTCTAGGGTAGTTAAAAAGTGTCAGACTGGTTCCAGGGGACTTAAGAAATTCCAGACTATGTTAATCTCAGACTGGTTCGATTTCAGGATGGTTTAAAAATAAATAAATAAATAAATAAATAAATAAATAAATAATCAGGGTTGTTTAGATTTTAGGGTGGTTCATAAGTCAGGACAGTTTAAGAAGTCAGGCCGGTTTAAGAAGTTAGGCACAAAATCGAGGTAAACTCGATCCACGCCTCGACTGTTCGTCTGGATGAAAGCACAGAAGTGAGGCGCACTCGACTAGCGCCTCAACTGATTTATCAGTCGAGGCATTCAATTTATTGCCTCGACTGATCAACTCAGACTATATAAGGAAAACCCGCCTACTGCCTCTCCCAGACCCGATTTTTCCTTCGACTGTTCTCGCTGCGATTGCGATCTCGTCGCCCTCGCCATTGCCTCTCTCGTTTCTGGCAAGATCGACGACGACCAAAGCTTAGACGACCTCCATTGAACCCTAACTGACCTCGAGTAAGTCCTCTAGCCTCTCATTTCATTTCATAGTCAAACCCTAACCCTAATCGCGAGTTTTCTCCAAACCTAGGGTTCATCCGTGTCTCTCTCGCAAGAGAAGGTCATTCCACAGAGGTTTTATTGTCTTCCACATCACTCAAGATCTCACCCTTTTCTGATCAACGAAAATGGCACCAAAGTAAATTTCTAAACCCTTCTCTTTGGTTTCACGTTTTAGATATTATCTGGGTTAGTTGATCGGGTGCTGGTCTTTGTCATTCATCATACCATCATATGGCATTTATCTTGCATTTTGGACATTATTTTGACATCCTTAGGCAAAAACGGAAGATAGCCGAGACTAGTAGGAAGGAAACACCGAGGGAGAATCCATCTTCGGACCCATAATTTCCTTCTGAACATCATCAGCACACTTACATGACCCATAAGTTCGAGCTAATGGCTACTCGTTCTTTGGATAAGAAGTTTTTTGACAAATTTTCTAATGATGTCGACCATGTAGTTAATCATTACGGCCTCAGTAAGTTAGTTTATTGTGACCATGACATCAATATAGACTTAGTTAGTGAATTCTATAACAACCTACAAGCTACAGGCGATAGGCTCATTTATAAAAGTAGGGTAGCCCGAAGGGATATATCTTTCACTCCTGATATTCTTAGGGCATTTCTAGAGTGTCGAGAGTCGAACTCAGCTCTTGAGTGTTATCCAAGCATTCAAGAACCAGTTGAGGGATACTCTATCAATGCCATACATGAGCACTTCTTTAGGAAACCAAGACAACCTGGCCTTAATCTATTTTCGGCCATGGAATTAGCTGCTCCTGATAATGTTTTATATAAGGTCATTGTAGGATGCATACTTCCCATTGTCACTAGGGGGCAAGCAAAAATATGACCACATCATTTACTCGCATTACATCTCTTAAAAAATCACCTCGACTTTAACATTGCATTGAACATGTTTCTCTGCATAGTCCACTTCACCGTCCCTGTCCAAAAGAAACTTTACATGCCTTTTGGACATATCATCACCTTCTGGTTAGAATCCATAGGCATCAATACAGCCAGGGGCAAGGTTAAACAGATGACGAACTTTGATTTTATCAAGTGGAGAAACTTTTCATTGGCTGGAATGGTTCGAGTAAATGGGAACATTGAGTGGGCCGATGGACATCAGGCTGGTGAGAGGTGGAACATGGGAGCTGAAGAAGGCGAAAAAGAACCTCCAGCCCAAGTTAATGAACCACATTCCTCTGTGTCTGAACAGCTCGAGAAACTGGGCAAAGATTATGCTGAGTTCGTGGACTCAGTTGATACAAAATACAAGGACCTTAGTACAACAATTGATACACAACACAAGGACCTTAGTACGATGATTGATACTCAATTCAAGGAGCTTCAAACCAGGATGGATACCCGGTTTTCAGAAGTTTCTGCCCAGCAGGAGGAGATTCTTACTCTCCTACGTGCCATGATGACGGATTCGGGTCCATGATGTACTTCGTTCAGTTACGTATTGATTCTCTTTTATATATGTATTAAACTTTTGAATTCAAGAAAAATGTGTATATCAGGATGGTTGGCTAACACTTGAGTTATATATTTAAATATGTTGACTACACATATTTTGATTGAATATGACTGTTCTTGTGTATTTAGTTTTTGTATTTAGATATTATGAACAGGTTTATCACAACCATTTTTAAGGGAAATTCTGCCAAAATTTTTTTGGTTGTCTATACTTTTCAATATATATGCACAATCGATATCTACTTGTTAAAATATATTGTTGATGAATTGGATAGCTAAGGGCAATGAATTCAAGGGGAGTGATCCTATAGACTGCTCTTTTTGTATGTTTGTCAAAGGGGGAGAGATGAGTAGGTTTTAAGTTTAAGGTGGAAAGATAAGTGGAAGATAAGTGGAATAAGTGGAGCTATATCTCGTTTTGAAAATAGTATGAATTATAAATTTCCTAAAATGTCAAACGTAGTGCAAATCTATATTTCTTTTGAAATGAAAATCTTATTGCATATCTTGATCTGATGACTTGATGAAGTTCTTAATCAATTTCGAGTATATCATAATTGTGCTATAATTTCATCACCTAAAACTTAAACCATGTTATCAAACATCAAAAAGGGAGAGATTGTTGGTGCAATCAGACCCAGATGATGTTTTGGTGTTTGACAAGGGTTCAAGTCTAGGTGATAATTATGTGTTATCTCATGCGGTTGGTTGAGATGTATTTTCAGGAAATTCCTTGTAGGCTGAGGACTGGATGCAAGGTGGTGAAGACTCGGACAAGGAGTCCTGATGAATGAAGACCCGGACGAGGAGTCCTGGCAAATGAAGACCCGGACGAGGAGTCCTGGCAAGTGAAGACCCGGACGAGGAGTCCTGGCATGAAGACCCGGACGAGGAGTCCTGACATGAAGACCAAGACGAGGAGTCTTGGCATGAAGTCTCGGAGTGATTCTTGCACGGAAGACCTATGAGCGGTGGTTCACGCGGGCATCGAGTAAAAGTGCAGGTGGTAGACCCTCTCTTAGGCGTAGTTTCAACTCTAGACGAGTTGAAACGGTCAAAAATCGGCGACACCTCGGGGCTTGCAAAATCTTTGAGAAGACCGTAGCGATCGGTGCGCGCCTCGGCTGGGTTAATTCTCCGAGCGAAGCAAGCCGTGGTCGATTAAAGCCATTGCGATGCATGTTTAAAAGGAAAAACCCTTAGCGATCGGCGGCGCCTCTCGGCGATGCTTGGTTACAAGCAGCGCAGAGACTATCATTTGGGAGCTCATTGCTCTGTTTGGATTGAAACAGAAGCAAGGGAGTTTCGACTGAAGGCTCGACTAAAGCCTACCAGTCGAGGCGATGAGCCATCGCCTCGACTGGACCTAAGTTACAACGAACAAATGATGTTAATTTTGGTGAAAGACTTACCGTTGGAAGCTCATTAAATGCGAGTCGAGGCGACTCGACTGCACGGGCTGGAAAAACCCTAATCAGGCTCGATTTAAAAGGCTTACACGGCTGGTTTTCGATGACGAATTATAAGAAGCTATTACTCAAACGAGGGTTCGGGATTCTCAAGGTTTCTGATCTCAAAGGAAGTTAAAGGTTCTGAAAAGAAGAAGCTATCTAGTCTTTCACTGCAATCATTGTAATCGATTTCTTCTGCATCTTCTACTACTGTAAGTTTCGTGTAAAGTTCTGATAAACTGTGTTAAGAGGTTTCTCCACCTCCGGTGTATCACCGAGAATGAGAAGTATTATAGTGGTGGTGTACATCACTAGAGCCGACGAGGGACTCAACCGTGGAGTAGGAACTTGAGTTCCGAACCACGTAAATACTGTGTTTTTGAGCTTGTGTGTGTTGTTGTGCTTGCATTCGAGTTTTCCGCTGCGTACTAACATTGTAGACGAGCACAACGAATCAAAGAGATGAATATCGCTATTCATCCCCCCCTTCTAGCGATGCCAACGGTCTTACAGGATCAGATGAGTGATAATAGCAAAAACGAACACAATTACAAAAATCAAATTGGATATGGGAGAGTTTTGAGAGAGATATGTCATTATTTACCTAAACAATAGAACAATTCAAGAATATCATGTCTATTGGATGACCAATAAGTAAATATATTTTCACAATAAAAAAATTCAAAGAGTAAAACTTATCTATATTATAAAAGATTTAACTATTGAATCCTACCACTTATATTCTTATTTTTCATCTATGTGAGAGATTGTTAGAAAAATGAATAAAAAATAGTATCCCGTGTGATTAGGAAATAAGTCCCACATTAGAAGAAATTAATCGATGGAATTGGCTTCAATATGAATGAAAATTTACTCCCATATTGAAAGTTTTAGCACAACACTAAATGTAAATAGATGAGAGACTTTCTCTTATGTATGTATCCGTAGGAGACCTATTCACTAATTCCCTATCTAGCTTACTTGTTTGGCAGCTCAATTTTCCTATTTCACTTAGATAAGTTTAAAATTTTAAATTTAGTAATTTTGATTTATTTTCAGCCTTTAGATACCACTCTTAAAATTTTAATTCCTTTCTCTGTTTTTCCCCTATGGGACTAACAAAATATTTCAACGATTATTTTATTTTATTTTCTCCTTATTTCTTCCCTTGTTAGGAGAATTTTGTGATGAATTGCAATAACTACCTTTCACATGATTTACGTCTTCTACTTGGCAACTGCAAGAGACCTCACCGGCTTTAAAAAGTATGACAACATTTAATATTTGAAATTATGATTTTTTTTTTTCTTGTCTTTTTCTATATAACACAGCTGTTCTTCAGTACTGCGCCAATCAATCAAACCTTCAATCTCAATCCGATGGCTCCTACCGCATCATTTACCTCGAATATCTGTATACCAAGGTCAGTCGCCATGGACGACGGCGTCGACGACTGCGCCATGGACTGCATCCCTTCCCTTACCAGGCAGAGGTCCTACGCGCGCCCTCCTCTCCACGTCAGCAACTGGTGTAGAGGCTTCACCCGGGACGCCGACGACGAGTCGGACGACGACCCATTTCCCCACCGGCGGCTCGGGCCGTGGGAGAGGCTGCGCGGGGCGTGGAGGAGGATGATGGAGGACAAGAGGAGGATGCTGCGGTCCGGGAATCCGACTCACTCGCCGTGCTACGACCCGTACACCTACGCGCAGAACTTCGACGAGGGATTCGCGTCGGCGGAGCCGGACAACTTGTCAAGGTCCTTCTCGGCGCGTTTCGCCGGACCACTCTACCGAGGATGACCAACTGCGTTCCGGCCTTCCGGGTTAATTAATTCTGTCGTCTTCGTGCCTTCAGTTTGATCAATATAATTCAGGGAGCGCTAGCATTTGCAAATATGTATTCTACTGGAAGTCCGATCGCCGGTGCCGGCCATCTTTTAATTTCATCTCACAAATGCAGCCACTTCTCTTATCTTCTTGCTCTCTCTCTCTCTCTCTCTCTACACGTCTATAGCATGTGATGCTTTACGTCGAGCATTTTCCAACGCCGAAAGGGTCTACGAGTTTTGTTTTTGAGCAATGGGAAAATGGCCACCAAATTCCCCTAAACAACTGATAAAGCCTACGCCTCCCGCATGCAGTTCCACGAAGGTTTGTCTTAATCATAACGCGGCAGCCTTTACTTTTTCCTGCCCTCCTCTTAACTTTACATAAAGGGTGTTTGCGTGACTGCGGTGCCACTGCCATGCTCGTATTATTCCCTCCCCTTCGCCATCAGGGGAAGTGAAGTGGTTCATTAAACTTGCACATCAAAGTAAGTCACTGAAATTTGATGCCATATAGTAAGCCTCCTTGCTCGTATTTAATTGCCACCGAGGATTTATCTTGAACACGTGACTATGTTAATTACCAACTTAACTCACATGGAGATCGCACGTGAGCAGCCAATTACTAATCGCATTATTAATTAGGAGGTGGTGCACACAGATCAGTGCAGTCTCACGAGCGTACTTCTGGAGAATAAAAGTCATAGACAGCGTTCGTGATCACAAATCACAATGGGAACAAGCTAAGTGCAGTGGTGCTTCGTCACATGCAGTCTGATGTCTAGGTGGTTGTCTAAGTTTCATAGGAATCTATGTGCATGCCACTTGCACATGAGATAGTGTTTCCACTGTGAATCGATGTATCGCCTGTGAAAAGTATATATTTTAAGGAGTAAATCATGGAGTGGGATATATAGGGTTTGTGACCAAGTTTGGCAAGTCGATTCCAATGACTGGAATAACTTGGAAGCAAATTGATGTGGATATAACTCAGTTTATGGGACTAAGAAGTAGCCAAGGACATGAATAGAGTCCCATAGTTGGACCACACAAATAAATCGAGTCGGAAGTAGGACGACTCGAGAAGAATATAAGACATAAGTAAGTTGAATTGGGATTGGAGCAGTACTACTACTCTACTAGTGTCACGCTCCGAGAGCATGCTGAGTCGAAAATCAAACGGACGACATCTCCCCTGTACGTGGCAACATTTCGGGTTAATACAAGGCCCGTAGGCCCACAATAACAACAATACATATATATGAAAACAACAACTACACAAAACACAGCGGAAACATACTACAATCTCACAAACGACAACACACATGCATACCGGTATGACTAATACCGACTCAGGACACCATAATAAAACCAGAAAGGAAGAAAGGGGTACAACATCAATAGTCACAACTACAATCATCACATGAACAAATCCATAACGGAACACCAAAAATCCGGACTCTCGGAGTTGAGATGAGACGATGTCAGCCAGCGGTGCTCCAAGTCCATCACACGGTCGGCTACACCTGCTACAGGCGTGAAAAACCCAAGGTCCGCGGGGGTGGTGAGTAAAACTCAGCAGGTAATAGAAAACATGTATATATGTAATATCACATATATTTCAACGACATATCTAGATGTACAATAGGTATATCAGCATAGTATACAAATACAAGCATATACCGTCTAACCAAATGAACAACGAAAAATGCAGACATACCTAAAGTCTGCTACGCTACTCTGATCCAACCTGAACATATATCCAACATATATATAACAGGAAGAGTAATACCAACTCATAATCTACTCATGCTACAGGTCAAGGTATCTATGGTCTATCCAACACATACCAGTATCCGACATGACTGTATAACATATACAAGAAACATGCATGAATATGATGTATAATCAAATGCAACAAATATAATACAATCAAATGCATCATCACAATAAGCATATATATATATAGACTGCATATATATATATATACTAATCACAATCATCCATATATATATATATATACATGCATATATGTATATATATGGCAATATACAAAAATGTCATAAGTCGGCAATGCAGCATGCATGGTCATGTCGGCTCACCCTAAAGCTACCACGACCCCAGTGTGGCCTCGGTGGCTCGAGCATGACAACTGTCCCAACTCAACACCAACCACTACTCTCGAGTGACCGAGTGGGCAGTATAATCGAGTAGCATATAAGCGTAAAGAGCAAGCTACACGATGGGAGTCCCTGCTGTTGGCCACTTCGACAGTCACTACCCATGAGTGGTCGAGTTGTTGGGTTTCCTAAGACCGCGTGTGTGTTCGATCATGTTTTCGTAAATAAAAATAATAAATACTTCTATTTATTACAACACACACAACACACGCATGCATATTACAACAAGTGTAGACATAACCGTAAATTTAAATTTGCAATAAAAGGAAATTTAACTACGTTATACCTTTCGTATGACGTGTAGCGGGAACGGCATCAACCGGAACGATCCTCGCTAGAATCGTCTCTATCCGTATCCACGCCGAGTTCCTCGGGATGACTTCGCTAAGCCACGAGCTTTGTCTTCGTACGGGTTACTAGCCTCGTGTTGAAGACGACGTGATCGAGAGATGATCACGATCCGAATCCAAATTCGGATCCTAATACGAGTTCTCAAAACTCGCTTCTTCGGAGAGGTATTCGTCAACCAATTGGCCGAATCGCCGTCCACCACCTCAGAGGATTACCGGAGATCGAATCCCCGGTAAGTTATCCGCTGTCGGAGCTCTAACCGTCGTCCAAACGATGCTCCGACGAGAGGAGAAGAAGCTGTCCAGAAAACTAGACAGCTTGGTGGAGGAGTAGGCACCGGCCAAAATAAGGAAGCCAAGTGCTCACCTTTTCACCGAGGCCTAGGAAGATCACCGGAGGGTCGCCGGAGGATCACCGGCTGAAGCTTGGTCGCCGGCAAGGAGATGGACGCCGGCACAAGGGGGTGGCGAGGTAGGGCTTGGATTAGGGCTTAATTATCCATTAAGCCCTCTTTTATAGAGAACTAATTCTCTTAATGGTTATTGGATCATAACCATTAGGCCCGTTAACCCGCTCCATTAAGATAAGTTAAAATAAATCAAACCATGATGGTTTATTTTAAGTTAAAACGAACCGAACCAACTTTTGGTTCATTCGTTTAAAATAAACCAAACCCTTTGGTTTATTCTCCTCCATTGGATTAGAACCAAACCATTTTGGTTTATCCATTACGTCTTCATAAGACTCGGCCCATCCACGCTTCCATTGCGACTGAAACGATTTCATGCTCGCTTTATGTTTGGTCCAACCAAACCTAGTTTCTCTCGGTCTGAGAATCCCATTCTCAAGCTCGTTTTAAATCCTTTGGATTACGCTCGTTGTGCGTGTGACCAAATAGGTTCTCGGTTTATGTTGGCCGTCTATAATTAACCATTAATTATAGAACGATCATGAGTGACACCTAGTAGTACATCATGATCCCCAATTAACCGAAAAGATCAACGGTTGATCCAGAACTATTTCTGAAACCCTTCAGCAGCGCGAATGATACACCAAGGAGTATACCTCGTGCTAGTCTCGACAGAATTGATGGTGTCCAAATCCATCAATTCATCGACTAGGGATAATTCCGATACATCACAATTACACATGTAGAGATACTCACTAGTTGTGATCCAATCACAAATTCTCTCATGCTGTGAATCGCATCGTGGACATTCAGTAAATGAGTTTAAGATCCAATCAAATACATGAAACATGTATACTCAAATAGTGAATCTTCATTTATCATATAAATGGTTCATACATAAGGCGATTGCCTTAGGACATCTCTCATATATTACTAACAGACTCCCACTTGGCCTAATGCCAATCGCTACGGTATCCAATACCATAAGCTCGAACATGACCCTCAAACTTATTTTGAGGTAATGCCTTAGTCAAGGGATCCGCTAAGTTCCTTTCAGTGGGAATTTTCTCGATTTGTATTTCGTTCCTACTGATGATCTCTCTGATAAGATGATAGCGGCGAAGCACATGTTTGGATCATTGATGAGACCACATCAAGTTCAGAGATGAACTTCTTGATCCAAACCGCTTCCTTTGCTTCCAAGTCGCAATGTATTCCTTAGTGGCAGAATCCGCTATAGTGTCAAGCTTGGAACCTTTCCAACTTATTGCGCCTCCATTCCAGGTGAATACATACCCAGACAAAGACATGGAATCATCCTTGTCTGTCTGGAGCTGGCATCCGTATACCCACGTATCACCATGTACCCTTCTCCATATATTAGGAACGTATCCTTAGTTCTTCTTAAGTACTTAAGGATCGTCTTAACAGTCACCCAATGATCCATTCCTGGATCAGACTGGTATCTGCTCGTGACACTCAGAGCGTACGATACATCGGGCCTCGTACATAACATAGCATACATGATAGATCCTATTGCGGATGCATAGGGAATCTTACTCATGCAAATCCTCTCGTCTTCTGTGCGCGGACACATAGACTTCGAAAGGTGTACCCCATGCCTGATGGGTAAGAAACCTTTCTTGGATTCCGACATGCTAAACCTCTTTGCTTTTCGGTCTATATATGTAGACTGCGAAAGACCAAGCAACCGTTTCGATCTATCTCTATAGATCTTAATCCCGAGGATGTAGGTTGCTTCTCCCAGGTCTTTCATGGAGAATGTCTTGGATAACCAAACCTTCACTGACTGTAAGATTGAGACATCGTTTCCTATAAGTAATATGTCATCGACATACAATACTAGGAACACGAATGCACTCCCACTAACCTTCTTGTACACACAAGGTTCGTCTGGATTTTGTGAGAAATCAAACCTTTTGATGGTCTCATCAAAACAGATATTCCATCTCCTGGATGCTTGCTTCAATCCATATATGGACCGTCGCAATTTGCATACCTTGGTTTTATCAACCGATGTGAAACCCTCAGGCTGTATCATATACACGTCCTCGAGCAGGTTTCCATTAAGGAAAGCTGTTTTCACATCCATCTGCCATATCTCATAATCATAATGAGCCGCTATGGCCAGGAGCATCCGAATGGATTTAAGAATAGCTACAGGCGAATAGGTTTCGTCATAATCAACACCTTGTTTTTGACGATATCCTTTCGCCACCAATCTAGCCTTATAGGTAATCACATTACCATCCATGTCGATTTTCTTCTTGAAAACCCACTTGCACCCTATAGGCTTTATCCCTTCAGGTGGGTCAGCCAAGTTCCAAACTTGGTTTTCATACATGGAATCCATTTCCGACTTCATGGCACCAAGCCACTTATCCCTTTCTGAACTTGTCAGCACTTCTTCATAACTGGTAGGCTCCTCATCATAAATGTGTAACACGTCGTTCGATTCGCTTACGAGAAATCCATATCTCTCAGGAATATTGCGTGTTCTACCAGATCTACGAAGATGTGGTGTTACAATAGGTCCAACCGATTGCTCATCACTATGAGTTGTCGGCTGTTGTGCTTCACCAGGTATCTCATCAATGTCTATTTGAGTCTCTCGAGCCTCCTCAAGCTTGACGACACTCCCACTGTTTTCTTGCAAGAGAAACTCTTTCTCTAGAAACACAGCATGCCTTGAAACAAACACCTTTTGTTCCACAAGATGATAGAATTGGTAACCCCTTGTTTCCTTAGGGTATCCAATAAATAGACATTTATCAGACTTAGCATCCAATTTGTCTGATCAAGCTAACATAGCGGAGACAACCCCATATCTTCAAGTAAGATACATGAGGTTTCTTACTATTCCATATCTCATATAGAGTAGTTGAGACTACCTTGGTAGGCATTCTGTTTAACAAGTAAACAGCTGTCTGAAGTGCATAGCCATAAAAGGACTTGGGAAGAGTTGCATGATTCATCATTGACCTGACCATGTCCAACAAGGTCCGGTTACGCCTCTCAGATACACCATTATGCTGTGGTGTATAGGGCGGAGTCCATTGAGACAATATACCATTGTCTCTTAGATAATCAAGAAACTCTTGACTTAAGTATTCACCACCTCGATCTGATCGAAGTATTTTAATACTCTTGTCATGTTGTTTCTCTACTTCATTTCTGAATTCTTTGAACCTTTCAAAGGCTTCAGACTTGTGTTTTATCAAGAACACATACCCAAACCATGAGTGATCATCGGTGAAGGTAATGAAGTAGCTATAGCCTCCTAATGCTTGAGTTGACATAGGTCCACATACATCAGTATGTATTAGACCTAGTAACTCTCCCACTCGTTCACCTTTTCCAGTAAAAGGTAACTTAGTCATCTTGCCTTTTAAGCATGATTCGCATGTATCGTATGAATCCAATTCAAACGATTCCAGAATTCCACATCGGTGTAATTCGGACATACGTTTCTTGCTTATATGGCCAAGACGACAATGCCACATATAGGAGTCTATTTGATTATCCTTTCGAGCACTCTTGTTGCTCGCTTCGATATTGAAAATCTCACTGGATACGTCCAACGTATAAACACCATTGCTTAAAGTTCCAGTCCCATAAAGAACTCCATTCAAAGTTATGTAACAACAATTGTTACTAAAAGTCAAATGGTACCCATTTCTATTTAAACAAGAAATAGAAATGATGTTCTTTATCAACGAAGGAACATAAAAGCAATTGTCCAGTTCTAAGACAAGTCCTACAGGGAGTTCCAACAAATACGTTCCGATGGCGAGGTCCGCTCCCAACACGTAAATTTGACTCTCCCCTTGACGAGTCTTCTTCTATTCCTTAGCCCATATATTTCATTACATATATGTGAGCCACACCCAGTATCAAATACCCAAGTGTCTGAGGAAATAGAATGACAATCAATAAAGAAGATTTCTGAAGAAGATGGGGCATCCGATGCCTTATCCTTCTTCACGGACTCAAGATAAATCTTGCACTTTCTTGAATGGCTCTCCTTGCCATAATGATGGCAAGTTTCCTTTTGTGCTAGTTCTACCTTCTTAGCCCTTCTCTTCTTTCCCTTCTGCTGTTCCTTTGACTTCCTCTTAGAACCTTTCTTCGAGGAATCAACTAACAGCACCGTCCCCTGCTCATGCTTCTCAGAAGACTCCACAGTCTTCAGCATATTGAGCAGTACCACAGATGAACCTCCTAGCATCTCAGAGGTGAAGAGGAGCTTTGAGACTTCGAACCTTTTGAATCTCACTTGCTCATCAACCAACTCACAAAGATGAAGGACTACAATATGAGCATCCATATGCTCATGCTGCTTTCGTAGCTTGGGTTCCATCGTGGCTAGCATGATGCAACTCATTTGTTCAGAATCACTCACATGTTTCTGATAGGCCAACAATTGGTCCAGAGTTGCATTGTCACTAGGATGGGCGGGAAGAGGCGCTTCGAGGACATTTGCAAGCTTTTCAACCTTGAGAACAATTCTCAAGCTTCTAAGCCAGTCCATGAAGCTCGGCCCAGTCAATTTATTCGAATCCAAAATGGAACGCAAATTCAAAGACGTCATGATCAATTTATTGACCTAGAAATACAAAATGAGCATATATGAGAAAATGATTTTAAAATGCATCAATATACATTTATAAATCCCATTCATTTTTCGAATTTCAAAAACCCCAAAATCACTTCGGGAGATCATAGGTCCATCTCCGAATGGGCTGATATCCATCATAGTTATGAACAACCTTGGAGAGAGTCCAACAAGCCATTCATAACTACGACGGTAGGTATCTTCTATACCGATTGCATATCACGTATATGCAACTATCACAATGTGCTATCAACTAATTGAATGTTCACACATACATCGGGTTGTTAACACATTAACAAGTATGCATCATATGCATAGCACCCAACTTCACCTCCCTTTACATCGACCTTGGAGAGAGTCCAACAAGCCGATGCTCCAGGTTAAAGCCAACCCATTAATCGGGAAAAAGTTTTAATATGGTTAGAGCGCATTCAACCAATTAGCCCAGCTTGGAGAGAGTCCAACAACCAATGCTAACGATTGACCTCTGACTCTTACCATATTAGTATTAAACTATTCCATGGTTTGAACATGTTCGGGTTCGAGCCGGGCTTGGAGAGAGTCCAACAACCCAAACAAGAAACGGAACTCTGGTTCTAACCATATTAATGGAAGGTGTAGGCTTTAATATTGTTTAAGGGTTTTTATGTCTCATCCTCTTTGCATGCAAATAACTATTATCTACATGGCATGACATACATGACATACATCTACATGTCACGACACGTATGACATAATGTTATGCATCTAATGCAATTACATGACATACAATTATGTCATGTATATAATTTCCTTATATGTCATAACTATTTATGGAAATAAAATATGTTTAAGATTTGATTCTCCAAATCAAATCATAATTAAATTAGGAAACAAATTTCCAAATCTAATCACATATTTTATTCATGGAATTATTTGATTAAGGAAAATCTATTTAGGAAACCAATTTCCTAAATCATTAAAACTACTTATGGAAATAAAATATTTAAAGATTTGATTTCCCAAATCAAATCATGATTAAATTAGGAAACAAATTTCTAGAATCTAATCAAATATTTTATTTATGGAAAATATCAATTTCCATAAATACTTCCAACTTTCCAAAAGTGGAAGATTTCCATAAATACCTCTAGACTTTCCAAAATTGAAAAATTTCCATAAATACTTCTAAATTTCCAAAATTAGAAAATTTCCAGAAATACATTATGACTATCGCAAAACCATTTTTACGATTATGTCGAAACACAACCTGGGCTCTGATACCACTGTTGGGTTTCCGGCACCGCGGCGTGTGTGTGTTCGATCATGTTTCGTAAACATGAACACAGCGGAAGCAATAAAAATAATAAATACTTCTATTTATTACAACACACACAACACACGCATGCATATTACAACAAGTGTAGACATAACCGTAAATTTAAATTTGCAATAAAAGAAAATTTAACTACGTTATACCTTTCGTATGACGTGTAGCGGGAACGGCATCAACCGGAACGATCCTCGCTAGAATCGTCTCTATCCGTATCCACGCCGAGTTCCTTGGGATGACTTCGCTAAGCCACGAGCTTTGTCTTCGTACGAGTTACTAGTCTCGTGTTGAAGACGACGTGATCGAGAGATGATCACGATCCGAATCCAAATTCGGATCCTTATACGAGTTCTCAAAACTCACTTCTCCGGAGAGGTATTCGTCAACCAATTGACGAATCCTTCGTCCTCCACCTCAGAGGATTACTGGAGATCGAATCCCCGGTAAGTTATCCGCTGTCGGAGCTCTAACCGTCGTCCAAACGATGCTCCAACGAGAGGAGAAGAAGCTGTCCAGAAAACTGGACAGCTTGGTGGAGGAGTAGGCGCCGGCCAAAATAAGGAAGCCAAGTGCTCACCTTTTCACCGAGGCCTAGGAAGATCACCGGAGGGTCGCCGGAGGATCACCGGCTGAAGCTTGGTCGCCGGCAAGGAGCTGGACGCCGGCACAAGGGGCTGGGCGGCCAAGGAGCTTGGGCGGCAACTCCTTCAATGGGGTTGGGCGGCAACTTTTGCTAGGGCTTGGATTAGGGCTTAATTATCCATTAAGCCCTCTTTTATAGAGAACTAATTCTCTTAATGGTTATTGGATCATAACCATTAGGCCCGTTAACCCGCTCCATTAAGATAAGTTAAAATAAACCAAACCATGATGGTTTATTTTAAGTTAAAACGAACCGAACCAACTTTTGGTTCATTCGTTTAAAATAAACCAAACCCTTTGGTTTATTCTCCTCCATTGGATTAGAACCAAACCATTTTGGTTTATCCATTACGTCTTCATAAGACTCGGCCCATCCACGCTTCCATTGCGACTGAAACGATTTCATGCTCGCTTTATGTTTGGTCCAACCAAACCTAGTTTCTCTCGGTCTGAGAATCCCATTCTCAAGCTCGGTTTAAATCCTTTGGATTACGCTCGTTGTGCGTGTGACCAAATAGGTTCTCGGTTTATGTTGGCCGTCTATAATTAACCATTAATTATAGAACGATCATGAGTGGCACCTAGTAGTACATCATGATCCCCAATTAACCGAAAAGATCAACGGTTGATCCGAACTATTTACGAAACCCTTCGACTCGAATGATTCGTGCCCCATTCCCTTCACTCATCTTATACCCACTTGGTTCAGGACATGGTCTATTATGTCAGTCCCCACTAGGCTGACTACGTCACACCTAGCCCAAGTATCATTTCCTCGTCCTATGGATTCTAGTTACTCCACATGTATCGAAGAGTACCTTACTCTAAACATGTAATGCTTTGGCCAAAGACTTTAGTAACAATCCGACGAGAGGCCATGAGTATACATCTCCTCGCAAGGAGTGGTGAATCCTTTATAGGCTATTCAAACACATTCGATCACTTCGACTTATACCCAATCATCCCGGGTCCACATCTCCTTAGTGATGTTTGCTTGAGATGTCAAAGCATAAGTCTCCATGATCAAGATGACTTGAATACCGCAAGTCAAAAAAACATCGCACTTAAGCCACAGTAAGAACTTCATTGACATATCTATATATGCAGAGAACCATATGAAGTCTTACGGCTGGTCACTCCAATGAACTAGTTACCATAACTAACATCCACGATTAACTCCGGACATCACAATGTCTCCAGCCAGTGAGAATCAGCTGCTTGGATACACCAAGGAGTATACCTCGTGCTAGTCTCGACAGAATTGATGGTGTCCAAATCCATCAATTCATCGACTAGGGATAATTCCGATACATCACAATTACACATGTAGAGATACTCACTAGTTGTGATCCAATCACAAATTCTCTCATGCTGTGAATCGCATCGTGGACATTCAGTAAATGAGTTTAAGATCCAATCAAATACATGAAACATGTATACTCAAATAGTGAATCTTCATTTATCATATAAATGGTTCATACATAAGGCGATTGCCTTAGGACATCTCTCATATATTACTAATACGAGTGCCACACACGCAGGACTATGACACGCAAATTCAACTACCACCGTCTATAGTGGTAGAGTGCGGCACCACAATGCTCTGCCCTCACACCGGTTACTCCTCCTATGAGTAACCGTGGAGGCAGGATGACTGGCGACACTCTCAACTACAAGGGAGACCTCGTCCAAAGATGCATACAAATGACATGAATGCAATGTCTCACATACAGACATCCACCATAGACTCTCTATTCTACAGAGAATCATACTAACCAGATCAACGCACTCTCTATCCTGCAGAGAGTCGTACTCAACTGATCATAATACTCTCTATCCTGTAGAGAGTCATACCAATCTAATCGACACACTCTCTATCTTGTAGAAAGTCGTACTCAACTGATGGACGCACTCTCTATCTTGTAGAGAGTCGTACTCATCTAATTATAACAAGCTATGACCACCGGTCCGTAGTGACACACTAAGTATCATTCCCCTGACCATTTACACAATACATGGTCGGTGGTAACATGCAACCTAAGGGTACTAGAACTAACCCTAGGTTCAAGATATTATCTACCTTCGGATGACCTTTTTGCCCAATGTACAATCAGGTTGTCATCCGGATTTTACTATTTGCACTTAAACAATTTCTAAGTTACTTATATCACATATATGTATAACTCCTAATCATGGTAAAATAAACATGATAGCAACAATGGAGTTAATAGCCAACGGTAAAGTATCAAGCATACGATAATATGAACATATAACATGCTCATATCTATATCTAAATCTGAATGCAATTACATCTACCGGACCAGGTAGGAAATTACCCACCTGTTGTGTAGGCTATGCCGTTAGTCTCCACGTCCAAAAGACCGTCCTGTATTCAGGTCCTGCAATTTAACATACAAACATAACTAACCATCTTCTTCCATTTACTATTAATCAGCTAGCCAATAGTAATCTAGCTGTAAATGTAACATCAACTTCACAACGTAGCTTCAAACTCACCTAACTTAGTTACAGTTGCTAAATAGCTTAATCCAAATAGGAAATGGCAAGTTTACTCACATTTGTCTTCATCACCCGCACTAAGAGGCAAATTAGAAGCAACTAGCCATATTTCTTTTGCTCACGGTGAAGAAGAGGTAGGACCTAATCGTTTCAATTTAACGAAAGGTCGACGAAATCCAGTTCAACTAAAGTCTCCTCCCCTGTAATCAGAATTATATCAGATATATATACCCAATAAATCTCATATCCCTTAACCTAAAATCCACAATTTAGGTAAACAAGGGAATCATATAGTCATTACTAGGAATCGGAGGTAGCCTTCTTTCCTCGTCGCAGCAACAACACGACCAGAAATCCTTTGAACTCCCAGATCAGTGGTGATGAGAAGTGATGTACTCTGAATCAAGTTACCATTTAGATCAACACCATCAACTCCTTGAGAATAGCTTGCGGAACAGCTTCAATTTGGATCAAGAAGGTCGCAGCAGATGAAGCTGCGCTGGTCAATGATAGGAACGCGAGCAAGGAAAGGGGATCAGTGCTCCTTGCTGTTTGAATCGACGGAGGATGACATCAGTAACGATCGAGCACAAGAACAACGTCGATCGATCACGCCAGAGAGTGAGATCCGGCTCGAGGAAAATCGACGGTAGATGGTTCTCACGGCGAGGGGAAACACGACCAGCGGTGATAAGGATGCCGCGGAGAGGAAGGAGAGACACCGATGAGTTGAGCTTCATGATCGAGAGAATCGGATCAGAATTGGAGGGAAATAAAGCATCGCGACAGTGGGTGAGGAGAAGAGGCGTCGGTGCTGGACCAGCAAACAGGGGGACTGGCGACGAGGTGGCTCGCCGCTGTGGCTGGATTCGCGACTAGGGTTGTGACATTTGGCTCGCGTCGATTGGCAGTGACACACAAGCAGAAGGGACTGACGGTGAGAAAAGACGACGGATCGGCTTGCCGACGAGGCAAGCGATGATGGGCGGCGCGCGATCTGGAGGAACGGCCGGTGATCGAAGATGAAGTGGTGGCGAGTTGGCTCGGTGGCCGCGAGGGGCGTCCCTTGCGCCGAGGCAACCTCGATGGTTGGAGGAGTTCGCTGTCGCCACGATCGGGAGCAGACTGGGGTGGAGGTCAGGCGGCGATGAGCGGCGCAGAGATGTCCGATCGACGACGAAGAAGAAGCCTTCGCAGGATTTGGGGAGGAAATGATCGGGCGAGGAAAGAAACGGAAGAACGACAATAAAGGTGGGGCGTTAAGGGAAGTAAACGGATCGGGTTTACTAACGAGTTTGGGTTTAAGAAAATGAATCGGGCTTAACCTATCAGCATTAAACCCAAACCAAAATCCTTTCAATTAAACCCATAAACTTCCGTTTAAATCCAGAAAAATTTCTAAAAATTCTTGAAAAATTCCACAAGATATTTTATCAATTATCGAGGAACATTTTATTTTATTATTTATTTATTTATTTTTCCGGTATTTTACAACTAGAGAAGTGTAGAAAACAAAAATAAGTTGAGTCGAGGATATATAACTCGAGAAGTATAGAAAACAGAAGTAAATCGAGTCGGAAGCAAGGCGACTCAAGAAACGTAGAAAATAGAAGAAGTCGAGTCGAAAATAGGATGACTCGGGGAGTGATTGAGTCGAGAGCATAGCGATTCAAATTAAAGACAAGGGGCTATGAGGAGATTTCTTCCCTCACTACAAAAATAATGGTTTTTGGCGACGAAATTTGCAACGAATTTTCCAAAAAAATTCGTTGCAAAATTTTTTTGTAACGAAATTAGCAACAGAAAATTTTTCGTTGCAAATAATTCGCCACTAAATTCTGCAATGAAAATTAAAAATTCGTCGCCAAATTGCAACGAATAATTTTTTCGTTACAAAATTTGTCTCCAAATTTGGCGACGAATAAATGTTTCGTCGGCAATTTGGCAACGAAAAGAAGATTCATCGCAAATTTTTGCGACAAATAATACTTTTCGTCGTCGAATTCGGCGATGAATAATTATTTTCGTCGCCGAATTCGACGACGAATTAAACTTTCGACGCCAAATTAGCGACGAATAAATTTTTTCGTCGCCGAATTTGCGATGAAATATTTATTCGTCGCAAAACTCTCGCATGCATACTCCACCAAATATAATGAAATTTGGCGACGAATATTTTTTTCGTGGCAAATTCTGCGATGAAAAAAATATTTCGTCGCCAAAATATGATGAACATAATTAACGAATAAAATTAAATTTGGCGATGAATTTATGTTTCGTTGCAAAGTTGGCGACGAAAAGAAAAATTTGTCGCAAAAATTTTCACTATCGATCGATGTATTCATCACGACGATTATCATTGTACACCAAATAACCGACCGGTCGACTACTAAACGCTCGTGAATTGCTACAGTGAGTGGCGGTGATCGCTCATATTCATCGATCGTCAAGTGAGTAGTTGATCGTTAGTTTGGCCACGGTTCTCAGAATCAGAATCATAGTACATCACGATCGATAATATTTACTAGTCGACTGATGCCCAAAATAAATTTGGATTGCACAGTTTCTCACGTATCAGTCGACTGAATATTTACATCAGTCGACTGATACATATATTTTTACAACGAAAATTATATTTTCATTGCAAATCTGGAGAAAATTGAAAAAAAAATATTTAAAATTATTCCTTTTTTTTCTGTTTTACAACAAGCACACAACAATATTAATAAAATTATACAACAAACATTAATATGGACATCAAACAAATTTATACATATAACAAATACATCCAAATAAGGTTTAAACTAACTACCATTATCATCAGGTAACATTTAAATACAACAAACTTATAAAAACATAAATATCGTTAATGTAATAAGTCAAGTAGCTAACAATTAAACTTTCACAAATACAGTCAAAGATAACCACCATCATCATCATCATCATCAAAAAATACATCATCATTGTCTCCATGACAGGGATCAGGCGGAGGAGGAGCAGAGCCAAAAGGAGGAAGTTGATTTGAGCTAGACGTTAACTGAAGATGTTGCATAATAAATATTTGTTGCCTTTGAAATTCGTTCATCTTTCATTTAAGTCTTGAACTTTCTGAGCGTTCTCTCTCGATTCAGTTTCCTTCTGCGCTAGTAACTCTCTCAAATGATTAACCTCTTCGGTTAATTGAATTACTTGGGCTTTTGATGCTGGAGAAGATGAAGAAGAAGCACTAGAGACTCTATAGGATTTGTTGGTGCAATCGACCCAGGTCACGATTGACCAGACTCGAGTGATGTTTTGATATTCGACAAAAACGTATGACAATGTGATTGTCATGGGAAAAGTCCAAGTCTTGGGTACTTGGCAAATGGAAAGTCCAGGCACGCTTTGGCAAAGGAAACCCAAGACATGACAAAGCCAAAGAAAGCTCTTGGAAGCAAAGCGCAAAGGATAAACAAGTCGCAGACTCGGAGGGATCCTGGAGGCGCAAGGCTTTGAGAAGAGCTAGAAGGCAGAGTCTAGATCTAAGGGGTAAAATCAAGTATGAATCATTCATACTTGATGAGTATCAGTCGACTGATACGATGTATCAGTCGACTAGTCAGGTGCTCGACTGAGTCAGGATGAAACTCGACTATCACGATCGCTGGTCGTGGCAAAATCGATGTTGCGATGATCACCGATCGCCAACAGCGGCGCTTGATCGATCAAGATAAATACGGCACGTAGTGGAGTCACACTCGATCGCGGGCCCGTGATCACTGATCGATCACCGCATCACGACCGATGATAATACCGCTAGATGAAACGACTTAAATCCCGCGATCAGCCTTCTCTATAAAAAGAGGGCCAGGTGGAGGTTTTGGGGAAAATGCTTATTTCGATTCTTCCAAAGCCTCCACGAGTTTACTAGCTTTCTAAGTGATCTTGAATCCCCTCCTCTTCTCTCTAAGCCTAAAAGTTCATTCTTTGTAAAGAAGAGGAGTTGTGTTGTAAAGGAAAGCTTCTTAGTGGAATTGCTTGGGTTGATCCACCTTAAGGATCGCTGTGGAGTAGGAGCGTTATCTCCGAACCACGTAAAGGCTTGTGTTAGCATTGCTTTTTTATTTTTACATATATTATTTGTGTTTGCTTCCGCTAATTACTCTTGTAGAAATGAAAAGCGCTATTCACCCCCCTCTAGCCATTCCAAACGATCGCTAACAAGTGGTATCAGAGCCCGGGGCTCTTCTATGGATTAACAATCCGGAGTCAAGAAGATAGAGGGAAGAATATGGATTTCCAAGAAAAATTGGGTGACGACGTCAACATTCCACCTTCCTTCAACCGCGAACATTTCACATATTGGAAAGGTAGGATGGAATATTTTCTAATGACGAATATAGAAAATTGGTTTGCCGTGACTATAGGTTTTGATGCTCCGAGAGGGGAGAACGGCGAAATCCTCAAAATGAAGCGATGGATCGAGGAGCAATGGGAAAAATTCAAGACAACCGTTAAGGTAACAAAAATGTTGATTAATTTGATACCTAACGACATTTTGTCCAGATTAGGAAGCTATAGGGATGCCAAGGAGTTGTGGAACAAGTTGGTCAAGTTCCACGATAATCCCGAATCGGTCCAAGAAGACTTGGAAGAGAAGGAGACCGAAGAAGAATCATCATCATCTTCACAAGAAAGTGAGGAGTCAATTTCCGGATCGGAAGAGGTGGAGGAAGTGGAAGAAGCATCCACCTCAAGGATTGAGGGGGAGGAGAAAACCTCCATACCGGAACATCAAGAAGAAGCTTCGACATCCGGTCAAGATGAAGAAGCCCAAAGTCTAATTCCGGTCTCCACCACCGAACTAGGTAACTCAAGCAATTTGGTTTTAAATAAAAAACATATAATTTGCTTTGAGTGTAGGGAAAGTGGACATTACAAGAGCAAATGTCCAAAGAAGGTTAAGAAGACACCTCCGGCGCCTAAAAGTCAACAAAAGTCAAAGGATGCCGGTTCCCCATCACCTAAAGACAAGGAGCACATCACTTGCTTCAAATGTCGGCAACCGGGACATTACCGAAATCAATGTCCTAGGAAGAGCAAAAAGACCCAAGAAGGAGCATCACAAGTAGGGGGAGCTACTAAGGCAAACCCTAAGGTATATTTTCATAATGCTCATTCTTTAAATTCCAAGCAAAAGCATGCTAGAATTAATATAAATAACGTTGCTATTACTCATGAATCAAAGCATGCTAGGAATGATAGCTCTAGATCTATTTCAAAGAAGGAGAAATTTAGGACTAATGTCCCTAGAAATATCATTCCTAAGAAAACAATCAAGAAAATCGAAAATCATTTAGGCATTAATCCCAATAAGGGTAGACATATGTCTAAAGTGAATGGTAATGCCCAAAAACCTAATCAAAAATCATTTGGGAAATTAGAGCTAGAAAATCAAGTCTTGAGGTCAAGGCTTGAGAAATTGGAAAAGGCCCTTGCAGATATGCAAAATCAATTTAAAGGGTCAAAGTGTCAAACTATAGGATCTAGAAGTCAACAAAAAGTGTGTAAGAGGCAAGAATTATCTAGGAGACAAGGTTTGAGTCACAAACCTATGTCTAAGAAAGTAATGCCTACTTATCACAATGTTCCATTTGACTATGGAACTAAACCTAGATCTAAGAAAACCAAGGTCTTTAGGGAAATTATTCCTAAGACCAACCATAATGTGTGCTTAGTGGCTAGGGTTTCTAAGAAACCTAAGGAAGCCATTAAGAAGGTTATTAGGGAGGCAATCCCTAAGACCAACCATGGCAAGACCATAATGACCAAGGCTAATAAGCCTAGAAGGGTCATTAGGAAGGTATCTAGGGAGGTTATCCCTAAGGAATACCTAATTAATTCAATGAGCTCAAATAGATTTTGGGTTCCAAGAGCGTGATTGATTCACGTTAAATGAGTTAGAATGTGTTAATTTTGATTGGATGGGTAGTTAACTCAACCATAGCAAAGTTGACATTTTTAGGTTACTTTCAAGGTTATGGATACCTTGGAAATAAGCTTGATATTCTATTCTAAAAGATTTTAGGACGTGCCAATATATTTGAAATCATGAAAAATTAATAAAATTGGCACAATCTAGATTTAGATGTCATAGTGTGTCATTTTGATCTTTGGCACACTTTAGAAATCAATGTATCAAGAGAAGTGTGTTTAAGGTGTAGAAGTTACATCAAGAGTGATACTCAAGTGTCACACATCTTGATGTTTTGCACTTACCATAGTTCATGTATTTCACCATGTGGTTGCATGGAAGGAATGTCTAGGGTGGATTGCATCTCACAAAACAAGTTTTTTTTACCTTGATTGTGTATTTCAACACTTAGAAAGGGTGAGATGCTAGGTTTTTGAAATCATTGGATGTTAATGTTTGCTAAAATGAAATAAAATATCAAAATACATTAACGAACACATGAACATAAGTATAACATCAATATATTCAATATACGAGATTAAACATGAGAAAATGAGATAAGTTGGATAAAGAAATCAAGATTTTCTGAATTTCAGAACTGGAAATCAGATATTAGTCGACTGATCACACTGTAGCATGATATCGTGAGTCAAGCAGTCGAGTGCTGCTTCCAGAACTCAACTGGTTGCACATCGATCGTGATGGTACATTCACCGAAAGTGAGGTCATCGGTTGAGTGCTCAGCGATCAGTGGTGATCGCATCGATCGTGATATTCTTATGTACGACCACGAAGACTCGAGTCTATTCTTGAGCAGGCGATCGCGGTTTGTTAAACCCGCTAATAAGCGCCATCGATCGGTGATCGCGCACATCGATCGGCCCAGCATTGCGATTTTATAACGCCGAACCGCTAGGGTTCGGCGTCGACTTCCCATTTCTTCTCCTCTCCGTTCGCCACTCCTTTCTCCGACGAGATTTTCCGACCACTCCGACCACCTTGGTCCTAGGTTTGATAGCCTAACTCTTCCTCTTGCATTTTCACTCATCTCACAACCCTAGGTCATTCATTTTCAGCATTTTTCGATTAGGGTTAAGGCGTCGATCCTCCGTGAACTTTCCGTGGCCCCCTTTCAGTGATATCTGAGTTTCTCCCTTCATCAACCCAAATGGCACCAAAGTATAACTTTCTTCCTCTAAAACCCTAATTTTTCTTTCCATTATATTTTTGTATGATCTAATCGTGCATTGGTGCTCTTGCATGTCATGTCATTGCATTACATTCATGTAGGTGATCCCGTAGAAATGACCCACCCGAGGTCGAGTCACGATTGTACCAAACCATGTTGGTTAGGTACATCGATAGGGATTTCTTCTGCGTTATTGTAGTAGCGTTATGGAAATATTTTCATATTATCATCTCATGAAAATAGTGTTATGTAACCATGCCATCAATGATGATCTCCTTAAGGAGTTTTATCAGAACTTAAAGAAGGTAGACGATGGCCCTACCTACACTACCCGCATTGCAAAACGTGACTTAGAGTTCACTCCTGCGATATTGCAGGAGTTTCTTGAGTGTAAGCCATCGACTGATACCTTCATTTTCTACCCTACTTTTGATGCCCCCTTACCTGAGCCCTTTGATCACATCTCTTTGGATTCCATGCATGAGCATGTCTTTCACCATCCTCGCCCACCAGCTCAAAACCTATTTCCTATTACTGAGCTATCTGCACCTGACAATGTACTCTACAAAGTCATTGTTGGGTGTTTTCTTCCGATTGTGACTCGGGGTCTGGCCAAGATTCGGCCTCCCCATCTCTTTCTTCTATACGCCATGCGTCATAGGTTAGACATAAACATTGCATTGAACATGTTTCATTGCATTGTACATTTCATTACCCCTGTACAGGGGAAAGTGCATATGCCTTTTGGCCACATCATCACACTATGGTTGGAGTCTGTAGGCATTAACATCAACAGGGGGTCTCTGAGGGTGCTATCTGAGGTATACGACTGCATATCAGTTCGTAACTTCTCGTTGGTGAAGCTACGGATGGGGCGTGGGCAGATGGAGTTGGCGCATCGACCTCCACCCAGGGCACGTGGAGAGCCGCCTTTGGAGGACTATGATGATCCTGATGCTGCTGATGAGGACGATCAGATACCTGGAGATGCATCGTGGCCAGTCCATCGAATCGGCAGCCAACTCGGAGGTCGATTCCAGACTATCGCCAGACAATCGACTCTCCGCCGAGCTCTTAGTAGGCCAAGCTTCCATGGGCGCACACTTTAGTCGGATGGACGAGAGGTACACTCAGATTGCAGAGTCCCAGAGCTGCATCGAGCAGCGTCAGCTCGACATGTACGAGATGATGCGGGCCTGGACTTTGAGCCAGCAGCCTCCTCTACCTCCACTGTCTGCAGATGACTAGATCTAGATGATGTTAGAATTTTGGTTTTTCAGTTTTTGTAGTGAGATTGAGCATATCAAATCTCCATTTTGGATGTAAAAAACTGAAATCTTCTTAAATTGAATGAAATTTATGTTTGTGAAATTCATGGGTGTTTGATTATGTATTTGTGTTAATATATTGGTTTATGAAAGTTGCTATATAATGACATGAAATTTTCATCTTATCATATAACATGTCATGTCATTAGTTAAGATTATTTTAGATGTCATGTTGGTTTGAGATTATATCACATGTCATGACATCATGATTATTGGCCATGTGCTATTATTTTGCTATCATTATGCCATGATCATTCATGCATTTATTGTGATTAAAATTGATTTAAGGAAGCATGACATGACTTGGAGTCCCATTTATAAGGGAATCAAGTAGGGTTGCCTAGAAAATGCATGAAGCCATAATAATCCTAACTCCACATCTCACATCACATTGACATGTATGTGTATTTATACACCCTAGATACATGTGAGATGCTAGGATAATAAGTTAGGTTCAAGGTGCATAGATAGTGCATCTAGATGGACTTGGCTTATCTCAATCACCACTAAGAATCATGAGGAAAGCAATATGCAAGTTATGCATTTTTAGCCAATAAACCATGGTTCAAAATAGGTTTTCAAAAACATTTTATAATCAATTTAGAAAACCTTGGTGAAGTCTATCTTTTGATAGCCATCATCATTGTAAAAGTTGATACAAAGTAGATCAAAAACTTTAAAGTTTTATTAGTTTTTAAACTTTGTACCCATCTCCTATTTCAATGGCAAAAACATTTTTCCAAAATTTTTCAACTATTGCATGTGTGATAAGTAATATACGTATCAAATTTCGTGATTTTTTGATTTACGTAGATTTACTTATGAATTTCCAAAGGTCGAGTTTAATATCTAGAAATCAGGTTTTGATTATCGACCATTTGCTTCTACGATCTGATCGATGGCCAGCGTTGACTCGATTGCAACGACTATCACTTGATATTGCTTTGTGCGGTCGATGATGGGCATACTGATCACCGTAGTGGACAGTCATTGTCAATGCTGATTTCGGAAAAAACAAGGTTGTTTAGCCCATTTTCAGCTATGGTAAAGGTTCCTAATCACTCCTAACCCTAGGATATGCTTTGGGAAGCATTATAAAGGGTGAAAATCCATTGGATATGAATTAGGAAAGGTGTTAGGTCAAAATATCAAATTTGAGGTGTTGAAAAGTTCAATGTTGAATTTCTAACCTTATTTTTGATGGTTTAGAGTTCCTATTGGCTTAGGGACTTCCCAAGGACATTGTTGGTGCAATGGTCAAGGGGGAGCAAGCCTTTAGGGGGAGTTATCCATAATGGGATGATGGATGTGATTTTCTCTTCTTGAGGAAGAGAAGTATTGGGAGAGTTTCATCAATTTGGAAAATTGATGGGTTTTTGATACCCAATTTGGAAATTGGGAGAGCATATAGGATTGCCTCTCTTGAGTGATATGGAACTTATCACTAGGAAGATGGTAGGCATCCTAGGTATTTTTAGACCAAGGGAGAGATTGTAAGATCTCATTGGGACATGAGACATTGACCTCCTTGGAGAGAGAACCTTTTTGATGTATGTCAAAAAGGGGGAGAAAGATAAAATTACCAATTTGGGATAATTGGTAAGGGATTTGAGTTAGGGGCTTAACTCAAAGTTTGGTTTTTGTCAAACATCAAAAAGGGAGAGATTGTTGGTGCAATCGGCCCAGGTCACGATTGATCAGACTCGAGTTTGACTCGAGTGATGTTTTGATATTCGACAAAAATGTATGACAATGTGATTGTCATGGGAAAAGTCCAAGTCTTGGGTACTTGGCAAATGGAAAGTCCAAGCATGAGTCTTGGCAAATGGAAAGTCCAACATGGGTTGGCAAGGAAAGTCCAAGCATGGTCTTGGCATGGAAAGTCCAATATGGGTTGGCAAGGGAAAGTCCAAGCTTGAGTCTTGGCATTTGAAGTCCAAGGGAATTGATATTGGTGGCGTAAAGTCTAAGCGGTAGTCTTGGCAGCATAAGTCCAATGGTTGGCGGCGTAAAGTCCAAGCGGAGTCTTGGCGGCGTAAGTCCAATGTGCCTTGGCGGTGTAGACACCGTTAGCATGACATAGCCGATGGAAGCACCTGAAGGCTAGCGCGATGGATGAACAAGTCATGGATGACTTGGAGGGATCCAAGAGGCGTGAGGCTGATGGAGGTGGCTAGAAGGCTTAGGTCTAGGCTAAGGGTGGTCTGGGGGAACCATACTTGGGCTAAAACCTCATGTTTGAGGTGTGCCAGTCGACTGGTGCCATGTGACAGTCAACTGGACCGAGTCAACTAGGGTTTGACTGCGGGAAGTGGCCTAGTAGTCATTGCGGTGAGGCGGTGATGATCGATGGCTCGGCCGATCGATGGCTCGAGTAGTCGACTGATCGAGTGATTAGTCGACTGGTGCTCGAATTGGCCACAGAATGGAGTCTCACTCGACTGCAGTCGAGTGGAGCTCCATCAGTCGACTGATGGGTATCATCAGTCGACTGATGATGGATCCGTTGGACTTATCCAGCGTGGATCTAGCCGTTGTCTCACGACAACAGTGGCATCAGTCGACTGATAGTCCAGATTAGTCGACTGATCATCTTTTTCCAGCATAGGTTGAAGCTATATAAGGAGCTCGTGATGGAGGAAGACAGCGATTTTCTTGGGCGAAATTGAAGGGGAAAGTTGGTGCTTTCCAGTCCTTCAAAGCTAGTTCAAGGCAATCAAAGATCAAGCAATCAAAAGCTCTTATAAAGTGTTTTCCTTTACTTGCATTTGTATTTCATTATCGCATTTGCTTGTATCTATTTGATTATTGTTGTAATCATCCTGTACGAGGTTTCTCCGCCTCCGGATTGTTCCGAGAAGGAGTGTTTAGTAGTGTTTGCGTGTGCATCACTAGAGCTCGTGGAGCTCGATCCGTGGAGTAGGAACCTTGAGGTTCCGAACCACGTTATATCATCGTGTTCGTGTGTGTTTGTCTATTTCGTTATTGTATTATATCTATATTCCGCTGTGCTAACAAAATTGTAGACACGAACGCGATTGAATTCCATCAACGTACGAGAAAATGCTATTCACCCCCTCTAGCCGTTACAAAGATTCTAACAGGATTGGCTCAAAGAGCCGAGTCCAAGTATTCTTCCACTTTTCGATCCTCCAGATGCTTAGAGCCATAAATTTATATTGCTAATAGATGGCTCCGATTCGACTTCATCATCGCTTGCACCCGAATTTCTTTGTGAAAGTTCATCGTATTTCTCCTATTGTGAAAGAAAAAAAATTAAATAGTAACATAGGAAATTAAATTTTTACAATTACACACCTTTATTGTTCTAGCTCTTTCCCCACTCCATGTTTTATCCTTCTTTTGGAATGTACAGGTGAAAGTGTCAATAAATAATGACTCAGTTCCCGTCTCCTTGGCTTAAACAAATTAAACAGTTAATATTTATAAATTAGTGAGTATTAGATTACAAAATTATAAATTGAAAACACTCACCAATCGAGCTCTATGCTCATCGATATTTATGGATCCTCCCATATACGTGACAGACATAACGCCGGAGTTACAATTCTGATTTTGCTTATTTTGTTCACTCCTCCGTTTACTTTCCTCAGATCCCCAATGCGCAACAATTTTATTCCAATTCTCCTCGATTATACAGTGTGGTTTTTTATTTATAGTTTTGGCATGATTTAGTATGTTTCTAATATGATCACCACACTTTTTCTTAAAAATCCTCCTAATCTCTAGTGTTTGACTCTCCTCCCAAATAAATACCCGCTGCAGTAGAGAAAAATAAAAATTGATTATATTCACTGCAATTTCATATACTAAATGATTGAAATAAGTTACCTTGAACTCATTCCACCACATAACTTTAATTTCTTCCGGCGTGCTTGTATAAGTCATAGAAGTGCCGCCCCAATGGTTATTCACTATTTTATTCACCTCGTGAATAACATATACAAAATTTATAAATCTAACATAAACCAAAAACAAACCCCGTTATATACTTATAAAAAAACATATTGTGTTAAAAATTAAATATAGATATTGTAAAACTTGAATACTTACGAATCTCCGCACGGAGATATAAACTCTCTCGTATCTTTCCTCTCCACGAGTGATTGTTGTATCGAGGAAGAGACATTAGCAGGTATATGCTGAGAATCAGAGGATCCTGCAACTGGGGAAGAGGTGGAGGGCACATTTCCTACAAGAGCATCAGAATGTGCGGGGGCTGAAGCAGAGGAAGACTGTGATCTTCCATCACTACTACGTCTATGACCGCCACGTCGAAACTAACAATCATGATTATTAGAAGAATATTACAGGAAAAAAAATACAGTTGCATATCGAATTATTAATAGGAAAAATATGAAAATATTACCATATTTACAGCAACTGGATGACCCTAAAAAAAAGGTTCATTAGTATATCAAATATATGGAATTTCGAATAACACAGTGAATTAAAACATAATTGGTACTGAATAAAAGGTAAATTACCAATAATTAGAAATCGAAGTCTGCAATAAAATTTTTGGCCTGGTAATACGTCTAATCATCATCGTGATCGTGATCGTGATCGTGATCGCCATCCTCATCCTCATCCTCATCCTCATCATTGAAATCTTCATCTTCATACTCATTTAGTTCACTTACATCAATGTCTATTACTACGCCGCTGGGATCTCGTAACGTTGAAATATTATACTCTTCAATATGAAATGTATTGACAACTTCATCTTGTTGATATGCTATGTCTTCCTAATGTTCCTCAATTTTATTACGTGCCTTTGTTTTACAAACTGCCCACTAATCACTTTTGTCTCGTCTCAGACTAGGATACGAAGCATAAAATACTTGAATGACTTGCTGTGCTAATACAAATGGTTCGTACCTCTTATATTTTTTTTGTAGTTAATTTCAACCAAATTAAACTGTGGATGCACCCTCATGCCTTTGATAGGGTCAAACCAACGACACATAAATAAAATAACTCGCAAATCTGAGCCTGGATACACTACCTCTAAAATTTCATCTAGTAAGCCGTAAAATTCATTCCTTGCACCCCCATCAATAGATGACTGAACACAAACTCTGCTATTCATTGTAGTTTTCCCAGTTTCATAAGCTTGAGTATGAAAATTATGTCCGTTTATGAAATATGTCGGCCAAGTTTTAACCATTGAATTTGGACCCCATGACAGATGTTTTATTAGATCTTGCTCAATGTAACCATGATTATCAAGAACCTAAAGTAAAATAAATATGTGTCATCAGATAAGATTTATCAAATTTACTATCATATATACTACTTACATAATTTTTGAACCATTGTGCAAATTCTTCATCACAGAAATTATTAAACTCATGCTCCGGAAGCTCCGAATATAGAGTTTGAAAAATCCTACAATAAAATTAAATAAAACATGAACAATATTTTATGATATACGAAATGTTTAATATAACTTTTATATACTTACTCAAAATACGGCGTTACTTCTTGACAGTTCGATAAAATATATGTATGGGCTGCTCGCTACTCCGGACCAGTTAAGTATATACTTGTACAAGATCCACTTAGTCGACCAAGATAATTAAAAATTGAGAATGCCCTTAAATTTGGATCAACAGGACCCTCATCGTTTTTTTCTGCTTTCCGACTCTTGCATTAAATGTGAGGTTCAAAGTAATATGATGCAAAAGTTGTAACTTCCTCCACAATATATGCATTAACAATAGAAGCTTTAACATGAGCCTTATTTTTCACTTTTTTTTTCAAGTGATAGAGGAATCTAAGAGTAATACAATAAAATTTATTAGCAAATAAATTAGACTAAATTTGACCAAATGAAATAACAATGAGAAAAAAGTCAAAAAAATCCACCTTTCAAATGGATACATCCATCGAAATTGAACATGACCTCCAACTTTAGCCTCATATGACAAGTGAACCAAAAGATATTCCATTGAATCAAAAAACGCCGATGGAAATATCCTTTCTGTTGGGTCGGATCGATTGGCCGGCTAGAGGGGGGTGAATAGCCCTCGTTCGATGGATGTCGTAATTTGCTCGTTCTCGTTGCGTTGCTTGTCTACGATTGTCGTTAGCGCAGCGGAATAACAATAATAATACTAACAACAATACAAGCACACCAAATATGCAAGCATATACGTGGTTCGGAACCGAATGGTTCCTACTCCACGGGCGAGCTCCTCGAGCTCTAGAGATGCACACGACAATACTCAAACTCCTTCTCGACTACACGTCGGAGGTGGAGAAACCTCTCACAAGCAATTACAACAGCAATATATAAATACAAACAAGAATACAAATACAATACAAAAGAAACACTTTTCACCGATTGCTTTTGATCACTTGTTTGTTGCTTGCTTTGTTTGGCTCTTGAAGGACTGGAATGCGCGAAGAATTCCTCCAATAGCTCCACAAAAACCTTGGCGAAATCCTCCCTCTTGAGCTCCTGATCGTGACCATCAGTTGACTGGTATCGTAGCCGTTGTCTCACAACGGCCGGATCCACGTTGGTTAAGTTCCAACGGATCACACATCAGTCGACTGATGGCACCCATCGATCGTGATCATCCATCGATCACGAGTCTTTGGCGAAGCTTACTCCATTCGTGCCGTGCGGTGTCATCGATCGACCCGTCCCTTTGCGATCAATCGATGTTCCCAACGATCGATTGCCCTCCATGGCGATCGATCGACCGAACATTGATCGAACAACGGTTGAACCTATCGACCTGAAGCGATCGACTTGCACCTATGCTACCGGTCGTCGATGTCGGCTAAAACCTCAAACATAACGATGTTTGAGCCTCCGACACTCAGTCTTAGCCACTTGGCCAAGTCCACCTTATCCCTCATGGAGTTCCCCACCGAAGCTCTCTTCCCTCGGCCTACGTCCCTCGGATGCGCCAAGCGCACGGCTTCGCAACGCCATCCTTCGCGTCTCATGCCCTAGAAGTATGCTTCCCTTTGGTCTCACTCCATTCGCTCCCTGTCCGGCGGTCCCTCGGATGCACCAAGCGCACGGCTTCGCAATGCCATCCTTCACCGACTCAAGGACCCCGAGCCTAGTGAACTTACCAAGTCCTCAAGACTTCTCACATGCACCAAGCGCACGACTTCGCAATGCATTTCCCATGCCAAGCACCAAGCGCACGGCTTCGCAATGCTTTGGACTTCCATACCAATTTTCATGCCAACCCCATGTTGGACTTTCCCATGACAATCCCATGTCATGAGTTTTGTCTATCATCAAAATATTATCAAGGTACTGCTCGAGTCAAACTCGAGTCAACCTGGGCCGATTGCACCAACAATCTCCCCCTTTTTGATGATTGACAAAACTACCATCTCAAGTCTACCAATTCTTCCATATTGGCAATTCTCATATCCCAATGAGAATTCCAACGAACCCTAATTGGTAACTTGGTAACTTCTCCCCCTTTTTGACATTACATCAAAAAGGTCCTCCCCAAGGGTATGAATGTCTCATATCCCAATGAGATCTTACAATCTCTCCCTTGGAGGAACACATGCCTACCATCTTTCTAGTGATCCCATATCACTTAAAGAGAGACAACCCAATTTTCCTCCCATGAGGAAATACACATCCATCTTCCCAAGATGGATACCTCCCCCTAGAGGCTTGCTCCCCCTTGACCATTGCACCAACAATGTCCTTGGAGAGTCCCTAAGCCAATAGGAACATTAACCAGATCAAAATTAAGGCAAAGTTCAACAATGAACTCTCTTCCACCTTAAAATTGATACTCACCCTCAACCCAACTCCTAATCCATATCCAATGGATTTCCACCCTCTCTAATGCTCTCCCAAGCATATCCTAGGGTTAGGAGTGGTTAGGGGACCAAAACACACTGAACATGGGCCTAACCATGATACTGTACCGATCGATTCTACCATCACGATCGACCGACATTACACAGTCATTGATCGATAACTCCATTCTTAGTGATTTCAGAAAATGGATTTTCGAAATCCATAAGTAAATATACGTAATTTTAAAAAACTTGAAAATGCATACGTATAATACTTATCCTAAGCACTATGGGTGAAAAATATTGAAAAATTATTTTACCCATTAAATTAGGAGATTGATACAAAGTTCAAAATTTAAGAAAAGCTTCAATAAAGAGCCATCTTTGTATCATCCCATTCAATGGTGATAGCTATCAAAAGATAGACTTCACCAAGGTTTTTCAAAATGTTTTCAAAATGTTTTTCTAACCTATATTTTCTTTTTCCTAAACATCTCACTAATATCTAGATGTGTAAAACACATACAAGTCAAATTTTTGTGAGATGTGGGTTTTGTTTTGTTTATGTTTTCATGCATATTTCTAGGCAATATTATTTGAATCCCATCAAATCATGCCATAGTCCTTAACTCCATTTTAATTCATGCATGATATGATTATGGCATAGATATGATATAGATAAAAACATATGCCAATATCATGATGTCATGGCATGTGAATGAAAATTAAGCATACATGACATACAAACATAAGTCTAAACATTATCATGACATTTTTATAATTAAAAATGAGAATGATGTCATGACATGGCAAGTAAAGTATACTAAGGTATAGAATACTTAAGTGTTAAAATCAATTTGCCATTTCTAGAGATTAATTCAATTTTGCCTTAATGTCATTCATTTCCTAGTGTGCCAAAAACCCAAAATGGCACACCAATACCTCTAAGACCTAATTGTGCCAATTTAAATCATTTTTAACTTCTCAAACCATATTGGCACACCCTAATGTGTCAACTCACAATGGCTAGGTTAACCACCCATCCACTTAGGGTTGACACACCCTAACCCATTTAGCGTGAATCGATCACGCTTTTAGGAACCCAATATCTATTGGAGCTCCTTGGGTTAACAAGGTATTCCCTAGGGATAACTTCCCTATATACCTTCTTAATGACCCTTTTAGGCTTTGAAGTCATAGTCTTTTGGGTCTTTCCTAGGTCAACTCTAGAGGTGACTCCTCCATTGACCTTCCTAGTGGCCTTCTTGGTTTTTCTTAAGTCCTTAGCCACTAAGCAAATACCATGGCTAGTCTTAGGGATAGCTTCCCTATTAGCCTTGGCTTTTCTAGACCTAGATGTGGTTCCATAATTAAATGAAACATTATGGTAGGACATAGGTTTGTGACCCAAATCCTTCTTGCCCTTAGATGTTTCTTGTTTCCTAGGTCTTGACCTTTGTGACCCCTTAACCGAGTTTGATATTATTGCTAGGGTCTTCTCCAATTTTTCTAGCCTTGACCTCAAGGCTTGGTTCTCCACCTCTAATTTCCTCAATTTTGAATTTTCATTAGGTTTAGGGGAAATGTTCTTCTTTTTAGGCATATGCCTAGATTTCTTGGGATTAACACCCAAGTTTTCTTCAATTCTCCTAATTGACTCCCTAGGTAAAATAGATCTTTGAGTCCTAGGTTTGTCCTTAGAGAAACTAACATGCTTGGCACCTAAGCAATAAACCTTATTATTTCTCTTAACATGCTTTTCATTGATAATAGCAAGAGAACTAAAATAATTTTTAGCATGCTTTTTGACTTTAGGAATTAAAGATGCATTAACTAAAAGTACCTTAGGGTTAGCTTTAGGAGCTCCCCCTACATGAGTTACACCTTCTTGCCCTTTCTTCCTCCTCCTAGGGCATTGGCTTCAGTAGTGTCCCTTTTGATTGCATTTGAAGCACACAATGTGCTCTTTGCTCTTGATTTTGGGAACACCGATATCGTTTGACTTTGGGTTGACTTTTGGTGTCGATGCCTTCTTCTTAGCCAATTTAGGGCATTTGCTCTTATAATGCCCTTTCTCCCTACACTCAAAGCATATTATGTGATTTTTATTTAAAATAATAACACTTGAGTTACCTAGGGAGGTGGTGGAGGCCTCTTCATGATCTTCACTTCTCCCGGATGTGGATGCTTCTTGTTCTTGCTCCGGGATGGAAGATTGCCTTTCCTCCCCCTCAATGCTAGAGGTGGAGGTCTCCACCAAATCATCAACATCTTCAAATGTTGTGGGTGCTTCTTCTTCGGCATTCTCCTCTACTTGTGCCGATTGGGAATTTTCTTGGAATTTCATTACCTTATTCCATAATTCCCTTGCATCCCTATAATCACCCAATCTAGACCAAATAGTGTTAGGCAACAAATCACTAATCAATTTGATTACCTCAAGATTTGTCTTGAAATCCTTGACTTGGTCTTGGGTCCACCTAGACTTCTCAATGGGCTTGTTGTATTTGTCCCTAGGCATCTCAAAACCATTTTCTATAATAATCATATAATCAAAATCGGTTTCGAGATATACCTCCATCCGTTTCCTCCACCAAGCAAAATCTCCATTGAATTTCGGTGGATGGATGAAGCCGGCCATTTTAGTGCTCTCGCGGCGGTTAGTCCTTGAAGAGCGACCTCAGCTCTGATACCACTTGTTGGGTCGGATCGATTGACTGGCTAGAGGGGGGTGAATAGCCCTCGTTCGATGGATGTCGTAATTTGCTCGTTCTCGTTGCGTTGCTTGTCTACAATTGTCGTTAGCGCAGCGGAATAACAATAATAATACTAACAACAATACAAGCACACCAAATACGCAAGCATATACGTGGTTCGGAACCGAATGGTTCCTACTCCACGGGCGAGCTCCTCGAGCTCTAGAGATGCACATGACAATACTCATACTCCTTCTCGACTACACGTCGGAGGTGGAGAAACTTCTCACAAGCAATTACAACAGCAATATATAAATACAAACAAGAATACAAATACAATAAAAAAGAAACACTTTTCACCGATTGCTTTTGATCACTTGTTTGTTGCTTGCTTTGTTTGGCTCTTGAAGGACTGGAATGCAGCAGCAATTCCCCTCCAATAGCTCCACAAAAACCTTGGCGAAATCCTCCCTCTTGAGCTCCTTGATCGTGACCATCGGTCGATGGTATCGTAGCGTTGTCTCACTGGCCGGATCCACGCTGGTTAAGTTCCAGCGGATCACACATCGATCGATTGATGGCACCCATCGATCGTGATCATCCATCGATCAGTCTTTGGCGAGCTCGACTTCATTCGTGCCCGTGCACGGTGTCATCGATCAGGCCGTCCCTTTGCGGTCGGTGATGCTCTAACGATCCGCCCTCCCATGGCGGTCGATCGATCACCAGACTGATTCAATGAACACCGGGTCGAACCCTACCAGAGCACTGATCGCACCTATGCTACCGACCGATGTCGGCTAAAACCTCAAACATAACGATGTTTGAGCCTCCGACACTCAAGCCACTTGGCCAAGTCCACCTTATCCTCATGGAGTTCCCCACCGAAGCTCTTCCTCGCCCACGCCCCTGATGCGCCTAAGTGCACGGCCGCAACGCCATCCTTCGCGCCTCATGCCCTAGAAGTATGCTTCCTTTGGTCTCACTCCATTCGCCTTCCCCGTCCTACGGCCCCTGATGCACTAAGCGACGGCGCAATGCCATCCTTCACCGACTCAAGGACCCCGAGCCTAGTGAACTTACCAAGTCCTCAAGACTGCGCACTCAAGAATGCATTTCCCATGCCAAGCACCAAGTGCACGGCTTCGCAATGCTTTGGACTTCCATACCAATTTCCATGCCAACCCCATGTTGGACTTTCCCATGACAATCCCATGTCATGAGTTTTGTCTATCATCAAAATATTATCAAGGTACTGCTCGAGTCAAACTCGAGTCAACCTGGGCCGATTGCACCAACACTTTCTAAGTTACATATAATAATAATGTCTCTTTCTAATGTCTCCATGTGTGAATGACTCCGTACTGTCGAGTAGATATCATGAAAGGAAATGCTTAATTCCGTAATTGCACCCCAGACAAAATTTGGTAACAGTTCCTTCAAAGCAATAGGAATTAATCTTTCCATGAATATATGACAGTCATGACTTTTAAAACCCATAAATTTGCATTCCTTAAAATCAACGCATCTACCAAGATTTGAGACATAACCATCAGAAAATCTCAATGATTTCAACCATTCACAAACAATCCGCTTCGATCCTTATTCAATGTATAAACTGCTTTCGATTTTGGTCCCCTACTATTTGTATCAACATCAAGGGTGGGACGTTTACATATGAGACAAATCTTTTCTTGCATTCAGATTGTCTTTTGTTTTTCCAGTTGTATCCATTACCGTATTTATCAAATTTTCAAAAATATTCTTCTCAATATGCATTAAATCAAGATTGTGATGAATCAAATTACTCTGTCAATACGGTAAATCCCAAAAGATATTCTGTTTTGTCCATTTATGCGTAATTCCATAGTCATATGTTGTAACATTTGGGTCTTCAATAACAGATGGAAAGTTAATCACTCTTTGCCATAAAATTTGACCGGTGAATCTCAATGGTGGAGGTGTTCTTTCAATTCTATTCTTAGTAAATTCTTTTTTATTTCTTCTGAATTTATGTTTTGGCGGTAAAAATTGTCTATGACAATCAAAATAACTCGGTTTCTTTCCGTGTTTCAATCTGAATGACTTTGATCTCTCCATATATATTGGACATCCTAAAATCCCCACAGTACTCCAGCTCGATAACATCCCATAAACAGGAAAATCATTTATGGTCCAAAGAAGTGCAACTCTCATTATGAACAGCTGATTAGTATGGACATCATATGTGGAAACACCCACGTCCCATAGTTGGATCAACTCGGCAATCAACGGTTGCATGTAAACATCTATTAACTTATTTGGATTATGAGGGTCAGACACAATCAATGTTAAAAACATATAAGGTGTTTTCATACACATACCAAGAGAAAAGATTGTACGGAGTTACGATAATTGGCCAGCAAGAATGCGTTCTTCTTGATTTGCCAAATGGAGCAAATCCATCAGCACATAGCCTCAACCTGATGTTTCGGGTCTTATTTGCAAACTCAGGATATGTTCGATCAAAATTTTCCATGCCTCTGCATCAGATGGATGACACATTAACCCATTCTCTGTTTCATGATTTACATGCCAAGTCATGTGTTCAGCAGTCACCTTCGAAGCATAAAGCCTTTGCAATTCAGGAGTTAATGGCAAATAAAACATTTGTCTGAATGATTTTAATCGCTTATTACGATTTGATCTCGTGGTACTCTTGTACCTGCATTGACTACAGAATTTGCAAGTCTCTAAATCAGATTATCTCCCCAATATAGCATGCAACCATTTCTCGCAAACATCAATTCTTTCAGACCGAAGACCCAAATCTTTCACAAGTTTTTTCATCAGAAAAATCATTCGCATTATGTGATCACGTGGCAATACTTCTCCAATAATTTGAACAAAATCATTAAAACATTCTTATATATTATGCTCACTTTAACATTCAACAATCTTAAGTGAGAGATAATTTTATGTGATTGTCACAACCGGACCACACGGGTTCATCTGCAACTCTCAATACTTCTTAAAATTTTATATATGACTCGTTGTACACATTTTCATTACCACCAGTAATTTCTACCTCCTCCAACGGTGTTGAATAATTATTATACATGTGTTCAAATGCTTGAGGATAACTAGAACTTGTCGCGTTTGGTTCGCTATTCAAATTATGACCAACTGCATCAACTATCATCCTCTGGTACGGATTGAATTGATCGTAATATACTTGCTCTCCACTACTTGTCCTTTGTATGTTTCGTCCAACCTCTTCATCGGATATAAACAGTTCACCATGACAAGTCTAATTATAATAATTCGGCGTAAAAATAAATCTACAAAGATATTCTTGAACTATTACATTGGAAAAATTTACCATTATGATATTTTTTGCGCGGACACCTTAATTTATTCTCATCCATAAACTCAACATTATTATTAGCATATCTCAAAAATTGTTCCAACCCAAATATAAATTCATCGGTTAAACCACGATGTTCTGGTAAATTCTTTTTATACATCCAACTTCGATCTCTCTCTATCGATCATGTTTTCGAAATTATATCAACGATTAATTTTAATTTCTTCCAAACTTCATCCATATATATATCAATCTAACCATAAATTTATATTCAACATTAATTAAATTTTTTTAATACTAAATATGATTTTGTGTGATAATTAATTGTAAATTATAATATCATTTCGAACAATTATGATCTATTAACAGTAATTAAATTACTTAGAATCAAAAATTAAGAATAAAAATTATAATAGAATTAATAATACTGTAATTAATGTTATAAACAATATTTTTACACGTACCTGTCCAAATGGAAACAACGTGCGGCTAGATGAACACTTGACGAACACCTTCAAAGTAGAACAACCTATGAAAAAAAATATTGTATTTAGATTAAGACACACACACACACTATATATATATATATATATATAATTATTTTAAATAACATTTGAATTCATGATCGAAATCACGCGATAACTGCCAAGCACGCGCAAGGTGCAACAAGTATGTACGGCGCGACGTAACCTTACGCGAGCGAGTCCTCGTGCGCGACGGTCGTGAGTGTGAGGACACGTGCGTGGGCACGCATGTGACGACCGTGAGGGAATGCGCGTAGCGCCCGCAAAGGTAGGCGTACGACGACTATGTATACACTGCTGCCGGGCTAGGGCACGCGCGCTGCGCCGCCGTGAGCACACGTGGGAGCGCCGCCACGAGCACACGCGACAACTAGCGCCGCCGCGAGCTCACGGTGGCACCTGCTGCTGTGCGCGATCTCGCGGCAAACAACGCCGCACGCTGCGGCAAGCGGGGCCGCGAGCTTGCGCGCGGTATTTGCGCGTGCTCGCGGCCGCGATCTGCCGCGAGCTTGCGGCGGGATTGCCGCGAGCTTGCGGCGGCGTGCTCGTGGCGATCTAGAGAAGGAAGAGACGTACGGACGGTGGCGGGAGGAGGACGAGCGCGATCGAGCGGAGGAAATGGAGAGATTGGGTGCGTCGGGGCGGGATAATTAGGGAAAATTTTGAGACAAATATTTTTTCGTCGCTAATTTTTGTCGCCAATTTGGTGATGAATCCTATATTCGTTGCAGAATCTGCGTGAAAAAAATCATTATGAGATATTTGCAGCGAAAAATATTTTGTATGAAATTTTAGCGTGAAAAAATTAAATGTTAGAAATTTTAAAATTTTGTAACAATTTTTTTGTTGGAAATTTAGTTATAAATTTGTGAAACATAAAATTAAATCATAAATTTATAGATTCTGATTTGCAACGAACTATTTTCGTTGCCAAAGTTCGTCGCCAATTTCATGTTTTTTTGTAGTGCCTATGCGAGGTATATTTTGTTCCCTAACAATACCTCCTAAGGATAATTATAGCATACGTGGCATGCCACGTGAAGATTTCTGATGGAAGTTATCTCCTAACGACCTACCAAAAGGCATTACTAGGGTGGCCGTAGGGAAAAAAAAATGTCGAAATTACTATAAAAGAACAGGATTAAGGTACAAAAACTTTCTGAACACTATTGACAAATAAATATTATTCATCTATTTTTTCTTCTTTATTTTTTTATCTGACTTAAATATCGAAAAATCGTAGTCGGAACACCAACGATCATCTGACTCATATTAATTTTGACAAGATTACTGCTACGATAGAACCCTATCTCTCCTGAAGTTTAATTTGGCAAAAAGTATCCAACTAAGCGACGACATCACAAATATTTTGGAGGTGCCCTCTGTATAAGTTCCTATATATAGAGATTTTTCTTTCACTTTTTTATTTTCTTAAATTTTTTAACAATTGATAATTATTATTAGTAGTAGTATTTAGTTGATATTTATTATAACTCAGTAGGAACTTTAAAGTTGTATTGGCATTTGAAAATTTTGTCAGTGAATTTTTGTTGGATTCAAAAATTAAGATTATGAATTAGCTTTTATATGAATTAACTTGGCTTGATTTGGGAATTATTTGGTCCAATTATGATTGAACCATGGCTGAATCAACAATTATTTTGGTTCAGTTCAAGGCGGAAAGCAAGGTTAAGTTTTAGTTTGTGGCATTTTTGAGGAGCATATTGTCATGGACTTGCTTCTAACAAAATTGCTAAGTAAGACTAACTCGCTAGAAAATCCCATACAAGAGAAGTTAAAAGAGAGATTGAGAGAGTCCAAGAGATTAATAAGCATAGAGAAATTCTTATTCTTAAGAATGAATTACAAATGAAAAGGAGGAAAATATTTATAAGCATCCTCCTCCCAAATAAATAGTCGAGATCATTTTGATTCAATGGGGTATATCATTATTAGCCTAGAAAATTTCTAAAATATCTAAATGATAATAAGATTCTAGAAAGTTATCTAAAATGGTTTCAAGGAAGGATCTATAAAAAAAATTAGGGTTAAGAGATTAGTCCAAGGGTGGATCAAGCATTTCTCTTTGGCTTGAAATTGGGCAAGTTATACAATTTTCCCTCACCTAAGCTCACGACACGTTCTATTCCTTATCGTATTTGATGTGCTTGGTAAATTGCTACAATGCATCCTCGTATTCGCCACTCACCTCAATGTCCAATAGATTCTTCCATTCTACAAACTATTCAATATAGTTTGAAATTCCTCTCCTTTAAATGTACTACTCATCTTAGTAAAAGAAGGCGACTATAGTTATTGGTACACAATTTGACTTGTTTCTGTTTTGGATCATCCTAATATTTTTGATAAGATTTAAGAACGCTCACATAGAAAATAGGATGGATCTTGAGCTTTGCTAAAAGTTGAACTTGGATAGATTGATGGATTTTTTGGATCCGTTAATGGATCGTGCATCCACATATGTAATCAAACAAATGAAAATAAAACAATTCGAACACAGATCTTGTTGAATGATCTACAATAAGTATGCGAAACAAAACGAAAAATGAAAGCGTATGTAATACAATAACTATGCACTGAATTCGAGACATCGTCATAAGAATATGAAGTCGGAAGAAGCGCCGCAGGCTTGATCTTCCACGACGAGAGAGTCGGCCCGTATGCTCTACCCGATGAGGAAAAGAGTCGGTCGAATATTCTTCTCTTGCGGGGATCACACTCTTATATAAAGCTAACCCTATAACCCATTAACATCCCATCAATGTTAACGGTACGGGTTAATGGGTTTTACACATATGGATCCAAAATCCATTAATCCACATCCAATAACACAAACCCATTAACTGAAACCATAATAGTTAGATCACTTTAATCAGTTTGAACCAATACGATGCAATCGGATGTGTTACTGAAGAATCACATATAAGTCTACCCAACAATCTCCCACTTGGGTACATGTGATTCAATGTAACATAATCGAAATTCCTTAGTTATGCATATCATGTCGTATTGAACTTAAACAATTTAATCCATCAACTTCATTAGTATATGACTAAAGTGATCGTTGCTACTCCATATATATAATCGGTAGTAGGACCCATCAATAATCACGATACCAATATTGTCAATAACATAGATTTGATGTGAATGTGTAGTATGAGAAACGCATGAAATGTGATCTGCACATGTCTATTCTCAACTGATTCTCTTTATGATCCAAAATCGGATCTGATCATGTTTACAAGCACTATATGCTAAATTGCATTAATAAATTATGATCACCTTATGACTCAATAATGAGTCCTACATCATATTTACAATCACCATATACAAATCGCATTAGTAAATCACGATGTTTCTTTATTCAGAGTGTCAACAAATACACATGTAAAAAAGAAAACTTTATTCGTACGATAATTAAAATTTATGTGTCCATTAAATACATAGAGCATTTAAAATAATAAATAAATATAGACTCCCACTAAACGGGTATTTCATTCATATGAAGGACCCCCATATGCAATACATGCTGATGAAATACCTTGGGTAACAATCCCTTGGTGAGCGGATTTGTTAACATTGAGTTTGTCTGAATATGCTCTGTCATTATTTGACGACTCTGGACTCTTTCCTTAACCGTCAGGTACTTGATGTCGATGTACTTTAACTTCGATGAGCTGCGGTTGTTTTTGGAATAGAGTTCTATAACTTTATTATCACAGAAAATTTTTAAAGGTTTATCAACGCCATCAATGACCTACAATGATATGATAAAATTTTGCAGTCATATCCCATAATTTGATACTTCATAGAAGGCTATTAATTCTGCCTCCATCGTGGAAGTTGCTATAAGCATTTTTTTGATGCTTTTCCATGATATAACTCCTCCAACAAGCATGTAGACAAAACTTGAGATTGACCTCCTGCTATCCAAGCATCAGACAAAATCAGAATTAGAATATCCAATCACCTCCAACTAACTAGACCTCCGATATGTGAGCATGAGTTCTTTGGTTCTTTGTAGATATTGCATTACCCTCTTTACGACTTTCCAATACTCTGGTCTAGGGTTATTTAGATACCTACCTAACATTCCAACAATATACGCTAAATCCGGACGTGTACAAACCTGAGGATACATGAGACTCCCTACTGCAGATGTATAAGGAAGTTTCTTCATCTCATTTATTTCAAGTTCATGTTGTGGATATTGTTGCAAGCTAAATTTATCACCTCTAGACATAGGTGTGTCTCCAAGTGTACAATTTTACATGTCATACCATATGAGCACCTTTTTAATATAGGCCTTTTGTGATAATCCAAATATACCCTTGGATCTATCACGATAAATCTGTATGCCTAATACAAAAGATGCTTACCAAGGTCTTTCATTTCAAATTTACCTGATAGAAATGACTTGGTCTCATGCAGTAATTGTTTACAATTGCTTGCTAACAGAATGTCATCCACATATAGGACAAGTATCACAAACTTGCTCCCATTGAACTTGACATTGATCAACTGGATTCTCCTTAAAATCAAATGAAGCAACCACTTGATCAAATTTCTTGTACCACTGACGGGATGCCTGCTTTAAGCTATAAATAGACTTCTTCAACTTATATACTAAGTGTTTTGAATCATCAAATTCAAAGTTCTCTGGTTGCACCATATATATAGATTCTTCAATGTCTCCATTAAGGAATGCAATCTTTTCATCCATTTAATATAGCTCCAAATCATAATGAGCTACAAGTGTCATGATTACCTTTAGGGAGTCTTTCATGGATATAGGTGAGAAAATTTCCTTGTAATCAATATCCTTCTTCTGAGTGAATTCTTGGATACAAGACGTGCCTTATATTTTTTGATATTGCCTAGTGAATTCTGTTTGGTTTTAAATATCCATTTACAACCAACAGGTTCCAACCTTTCAGGCAATTCGACTAGTTCCCATGCACCATTGTCTATCATAGACTTCATCTCATCTTTCACGGGTTCAATTCACTTTTCAGGATTAGAGCACTATTTGACTTCCTGGAAAGATAAAGGCTCATCTTTTAGCCCTATGTCAAACTCATGCTCTTGGAGATAAGCATAATCACGTGAAACCCTGAATCTCTTTTCTCTAGTAGATCGCCTTAGAAGCACTTCTACTTGAGGTATTTGAGGTGCTTGAGGAACTTGCTCAACCATCAGAGGGTGTACATCAACCTAAGCAGACGGTTCCTCAACTTGCATAGGGGAGGATACAAAAACATCATGAAGTACTACTTGATGCACGCGAGCACGACTCCAAATCTCCAGCTGAGACCGCCAATGACTTGAAGCGCTTGCTCACGCTCAACGTCTGCAAGTACACGATTATCGTCAAGTAATAAAATATTGATCCCACAGGGGTTGATAATTGAGTACTAGTTTACTAAGTGAATATATATTGTTAAGACTGAATCAACTAGTTGATAAGCAAGAAGTGTCGAAAGGAAAACTAGAGGGTTAAGAGATCACTTTTACAGGGACATCACTATCATTGGATCCCTGTTATGATCGCCTAGAATGATTCTAAGATTTCGATTTCACCTAAATGATTAAAATCATATGTCTTACTCCTATCTCTCAATTAATAGTTGTTCATGTAGGTAGGATATTTATTTTATTTTACACGATCTTTTGGAACTATACTGAATTATCCTATTCCTAGCCAAATTTCCCTTTCAAATCGTCAAAGCTCAAGGGGTTGCTATCCTTGGGAAGCCCCCTATCACTGGGTCCCACAACCCTTCTAGAGTTGATTTCTCCTACTTTGGGTCTTATGCTAGAATAGGTTCATTATGTTCTATGATACCTATGGGCCCTTGCAGTGAATCAATTTACTTGTGGGGTAACCTTAGTCACACAAGGAACTTGTCACTAGAACCCCAACGGATTAACTCCTCACTCATAGTTGATTCCCCCACGTCTCAATTCTCTATGATTTGGAGGATTGGGTTCTCCTTTCGGTCCTTCCCCATACCTCTAAAATACGACCAAGTTCTTTTGGGCACCTAAATCGGATTAACACAATAAAGTCGAACCATGAACAATCATATCATAGAATATAAAATAAGCATACATAATGAAAGCAATGTAAGATAACATAAATTCATTGTATACATATATTTACAAATCAAGATAGGCAACTCCCTAATCAAAGAATCATAGAAACTACTCCATAAATATAAATACAACCATAAGACGTCGACAAAACAAGATTCAATCCACAGGAATTGCAGATAAGGAGAGAGAAGGGCTTAGTCTTGATCAAAGAGAGTCTTTGGTTGCAACTTACATTAGAATATGGAGTAGTGGCATCGAGATCTCCTCCTCTGGCGGTTAGGAACCCTTGGACAACCCCCTTTCGGAGTTTTGGAGCCCTAGGGTAGCTCCCCTCATGATCCTCACAATCCCCAGCCTCTTGGACGAGTTTCCTATATATAGAGGTGGCTCTAGCTTTCCATAAATGCTAAAAAAACCCTATTTCCTCGAAATTGCGGCACTGCCACACGACCGTGTGAATTTCACACGGTCGACCATGTGCAAGGCTGGAAACCACTGAAATCTAGGCTAAAAATTGGGCTGCAGAAAAAAAATGGTCGTGTGAAATTCACACTGTCTGTCGTGTGTCACTCTGGAGCCTCCGTTTTGATCTGTTTCACTTCAGGAACATGCTCATGTCTTAGGATACGACTAGAGTGTGTTTCCTAAAGTCTGTGCTCCATAAAATGTTTTATTTTTGCTTCAAAAATATCATCCTACACATAAAATTCACAAAAAGTAGATCTCCAAATGAAGATAATAGAAAAGTGGAGTAAACAAAAATAATATACAATGAATACCCTAAAAATGAGGTAAATGTTAGGAATTGGACGTCGCTAGAGGGGGGTGAATGGCGCATCTTCGTAGACTTGACGGAATTCGATTGTGCTTGCTACAAACATTAGTTGAGCAGTGGAAATAACAATAACAATAACAAATACACACAACGACACAATAAACGACAATATAATGTGGTTCGGAAGCTTAGGGTTCCTACTCCGTGGATTAAGCTTAAATGAACTCTAGCAATGCAAATGACACCACTAATAAAAAACACTCCTTCTCGACAACAAGCCGAAGGCGGAGAAACCTCTGACAATAGATTACAACAGTAATACAAGATAAAATAAGCAAATACAAATAAAATACAAAAAACAATGTAAAGAAAACTTTACAACTATTGCTTTGGATGCTTGGTTGTTTGATTGCTTGAACCACACTTGAAGATCCTGATTTGCACCAGCAAATCATTCCAAATCGCCCAAGAAAATGCTCAAAGAACCATGGCGAAATCCTCCACGAGCTGCTCCTTTTATTCTTGCATCGGTTAATTTCTACCGATCAATTGCCATAAGGCCCAAATGATCACAATAGTGTTGTTGTCTCACAACGAACTTATGATTGCCTCAGCCCAGAATCAATGGATACACCGGCAAATGATCGCCATTACCCATCACCAACTTCCTAGCTCATAGTGACTAACAAGTCGACTACCAAGCATTCTTCTCCCACAACCTTGATCGCCATCCATGGGAGTTGACTGCTCAAGTCATTAGTTGACTGTCGAATGTTGGTAGTCGACTTCTAAGGCTATTTACTGTAGTCGAACGCCAGTCGACTCTCAGCAATCAACTGATCAAAACCCCAGTTGACTACTATAAGTCGACTCGGCTGCCAAGTGTCAAAACACTTGACCAGTCACCTAATTCATAATCCCATCGATCGACAAACCTCAAACATGAGATTTAACCCCAAGTATGATGCCCTCATAGACTACCCTTAGCCAAGACCTAAGCCTTCTAGTCACTTCTGTCAGCCTCATGCCTATTGGATCCCTCCAAGTCATCCATGACTTGTTCATCTATACGCTAGCTTTCAGGTGCTTCCATCGGCTATTGTCATGCTAAGATGGTGTAAATTGCCAAGGCACATTTGGACTTACGCTGCCAAGACAACTGCTTTGACTTTACACCGCCAAACCATTGGACTTATGCTTCCAAGACTCGCTTAGACTTTTCACGCCAATATCAACCCTTGGATTTCCTTGACAACCCATGTTGGACTTTTCATTTGCCAAGACCCATGCTTGGACTTTCCTTGCCAAGACTCATGCTTGGACTTTCTATGCCAACCCATGTTGGACTTTCCAATTGCCAAGACTCAAGCTTGGACTTTCCCTTGCCAAGACTCATGCTTGGACTTTCCATGCCAAGTACCCATGACTTGAAATTTCCATGCCAAGTATACAAAACTTGAACTTTCCATTGTCAAGTGTCCAACTTAGACTTTTCCATCATATAGTCAACCCCATATTAACTATATAGTCAACCCATTATCAAAAAATGGTCAACTCATTATCAAACATCAAAACACTAACATCAAATCACTACTCGAGTCTGGCCAATCGTGACCTTGATCGATTACACCAACAATCTCTCCCTTTTTGATGTTTGACAAAAGCCAAACACCTTTGAGTTATAACACTAACTCAATCCAATCCTCCCAATTTTCCAAATTGGGAATTCCCAAATTCTCTCCCTTTTTTGTTAGGACAATCAACTCAAGTATGGTTTAAGATTTTGATGTGTGTGGCAAAGGTTTAAGTTGGGATGTTTATGTGATTTGATATGTGTGTTAAAGTCGTACAGGACTTAGTAATTCACACATGTTTTGGCTTGACGAAAGCATTGGTGGGTTCACCATCTCATGGCTCGGGTCTTTAAGTCGGTGAAGGACGACATTGCGAAGCCGTGCGCTTGGTGAATCTGAGGGACCGCCGAACGAGCAGCATTGGAGTGAAGCCAAGGAAGTAGACTTTAGGGCGATACGCGAAGGATGACATTGCGAAGCCGTGCACTTGGTGCATCCGAGGGATGTGGCCGGATGAAGAGAACTTCGGTGAGGGACTTCAAGGGAGATGAGAGAATGAGCGAAGTGTAACGTAGCTCATAGGTGAACTTGGCCGAATGGCTAAGTCAAGAGTCGGATGCTCAACTGAGTGGGTTGAGATTTACTCGACAAGTCGGATGCTCAAACTAGGGTTTGAGATTTTACCCGACGTATGGTTAAGTCGGATGCTCAAACATTAGTTTAAGGTTTTACCCGATGAATGGGAGTGTCGGATGCTCAACTGAGTGGGTTGAGGTTTTACCCGACCGTCGGATGCTCAAACATTAGTTTAAGGTTTTACCCGATGAATGGGAGTGTCGGATGCTCAACTGAGTGGGTTGAGGTTTTACCCGACCGTCGGATGCTCAAACAAGTCATTTGTTTGAGGTTTACCCAACATTAGTCGACTTCCAAGTATGGGCAGTCGAACTGATCCAAGTCAAATTGAGTTCGACTGGTGTTAGGCTGAATTGGCCGACTAACAGTCGATTGCTGAAAGTGGCAGTCGACTGTTTGAAATCATCGCGGCACAGAGGACTTCATAGCCGACTATTCAGTCGACTACGGGGTTATCAATTGGACTGATGGGATTGCAAGTCGACTGCTCAGGCGGTCATTGGACCATGACAACCGCAGTTCAGACGACGTCAAAAGCCGTTGGAATGTGTTGGTGCAATCGGCCCAGGTCACGATTGACCAGGACTCAAGCTTGGCTCGAGAGATGTTTTGATGTTCGACAAAAATATATGACAATGTAATTGTCATGGGAAAGTCCAAGTCTTAGGTACTTGGTATGGAAAGTCCAAGTGGGATACTTGGCATTTGGGAAAGTCTAAGCATGGGTCTTGGCAATGTAAAGTCCAAGCATGGGTCTTGGCAAAGTAAAAGTCCAAGCATGGGTCTTGGCATGGAAAGTCCAACATGGGTTGGAAAGGGAAAGTTCAAGCTTGAGTCTTGGCATTTGAGAAGTCCAAGGGGTTTGATATTGGCGGCGTAAAGTCCAAGGGTGAAGTCTTGGCAGCATAAGTCCAATGGTTGGCAGCGTAAAGTCCAAGCGGAGTCTTGGCGGCATAAGTCCAATGTGCCTTGGCGGTGTGGACACCGTTAGCATGACATAGCCGATGGAAGTACCGGAAGGCTAGCGCGATGGATGAACAAGTCATGGATGAGTTGGAGGGATCCGAGAGGCGTGAGGCTGATGGAGGTGGTTAGAAGGCTTAGGTCTAGGCTAAGGGTGGTCTAGCAAGTATGGGGGAACCATACTTGGGCTAAAATCTCATGTTTGAGGTGTGCCAGTTGACTGGTGTCATGTGACAGTCGACTGGTGTAAGTCAAATAGGGTTTGAGCGAGCAATGATCGCTGCAGAGATGGGCAATGATCGATGGATGAGCAATGATCGATCATGTGGTCACCGACCGATGCTCGTGTTTCGACCACGATCGGGGTCTCACTGATCCGCGGGCCAACAAATGAGTGGAGGCTTGACCAATGATCGATGATGGATCCGTTGGACTTATCCAACGTGGATCTAGCTGTTGTCTCACGACAACAGTGGCATCAGTCGACTGATGGTTTCGATCAGTCGACTGATCGACTTTTTCCAGCACAGGTTGAAGATATAAGAGGAGCTCATGATGGAGGAAAAAGTATTGGTTTTCTTGGACGTTTTGAAGCGATTTGCTGCTGCAAATCAGGGCCTTCAAGTGCTAGTCCAAGGCAATCAACAAGCAAGCTTCCAAAGAGTTTTTATAAAGTGTTATTTACTTCTCTTGTTGTATTTCATGTTGTATTTGCTTGTTGTATTTAGTTTATTGTTTTAAACTATTGTAAGAGGTTTCTCCGCCTCCGACTTGTGTCGAGAAGGAGTATTTGTGATTAGTGATTGCATTGGCGTCGCTAGAGCTCGTTAGAGCTCGATCCGTGGAGTAGGAACCGTTCGGTTTCGAACTACATTATATCTTTGTGTTCGTGTTTGTTTTAATTCGTTATTGCTTTTATTATTATTATTCCGCTGCGCATAATGAGTTTTGTAGAGACGAATGCGAACGATTTCCATCATCGGTACTAGCACGCACTATTCACCCCCCCTCTAGCTTCCAATCGATCCCCTACAAGTGGTATCAGAGCGAGGCCGCTCTTCAAGGTTTAACAACTAAGGGAGCACGCTAGAGGGTGAAGATGGAAGTCCAAGAACAATTAGGATGGGACATCAACACACCGATGCCCTACACCCTATACGAATGAGAAGGCTTCAGTTCTTGGAAGAGAAGAATTGAAGATTTTCTTATGATGAGAGATTTTGAGAAATGGTTTATTTTAATGGAAGGATTTGAGTATCCAAGAGGACCAAAAGGTGGTTTCCTCAAGAAGAAGAAATGGAGTGAAGATCAACTCCAAAGATTCGAGAAAAATAAGAAGGTAATCAAATTCATTTTTGATTTAATCCCTAATAACTTCTTGTGTAGCCTAGGTGAGTGCATGGATGCTAAAGAGCTTTGGAGCAATTTGGCTAAGCTCCATGAAGGTCCATCACCGGTCCAAGAGGCAAGCACATCTTCCTCACAAGGAAGTGAGGACTTGGAGGTTGAGAGACTATCAACATCCAAGGAGGAAGAGGAAGTAGAATCGGAGGAGACCTCCACCTCTAGGATTGAGGGGGAGGAGACTAGAGCATCCTCAACACCGGAGCAACAAGAGGAGTCATCCACATCCGGTCGAGAGGAAGAGAAAGCTCAAGAAACCCTCACCACCGAACTAATTTGGTTTTAAATAAAAAACACATAATTTGCTTTGAGTGTAGGGAAAGTGGGCACTACAAAAGCAAGTGCCCAAAGAAAGTCAAGAAGACTCCTCCGACACCAAAAGTCAAGGATGCCGGTTCCCCAACCATCAAAAGCAAGGAGCACATTATTTTCTTCAAATGCCGACTACCGGGACACTACCGGAGTCAATGCTCTATGGGGAAGAAGAAGGGGCAAAAAGGAGCTACACAAGTAGGGGGAGCTTCCAAAGCTAACCCTAAGGTATTTTTAAATAAAGCTCCTTATTCAAATAATGTCAAAAAGCATGCTAGGAATTTTAATTCTCTTGCAATTCAACATGAAAAGCATGCTAGAGATAAATATTTGTGTTTAGGTGCTAAAAATGCCCATGTAGGAAATAAAGAGAAATTTGGGACTAATGTCCCTAGAAAAACCTTACCTAGGGAGTCTATTAAGAAAATACAAGAGCACCTGGGTCTTAATCCTAAATGGACTAGGCATATGTCTAGAAAGGATAATGCCCAAAGATCAAACCAAAATTCTAAAATTGGGCAATTAGAATTAGAGAACCAAGCCTTGAGGTCAAGGCTTGAAAAACTTGAAAAGACCCTCAATAAGATGCAAAATCAATTTCAAGGGTCTAATGGTCAAAGTCAAGGGTTTAGGACTCAAAGTCAACACCTAGGGCCAAAGAGAGAAAAGTCAACCAAAGGCAAGAAGGGTTTGGGTCACAAACCTAAGCCTAAGGTGGCTTATCATAGTGTTCCATTTGATTATGGAACACAAATTAGGTCTAGGAAGACCAAGGTCAATAGGAAAGTCATCTCTAAGGTTGACCAAAGTTTGTGCCTAGTGGCTAGGGTTTCTAGGAAACCTAGGGTGACCACTAAGAAGGTTGCAAGGGGAGTTACCCCTAGAGTCAACCTAGACAAGACCACAATGACCAAGGCTAACAAGCCTAGAAGAGTCATTAGGAACGTATCTAGGGAGGTTATCCCTAAGGAATACCTAGTTAATCCTAGGAGCTCAAATAGATTTTGGGTTTCAAGGAGTGTGATTGACTCATGCTAAATGGGTTAGGATGTGCCAACTTTGATTGGATGGGTAGTTAACTCAACCATAGCAAAGTTGACATTTTAGATTATTTTCAAGGTTATGGGTACCTTGGAAATAGGCTTGAATTTTTATCCTAAAAGATTTTAGGATGTGCCAATATATTCTTGGAATTATGAAAAAATCAATTAAATTGGCACAAGTTAGGATTAGAGGTCATAGTGTGTCATTTTGGATTTTTGGCACACTAGGGAGATTAGTAGTAATATGACAAAATAAATTTAATCATATCAAATGGCAACTAATATTAAAATTTAGGTATTATTATACCTATACATTTTATATGCCATGCTTTGTTTACCATATAACATGTCATGACATCATATTTATTTCTATCATTTATATGTCATGATCATGTTTTAGGATTAAGGATTAATGTCATGTATTTTTAGATTTCATATTATGCCATGACATCATGATTATGAGCATATGCTTATTTATATCATCATTAATGTCATAATCATTCATGCATTTGATTAAAATTGAGTTAAGGACAATTGACATGACTTGAAGTCCCATGTATAAGGGAATCAAGTAGAGTTGCCTTAGAAAAATGCATGAAACTCTAGTTTATGAAGAACAAAATCCACATCTCACATCATATTGACATGTATGTGTATTTATACACCCTAGATACATGTGAGAAGCTAGGATATGAGTTAAGTTCAAGGTGCATAGTTTTTGCATCTAGGTGAACTCAAACTCATCTTATATGAGTGGTGGATCATCGGGAAAGCTTGTGTACAATTCATGTACATTGAGCCCAAGGAATATGATCCAAAATAAGGTTTTGAAAATATTTTAAAACCATTTTATAAAACCTTGGTGAAGTCTATTTTTTGATAGCAATCACCATTGATGAGGTTGATACAAAGTGAGCCAAAACTTAGAAGTTTTCTTCACTTTTGAATTTTGTATCAATTTCAGTATTTTATGGGTAAAATATTTTTCAAACATTTTTCACCCATTGTATTAGTCATAGGTATTATACGTATCAAATTTCCTGATTTTTTGAATTACGTAGAATTACTTATGATTTTCTAAAATTCGACTCTGATAGTTATCAGTCGACTGCCTTGGGTGGCAGTCGACTGATGTGAGTGGCAGTCAACTGGTAGCTGATAGAGTCGACTGCCAATGCTGATTTCGGGAAAACAAGATTTGTTTAGCCCGTGTTCAGTTGCGGTTAAGGTCCCTAACCACTTTTAACCCTAGGATATGCTTTGGGAAGCATTATAAAGGGTGAAAATCTATTGGATATGGATTAGGAGAGGTGTTAGGTCAAAGTATCAAATTTAAGGTGGGGAGAGTTCATGTTTGAACTTTTAACCTTACCTTTGATGGTTTAGAGTTCCTATTGGCTTAGAGACTTCCCAAGGACATTGTTGGTGCAATGGTCAAGGGGGAGCAAGCCTTTAGGGGGAGTTATCCATCTTGGGATGATGGATGTGTTTTTCTTCTTGAAGGGGAGAAGTTATGGGAAGAATATCATCAATTGAGAAAATTGATGGGATTTTGAGAGACCCAATTTGGAAATTGAGAGAGTGAATAGGATTGCCTCTCTTGAGTGATATGAGACTTATCACTAGAAAGATGGTAGGCATCCTAGGTATGGTTGGACCAAGGGAGAGATTGTAAGATCTCATTGGGACATGAGACATTGACCTCCTTGGAGAGAAAACCTTTTTGATGTTAGTCAAAAAGGGGGAGAATGTTTGGGGGAGAATATTTTAGAGAATGTTTGGGATTACCAATTTGGAATAATTGGTAAGGAGTTTTTGAGTTAGATGGTCTAACTCAAATAGTTTGTTTGGTTTTTGTCAAACATCAAAAAGGGGGAGATTGTTGGTGCAATCAGTCCAGGTCATGATTGACCAGGACTCGAGCTTGACTCGAGAGATGTTTTGATGTTCGACAAAAACATATGACAATGTAATTGTCATGGGAAAGTCCAAGTCTTAGGTACTTAGCATGGAAAGTCCAAGTGGGATACTTGGCATTTGGGAAAGTCCAAGCATGAGTCTTGGCAATGTAAAGTCCAAGTATGAGTCTTGGCAATGTAAAGTCCAAGCATGGGTCTTGGCAAAGTAAAAGTCCAAGCATGGGTCTTGGCATGGAAAGTCCAACATGGGTTGGCAAGGGAAAGTCCAAGCTTGAGTCTTGACATTTAAGAAGTCCAAGGGGTTTGATATTGGCAGCGTAAAGTCCAAGGGTGGAGTCTTGGCAGCATAAGTCCAATGGTTGGCGACGTAAAGTCCAAGCGGAGTCTTGGCGGCGTAAGTCCAATGTGCCTTGGCGGTGTAGACACCATTAGCATGACATAGCTGATGGAAGCACCGGACAGCTAGCGCGATGGATGAACAAGTCATGGATGACTTGGAGGGATCCTAGAGGTGTGAGGCTGATGGAGGTGACTAGAAGGCTTAGGTCTAGGCTAAGGGTGGTCTAGAAAGTATGGGGGAACCATACTTGAGCTAAAACCTCATGTTTGAGGTGTGCCAGTTGACTGGTGTCATGTGGCAGTCGACTGGTATAAGTCAACTAGGGTTTGATTGCGGAAAGTGGCCTAGCGATCATTGCCATAGATGGGCGTGTCGGTGATGGAGCGGCGATCGATTGATCGTGTGGTCGGTCGTGATGCTCGATGTTTCGACCCGCAGAATGGTCTCACTCGACCTCGGCAGCGGTCGGTGAGGAAACGACGATCGGTGATGGTCATGATCAGTCGACTAATGATGGATCCGTTGGACTTATCCAACGTGGATCTAGACGTTGTCTCAGGACAACAGTGGCATCAGTTGACTGATGGTCCTGATCAGTCGACTAATCGACTTTTTCCAACACAGGTTGAAGCTATAAGAGGAGCTCGTGATGGAGGAAAAAGTATCGGTTTTCTTGGACATTTTGAAGTGATTTGCTGCTGTAAATCAGGGCCTTCAAGTGCTAGTCCAAGGCAATCAACAAGCAAGCTTCCAAAGAGTTTTTGTAAAGTGTTCTTTACTTTCCTTGTTGTATTTAGTTTATTGTTGTAAACTATTGTAAGAGGTTTCTCCGCCTCCGACTTGTGTCGAGAAGGAGTATTTGTGATTAGTGATTGCATTGGCGTCGCTAGAGCTCGTTAGAGCTCGATCCGTAGAGTAGGAACCATTCAGTTCCGAACCACGTTATATCTTTGTGTTCGTGTTTATTTTAATTCGTTATTGCTTTTATTATTATTATTCCGCTGTGCATAACGGGTTTTGTAGAGACGAACGCGAATGATTTCCATCATCGGTACTAGCATGCGCTATTTACCCCTCTCTAGCTTCCAATCGATCCCCTACAGAATGGTGGCAGTCGACTGCTGTCTTGCAGCAGTCGACTGATGAAACCCCAACGGGAAGAATTCGCCCCTCTCTATAAAAAGAGAGGGTGTGGGCTTTGGGGAGGTTAATGTTCATGCTCCCAAGTATCCCCTAAGTGCTTCACACGATTCCTACTCCTTCTTCTCGTTTTAATTTCAATCCTATTGTAAGGAGGAGTGTTTGTTGTAAGAAGGGTTACCTCCACCTTGCGTGGGCAAAAGGAGAGACTAGTGAAGGTTTAGGAGTGATTCACTTGGAACGAATCAGTCCGTGGATTAGCGGCAAGGATCGTGAACCACGTTACATTGTTTGTTAGCATTGTTCTTTCTTTTACTTCTTATGTTTTGTCTTAATTACTTTATTTATCATATTTCCGCTGGATAACCTAATCGTAGACAATCAAGAAGTGATCGAACGCCATCATCCATTGAATTGGTCTATTCACCCCCTCTAGCCGACCACCGATCCTCCAACAAGTGGTATTAGAGAGAGGAGCTTGTCGTGGACTCATCGCCAACACAAGCACGACAAGATGGTCGACTCCAACATTTATCTACCCAAGTTTAAGGGCAACTTCACATGGTGGAAGAAAAGAATAGAGGTATTCTTCGAAACGGAATTTAATATAATGCTTATTATGGATGCCGGTTTCGAGATGCCTAGGGATGATGAGGGGAAGCTGATAGAAAAGTCAAGATGGACCAAGAAGCAATGAGAGGAGCACCTTGCGAACTCAAAGGTCAAGCATCTTCTATACAACGTGCTCCCTTAACAAGAGATAAACCGAATTGGAGAGTGTGCAAGCGCCAAGGAAATGTGGAAAAAACTCATGGAGCTTCATGAAGGCACTTCCAAGGCAAAGCTTGCAAGACAGAATCTTCTCTGATCACAATTAAGCAATATCAAGCTAAAAAAAGGAGAAAAGATACTCTCTTTACATTCTCGATTTAATGAAATCGTTAACGGCTTAACAAGTGTAGGGGAGAAGCTCTCCAATAGAGATATGATCATGAAGGCTATAGATGCATTCCCCTAATCATCTAAATGGAGCCCCATGGTGGATTCGTTTTATATTTCCAAGAATCTAGAGGTAAGTACTCTCCCACCTTCCTCATTCGACGAAGAATCCTCCTCCTCATCCTCAATGAATAGCAATGAAGAGGCCTACATGGTAAAGAAGATGAGATGTGCATTGAAAAATTTTAAATTTAACAAGTCTCATGATAAGAGAAGCCCAAGAAGGAAGGTAATTTGCTATAATTGCCAAGGAGAGGGACACATGAGGGATGATTGCCCCCTCTTAAACAAAAGCAAGGAAGAAAAGAGAAAGAAAGAAGACAAGAAGAAAGAGAGCAAGAAGAAGGATGAAGAGAAGAAATCAAAAGAAAAAGGGAAGTCAAAGCCCTACAACTTGAAGGTCACATGGGATGATCCATCATTTTCATCGGAGGAAGAACAAGCATTCACAAGCCTTTCACTTATGGCGATAGAAGACTTGGACTCCACCTCATCTGAAAAAGAAAGCACAAGTGAGGAGGAGAGCTCGAGTGAAGGGGGAGCCTCATCATCATCATCATCATCATCATCATCAGAAGGGGATTGGGTAAGTAAGGTAACTAAACTACCCTCCAATGATGTTATTTCTATGATAACTAGCTTAACTAGGGACTTATTTAGGGCAAGAGGAAAAACAAAATCATGCAAAATGAAATTAAGGAACTAGAAGAAAAATTGAAAAATGCATATTCACATGAAAATGATATTTCTTCTAGTGTAAATGATGCATGCTTAGTAGAAGAAAATAAGGCTTTAAGGGAAAAGGTAGAATTTCTTACCAAGGCCTTAGAAAAATTTACTATTGATTCAAATACCCTTAACATGATAATTAGGAGTCAAAGGGCTAGTTTCAACAAGAAAGGCCTAGGTTATAAGGGATCCAAGAATGAGAAAGCATACCATTGTTTAATTGCAAGGGGTCAAGCCAAAACAACTACAATAGTAGCTAGAAAATGGATCCCAAAGGAATACTAGGTGAACCCCATATGAAAGAATTTGTATTGGGTTCCCAAGTCAATCCTCAAGAGTTAGAGGAACTTAGAATAGTCAACCATAAGTTGACTTAATTTATATCATGATAAATGGTTGACTTAGGATGATGTGGGTAGTGATATTTGAATTATAAGCATGGTGGATGATGTGAGTATAATGTTTAAATCATGATACTTGATATACATGTTTATAATCATGATTCATGATTTGGATGGTAGTGTTGGGTGATGTTAATGTTGTGACCTACGAATTGAATGATATACTTGATTTATCATGATGTGTAGTTAAGGATAATAGTTGAATTCATGGTCATGCTTGTTGATACTTAACCTTGATAGAAATTGCATGAAATTGATGGTTAAGTACAACACTTTAGGTACATCTCATACTCACTATAGGTTAACTTGATTGAAAACATAGCATGAGTGAGATGTTAGGTTGATACATATGGTCCACTAATGCTTATGACATTTAGATAGTCATTTACAAGTATCATGATAGCAATAATAGACCAATCATGGGGAAAGCATATGTTTAATTCATAGACATATTGCCCAATGATCATGGTTGGATATTTCAAATGTTTTTAAAATCATTTCTTGTTTTATAATTTTTGTATTCATGTTTTAAATTTTTTTAAGGCAAAACTAGTTCTTAAAGTTGATACATGATTGAAGGTTTTTGCAACTTTTGAATTATTGTCAAATGATTGAAAATTGAATGAATTTTCATGAAAACTTATTTTTCATTGATAAAGGGACTTACAAGAAATGTGTTTTCAAATTTTCATGATTTTTTAAATTTTCTATAATTTCTGGTACATTTCTGAACTTGGGTTCAGAAATCAAAATTCGAATTTTCAGTGTGGTAGTCGACTGCCATCTGATGGCAGTCAACTATTGAACTGTGCACGAGCATAGTAATCTATTTTATCAGGTTTTAAGGCTGATTTTGGTATTTTTCATCCTTTAGACTTTGGTGCCATGTTATATAACATATGTTAATGTTTTTTATGGTGTCAAAGGGGGAGAAATATGTGTGTTTAAGTTAATCATACCAGGGAGAGAGAATTAGCATGTGTTAAGGGGGAGTTGCATGAATTTAGGGGGAGTGTTTGATACTCATGTTATTTTACATGCTTTCCTGCCTTATGTATTTTATTAATGGTTTACCTAACTTAAATATGGTTGCCACACATCAAAAAGGGAGAGATTGTTAGGGAAATTAACTCAAGTATGGTTTAAGGTTTTGATGTGTGTGGCAAAGGTTTAAGTTAGGATGTTTATGTAATTTGATATGTTTGTTGAAGTCATGCAGGACTTAGTAATTCACACATATATTGGCTTGACGAAAGCATTGGTGGGTTCACCATCTCATGGCTCAGGTCTTTGAGTCGGTGAAAAATGGCATTGCGAAGTCGTACGCTTGGTGCATCTGAGGGACCGCCGGACGAGCAGCATTGGAGTGAAGCCAAGGAAGTAGAGTTCAGGGCGAGACGTGAAGGATGACATTGCGAAGCTGTGCACTTGGTGCATCGAGGGACGTGGTTGGACGAAGAGAAATTTGGCGAAGGACTTCAAGGGAGATGAGAGAATGAGCGAAGTGTAACGTAGCTCATAGGTGAACTTGGTCGAATGACTAAGTCAAGAGTCGGATGCTCAACCGAGTGGGTTGAGGTTTACCCAACAAGTCGGATGCTCAAACTAGGGTTTAAGGCTTTACCTGACATATGGTTAAGTCGGACGCTCAAACATTAGTTTGAGGTTTTACCCGACGAATGGGAGTGTCGGATGCTCAACTAAGTGGGAGATTTTACCCGACCGTCGGATGCTCAAACAAGTCATTTGTTTGAGGTTTACCTGACATCAGTCGACTGCCAAGTATAGGCAGTCAAACTGATCTAAGTCGAATTGAGTTCGACTGGTGTTCAGCTGAATTGGCCGACTAGCAGTCGACTGCCAGAAGCGGCAGTTAACTGTCGAAAATCGTTGTGGCACAAAGGGCTTCATAGCCGACTGTTCAGTCGACTACGGGGTCATCAGTCGAAATGATGGGATTGCAAATCGACTGCTCAGGTGGTCATTGGACCATGACGACTGCGGTTCAGATGGCGTCAGAAGCCATTAGAAGGGCGACAATCAACTGTTGTCTTCCGACAATCGACTGATGAAACTCCAACGGAAAGAATTCACCCCTCTCTACTGATGCCACAGTAGCGTCAGCCATCACGAGCTGCAAGCACCGTCGGCCACGCCATAGAACCCCCGCACGCGATGTCACCATTCTCTCAGTCGTTGCAGCTGTTGCAGCTGTTTCACATCGCCGCCGCATCCAAATTTCACCGCGACAGTAGAGTGTTTTCGGATATGCTATGGACAGATGAAACGATGATGGGTAAGGGGGGTTTTGTTTCTGCTATTGCTATCAGAGGAGAAGGGAGGTAAGGCTGTGGAATCGATTTTGGGTTAAATTAGTTGGGTTCATGAGTTTGGTTGATGTATTGTACAGGGCCAAGATACGAGATCCAGAAGTTCGATTGATACTAAGCGAGGTTGGAATTGGATTGATGATACTGTATAATTGGATTGAGAGGTAAAAATGTGGATGTTTTGTGTGTGACCTTTAGAAATATTCTTGTTAATCGATTGAGGATTCTTGAATTTGATCAGTGGATGGAAAACCTGTATACTATATGTTACAACTGCTAGGACGTAGAGTTCATCTTCGATTCATCTGGATTGAGAAAATCGGACTCATCGAAGGGAATGGAGAAGCTATGCAAGCGTGGATAAGCTTGGTAAGTTCTGATTTGAATTATTGTAGATGAGATGCTTGATCTATAGCTAAGCCATTATTGGTTGCTGATTATGAATTAATGGAGGAAGATGTTCGGTTAGTTGATCGGGATATAAAGTTGATGTAGGATTATGATTTGATCCTAATATTAGAATTGGTATATGATTGGATCATATATGTTTGTTTGCAGGATTTGTTTCGAGATATCCGCAGATGTGGAAACGACTGGTGTCTACAAAGCAGGTGGGTAATTTACTACCTGGTCCGGGTAGATGTATTGCATTCAGATTTAGTCATTGATATGAGCATGTTAGGTGTTCATATTACCTTGACCCTGCTCTTTTTATCGTATGCTTGATCTTTTACCGTTGGCTATTAACTCTATTGCTGATATCATGTTTATTTTATCACGATTAGGAGTTATACATATAGGTGATGCAAGTAACTTAGAATTTGTTTAAGTTAAGTGCAAATAGTAAAGTCCGGATGACAACCTGATTGTACATTGGGCAAAAAGGTCATCCGTAGGTAGATAATGTCTTTAACCTAGGGTTAGTTCTAGTACCCTTAGGTTGTATGTTACCACCGAACATGTATTGTGTAAATGGTCAGAGGAATGATACTTAGGGTATCGCTACGAACCAGTGGTCCTAGCTTGTTATAATCAGATGAGTACGACTCTCTGTAGGATAGAGAGTGTGTCCATCAGTTGAGTACGACTCTCTACAGGATAGAGAGTGTGTCGATTAGATTGGTATGAATCTCTACAGGATAGAGAGTATTATGATCAGTTGAGTACGACTCTCTTCAGGATAAAGAGTGCGTTGATCTGGTTAGTATGATTCTCTGTAGAATAGAGAGTCTATGGTGGATGTCTGTATGTGAGACATTGCATTCATGCATTTGCATGCAGCAGCGAGTCTCCTTGTGGTTGAGAGTGTCGTCGGTCGTCACGCCTCGCGGTTACTCATGGGAGAGTCACGTGTGAGCGAGCATTGTGGTGCCGCATTCTACCACTATAGATGGTGGTAGTTGGATTTGCATGTCGTAGTCCTGCGTGTGTGGCACTCGACCACTCATGGGTAATGACTGTCGGAGTGGCCAACAGCAGGGACCTCCATCGTGTAGCTTGCTCTTTACGCTTATATGCTACTCAATCATACTGCCCACTCGACCACTCGAGAGTAGTGGTTAGTGTTGAGTTGAGACAGTTGTCATGCTCGAGCCACCGAGGCCACACTGGGGTCGTGGTAGCTTTAGGGTGAGCCGACATGACCATGTATGTTGCATTGTCGTATCTGATGGCGCTTTGCATATTACCATATATATATACATATATGCATGTATATATATATATGGATGGTTGAGATCAATATATATATAGATGCGGTCTATATATATATGATTATTGTGATGTTGCATTTGTTTGTACTATGTTTGCTGCATTTGGGTGGACATCATATTCATGCATGTCTCTTACATTTGTTATACGATTGAGTCGGATATTGGTATGTGTTGGACAGACCACTAGATACCTTGACCTGTAGCTAGAGTATATTTTGAGTTGATCTACTCTTCCTATTATATATATATATATGTTAGATATATGTTCAGGTTGGATCAGAGTAGCGTGGCAGACTTCAGGTATGTCTGCATTTTTATGTTGTTCATTCAGTTAGATGGTATATGCTTGTATTTATATACTATGCTGATATACCGGTTGTACTTCTAAAGTATGTCGTTGAAATACATGTGATATTACATATATATACATGTTTTCTATTACCTGCTGAGTTTTACTCACCACCCCGGACCACAGGTTTTACGCCTGTAATGTAAACCGTGATGGACTTGGAGCACCGCTGGCTGGCATCATCTTATCTCAACTCCGAGAGTCCGGATTTTTGGTGTTCTCATTTGTATCTCATTATGGATTTGTTTTATGTGATGATTGTAGTTGTGACTATTGATGTTGTACCCCTGTTCTTCCTTTCTGGATTTATTATGGTGTCCTGAGTCGGTGTTAGTCATACCGGTATGCATGTGTGTTGTCGTTTGTGAGATTGTAGTATGTTTCTGCTGTGTCTTGTGTATTTTTTGTTTTCATACATATATATTGTTGTTATTGTGGGCCTATGGGCCTTGTATTAACCCGAAATGTTGCCACGTACAGGGGAGGTGTCGTCCGTTTGATTTTTGATTCGGCATGCTCTCGGGGCGTGACAACTTTAGTGGTATCAGAGCCCAAGGTTCTGCGATGTCATACAATGTTGTTTTTGTGTCGAGTCTTGGATTCTCGGGAGTTGATTTGTTCGGTTTTGGTTTTCTGAGATGAGATGGACAGCGGCCTGAGCTCCAAGCAGCATGAGGTAAGAATTCCTGATAACTTATGGTTTAGTAGATATTTATCTAAACTTGATCAGTAGGTGTATACAATAGAGTTATGACACCTGATCAAACTTGTAGTAGGGGTCGTCCACCAAAGCAACCAACCGGAGTGACCTTTAGGGTTTATACTCTCGGTTATGTTGGCTATGCATTTAGATGCTTATACCAGGGAATAACCTGTAGTATGTTGGTTATTATTCGTAACCGTGGTATGAGTTGACCACGGGAATGACCTGTTGAGTCTGTGAGTCTTGAATCGTGTCGAAAAGGTGATTTACCTTTGAGAGCCGACTGATACCGATTCGGAAAAACATGGGTCAAGTCGTCACAATTCCGGTTGAAATCAGAGATTTCAGTCTTAGAGATTTTCACTAATGGTGCTAGTTAGATCATTACCTGTTGGGCAATGGACAAGACAAATTGTCTATTGTTGATGCAGATAGCGGAAGGCTAGGTTATGGAGTTTCATAGGAATTTTATCCCTGAGTTGTTCGTACTGAGTTGTATAACTTTGAGAGTACTTTTGAGTACTTAACTCATGTTATACCGAGAAAGTAGAGTTATTTGCATACCATTATCGGGGTCAAGCCAGTATTTGGTGATAAATGCAGAAAATAATCTTCGGGAAATAATATATCACTTGATCATGATTTAGTGATGTTGAAAGAGAGTATTTCTCCGTGTCACTTTTAGTGACGCATTGTAAGGAATTCTTGAGCTTTAAAAAAAGGGTGATCAGTAGTAATAGAGTACTGTGCAGAGTCGTGAGACTTGCAGAGGTTACGACAACCTAATAGCTCAAGAAGATGAATGGATGATTTAAGCCATCCAGAGCTATTGGCTTATAGATGGATAAGGATGCTGGGATCTTCTATCAGATCCTGCCGGAAGACATTTGATTGAGACAGGAGTTTAAAAATGACTCCGTACAAGGGTTTAAGAGTTGGAGACCGGTAAGCAAATATTGTAGGTCAACTTAATAGAGTCAGAAGTCTTCGACTATTGGAAAAAGGAGTAAGATCAGGGTCACAGGCCTTGAGCTACTTTTCGATTATAGAAGACCAATCGCAGATCATCAGAAGGTTCTTGTGGATATCAGCAAAATCAGAACAAAGACTTCGAAGGGATTATGTGCGTGCAGTGCAGATCACGAAGACACGCGAAGCCAGATCATCCGTTGGAGCAGTTCAACTATTGTTATTGTTGAGCAACTAGTACAGTGGAGGAGGTGTACTTTGAAGATTCAGTTGAAGACTATCGATGGTGTTTCGGGAGGAAGAATCATCGTCTCGACAGCAGAGATCAGCACAGAAGCAGCATCAGCAGACGACATTGTAGAAGACTCAGCAGACAACAACAGTTACCTCCAGATGTGAGTTGAGTTGTACAGAGGAGAGAGTATACGACGATGGTCGTATCTATTTTGTATTCTACAGTTGTAGCTCATAGATTTAAGTGATAGGATCAAATGATCTAGGAAAAAATCCTTGGATCATTCATCGCAGAAATGCGACCGTTTTGTCGCGGACTGTTGGATTTGATCTTATTCTCTTCGGAGAAAGGCCGAGACCTGCGTAGAGCCTTTGGGATCGGATCGACAGATATTTCATCGTTCAGGGTATTACTCTAGTTTTACCCTCTGGGTTAATATGTTGAGAGATGCTTTTAGTTACAGGTATTTGTGTCTAGAACATTCTCAGTTGGATTAGAAGGGCCTTTTACATCGACTTGTGGGTCGATGGTATCTCTACCGTCAGGTGAGATGAGGATCAACAATTAAGAAGTCAAGGGATGCCCTTAGACTTAGATAGACATATCTTTACTATAGACATATCCTTACAGATGGTCAAATTGTTGAGATTATAGTATGATTATATCTCTCAGATGTGAGTATAATCCGAGAGCATTCGGATGTAATTTCGGATGAACTCCTAGCCTTGTCGTTGCTTAGGCAAGTGGAGTAGGCGATCGAAATGATTGCGAAAATAGTCCGGTATCGAAGATCACATATCGAGTGATATTTTTGTTGGTATCAGTGTTGTTAAACACTATAAAAGAATTGGAATAACGTGAGTTGCAATTATAGGAGATGTTGGAGGGGATATTTATCTATCCCAGTATTCCTCCTTGAGAAGATTCGGAACTCTTTATTGAAAGAGAAATGAACCTTTGAGATTAGACATCGATTATCGATGATGAATATAGTAGTTGTTGTAAATGAATATCCTACGTTGAGGATAAATGATCTGTTTAGATCAGCTAAGGACATCTGTGCATGCTCTAGGGTTGGCTTACGACTTGTGTGTTGATATTGTAGTGACATGGTGTCATACAATTATCATTGTCGTTGTGATGATTAATGTATATCATCAGCTTAGAGTAAAGAGAATGCAGGTGTGTAAAGACGACAATTTCATACTTGGTATGAATTGTTATGAGTTGTGATTAAGATATTAGACGTATTTAACGATTTAGTCGCCACTGGATTTGAGAATCGTGTATCCTGAACACGATTGAATCCTTTTGTAGTTGTTGGAGTTGCGTAATCTGGCCACTGTTGATTGTGGTAGTTGGAGTTGCGCACTCGACCACCGTAGATGGTGGTTTTCCTTGTATGGTTTGGTTAGTACTGTAGATATGGATAGAATGTCTTAGCATTACTATACCACAGACTTGTTTGACAATGGTGATGTTGGAAATCGTTTAGTCGTAAGCTGGTAAAACCAGTTACAAGACCTAGATGACGGTTAACTTTTACACAAGTATTAGTTAATCCTTCTGGAGTGGATAAAAGGATGATGTATGCAAAGTGTCATTTCAGGGATCGGAACGATTCCGATGCAGTTGTATGAGACATATCCTATGCCTACGTCAGTTAAGAAACTATGAGATAGTCTGTCATATACATGACGTGACTTTAGTAGTTATTATCTGGATTTGTAGTTGTATGGAGCAGAAGTGCTCATTGAATTTAACAAGCTACTGGGTAGCTACAATGGAGTTGCTGGAGCGCGAACAGTTGCAACAATTGCAACAAGAGAGATTGATTGCTATAGTCTTCCATGCACTTACAGTGTGTGTGGAGTGTATCTTGGATGGTTGATGGACTTCTCTTATGAGAAAATAATTCCCGTCTCTGATAAGGATGGTGGGTTTCCGGAGTTGCCGTGTTTAAGGAAGAGTTGCTACAGAAAGCACATCATTCGAGATGAGCTATATACCTTTGTGGTACTCAGATGTACCGAGAGTTGAAACGTTTATACTGATGGAATGGTATAAAGAGAGTTATAGCAGATTTTGCTGCTCGATGTTTAGTACGCCAGTAGATGAAGGCTGAACATCAATAACTCACTGGATTGCTCTAGACAATTTCGATTTCGGAATGGAAGTGGAAGCATATCACGATTGATTGCGTTACGGGATTGCCAAGGACCCGTAAAGGACATGATGCGATTTGGGTGAGTGTGGATCGACTGACCAAATCAGCTCATTTCCTTTCTATTCGTGGGGCATACTTGTTAGATCATTCGGTAGAGTTGTATTACCGAAAGATTAACAGATTGCGTGGGGTACTTTTAAGTACCAAATCTGATAGAGATTCGCGATTTACTTCGCGATTTTGATAGAGTCTGCACCAGAATATGGGCACAGAGCTTCGACTTAGTGCAACATTTCATCCGCGGACTAATGGACTGTCTGAGCATGACATTCAAACGTTGGAGGATCTATTCAGATCTTGTGTCGTGGATTATGGAGGTGTAGCTTATCGGTTGGCTTTACCTCCGACACTTGCAGGTGCTCACAACGTATTTCCTATTTTTATATTGAGGAAATACGTGTCGTATGTTGATTATGTTCTGAAAGAGGTTTCGATTCTACCTCTGTCTAATGCGACTTACGAGGAGATTTAAGTGCGTATTTCTAGTCGCAATGAGCGTCAATTGCAAAACACAACCATCTGACTCATAAAGGTTGGATGGCAGCATCATATTAATGAGGAGGCTACTTAGGAGCTGGAAGACACTATCCAAGCTCGATAGTCTTATCTGTTCACTTAAGGAAGGTATGTGGTCCTTTCGGAAACTTGCTTGAAGTAATTTTGCATGTTAGTATGAAATTTAGGGACCAAATTTTTATAAGTGGGGGAGAATGTAAAATATCGGAAAAAAAAAATTCCTCGGTAATTGATAAAATATCTGGTGGAATTTTTCAGGAATTTTTAGAAATTTTTCTGGATTTAAACGGAAGTTTTATGGATATTTTTATGGGGATAAAGCGGATAGGCTTTTGTAAAGCCTGTTTAGACGATCGGCTAAGAATTAATAGGTTTAATTAAAAACCTTTATAATCCTTCCGTTTTCCCTGATTTCCCGAAAAAAAAAGTCGTTCCTTCCCCTTCTGCGATTCCCCTTCTCTCCCGATTTCTTCGCTCGCGACCGGCGGCATGAGGAAGCTTCGCGATCTTCAGCAAGCGTCGACCTCTCCCGAAGAGATCTCGAGACCGAGAAGGAGAATCAGTCGTCTCCTCGTCGCCGCTCGCTGTGCAAGCCACGTGAGCGATTCCATCGATCTCTCCCATCCCAACCCATCGGCCTCCTCGCGCAAGCAGCTCGATGACCTTACCGTCCACAATCGCGATGTCCTCTCTCGATCGCAGATTGCCGTTGGAGTTTAGCGTCGGCGTCTCCTCTCCGCCACCGTCTACCACGCCGGTGAACTGCCCTCTTGGGTTGCCCTTTTCTTCCTCATCGTCACCAGCCGCTCGAGGTTTGTCGCTGCGTTCTTCCTCTATCGTCGCCGCGGCCAGCCACTGCCCGACTCCTCTGCCATCGACGCTGCAACCTTGCTGATGCCGCCTCTTCATCGACGCCCGAGCCAGGTTGTCATCGTTGTTTCTCCACCTCGCCTCGTCGTGGCTGATCGCATCCATTCGCCGGCCACAGTAGCGTCAGCCATCACGAGTTGCAAGCACTGTCGGCCACGCCATAGAACCCCCGCACGCGATGTCACCATTCTCTCAGTCATTGCGGCTGTTGCAGCTGTTTCACATCGCCGCCACATCCAAATTTCACCGCAGCAGTAGAGTGTTTCCGGATCTGCTATGGACAGATGAAACGATGATGGGTAGGGGGGGGTTTGTTTCTTCTATTGCTATAAGAGGAGAAGGGAGGTAAGGCTGTGGAATCGATTTTGGGTTAAATTAGTTGGGTTCATGAGTTTGGTTGATGTATTGTACAGGGCCAAGATACGAGATCCAGAAGTTCGATTGATACTAAGCGAGGTTGGAATTGGATTGATGATACTATATAATTGGATTGAGAGGTAAAGATGTGGATGTTTTGTGTGTGACCTTTAGAAATATTCTTGTTAATCGATTGAGGATTCTTGAATTTGATCAGTGGATGGAAAATCTGTATACTATATGTTACAACTGCTAGGATGTAGAGTTCATCTTCGATTCATCTGGATTGAGCAAATCGGACTCATCGAAGGGAATGGAGAAGCTATGCAAGCGTGGATAAGCTTGGTAAGTTCTGATTTGAATTGTTGTAGATGAGATGCTTGATCTATAGCTAAGCCATTATTGGTTGCTGATTATGAATTAATGGAGGAAGATGTTCGATTAGTTGATCGGGATATAAAGTTGATGTAGGATTATGATTTGATCCTAATATTAGAATTGGTATATGATTGGATCATATATGTTTGTTTGCAGGATTTGGTTCGAGATATCCGCAAACGTGGAAACGACTGGTGTCTACAAAGCAGGTGGGTAATTTCCTACCTGGTCCGGGTAGATGTATTGCATTCAGATTTAGTCATTGATATGAGCATGTTAGGTGTTCATATTACCTTGACCCTGCTCTTTTTATCGTATGCTTGATCTTTTACCGTTGGCTATTAACTCCATTGCTGATATCATGTTTATTTTATGACGATTAGGAGTTATACATATAGGTGATGCAAGTAACTTAGAATTTGTTTAAGTTAAGTGCAAATAGTAAAGTCCGGATGACAACCTGATTGTACATTGGGCAAAAAGGTCATCCATAGGTAGATAATGTCTTTAACCTAGGGTTAGTTCTAGTACCCTTAGGTTGTATGTTACCACCGAACATGTATTGTGTAAATGGTCAGAGGAATGATAATTAGGGTATCGCTATGGACCAGTGGTCCTAGCTTGTTATAATCAGATGAGTATGACTCTCTGCAGGATAGAGAGTGTGTCCATCAGTTGAGTACGACTCTCTACAGGATAGAGAGTGCGTCGATTAGATTGGTATGACTCTCTACAGGATAGAGAGTATTATGATCAATTGAGTACGACTCTCTTCAGGATAGAGAGTGCGTTAATCTGGTTAGTATGATCTCTATAGAATAGAGAGTCTATGGTGGATGTCTGTATGTGAGACATTGCATTCATGCATTTGCATGCACGCTGGCGACGAGGTCTCCCTTGTGGTTGAGAGTGTCGCCAGTCATCCTGCCTCCACGGTTACTCATAGGAGGAGTCACCCGTGTGAGGGCAGAGCATTGTGGTGCCGCACTCTACCACTATAGACGGTGGTAATTGGATTTGTGTGTCATAGTTCTGCGTGTGTGGCACTCGACCACTCATGGGTAGTGACTGTCGGAGTGGCCAACAGCAGGGACCCTCATCGTGTAGCTTGCTCTTTACGCTTATATATTACTCGATCATACTGCCCACTCGACCGCTCGAGAGTAGTGGTTGGTGTTGAGTTGGGACAGTTGTCATGCTCGAGCCACCGAGGCCACACTAGGGTCGTGGTAGCTTTAGGGTGAGCCGACATGACCATGCATGCTGCATTGCCGTATCTGATGGCACTTTGCATATTACCATATATATATACATATATGCATGTATATATATATATGGATGGTTGAGATCAATATATATATAGATGCGGTCTATATATATATGATTATTGTGATGTTGCATTTGTTTGTACTATGCTTGCTGCATTTGGGTGGACATCATATTCATGCATGTCTCTTACATTTGTTATACGATTGAGTCGGATATTGGTATGTGTTGGACAGACCACTAGATACCTTGACCTGTAGCTAGAGTATATTTTGAGTTGATATACTCTTCCTGTTATATATATATGTTGGATATATGTTCAGGTTGGATCAGAGTAGCGTGGCAGACTTCAGGTATGTCTGCATTTTTATGTTGTTCATTCAGTTAGACGGTATATGCTTGTATTTATATACTATGCTGATATACCAGTTGTACTTCTAGAGTATGTCATTGAAATACATGTGATATTACATATATATACATGTTTTCTATTACCTGCTGAGTTTTACTCACCACCCCCGCGGACCCTGGGTTTTCTGTCGCCCAGGTAACAGGTAGCCGACTTCGTGATGGACTTGGAGCACCGCTGGCTGGCATCATCTTATCTCAACTCCGAGAGTCTGGATTTTTAGTGTTCTCATTTGTATCCCATTATGTTTTATGTGATGATTGTAGTTGTGACTATTGATGTTGTACCCCTGTTCTTCCTTTCTGGATTTATTATGGTGTCCTGAGTCGGTGTTAGTCATACCGGTATGCATGTGTGTTGTTGTTTGTGAGATTGTAGTATGTTTCCACTGTGTCTTGTGTAGTTTTTGTTTTCATACATATATATTGCTGTTATTGTGGGCCTACGGGCCTTGTATTAACTCGAAATGTTGCCACGTACAGGGGAGGTGTCGTCCGTTTGATTTTCGATTCGGCATGCTCTCAGGGCGTGACAACAACTCTCCGAATCCATATCTAATGGATTTTCACCCTTTAGAATGCTTTCCAAAGCATATCCTAGGGTTAGGAGTAGTTAGGGTAACCTAACATAGCTGAAATCTGACTAAAAACCTGGATCGATCGTTGACATCTCAACCGCCATAAGCTTATCGATTGATTTCTGCAAATGCAGAAATTCAGTTTCAAAAAATGAAATTATGAAAATCATAAGTAATTATACATTATGCAAAAAATCATGAAAATTCATATATATAATACTTATGTCAATCATAATGGGTGAAAAATATTAGAAAAATAAAATATCCATAAAATAATGAGATTGACACAAAATTCAAAACTATTGAAAAGTTCAAAGTTTTGACCCTACTTTGTATCAACTCTATCAATGGTGATTGCTATCAAAAGATATACTTCACCAAGATTTTTCAAAATGATTTTAAAATGATTTTAAAACCTGATATTGAACCATGGTCTATGGGCTTAATGCACATGACTTGTACGTAAGCTTTCCTCTTGATTCCTTCTTGGTATAAGATGAGTAGTTTATCTAGGTGCAAAAACTATGCACCTTGAACTTAACTCATTTCCTAGCATCTCACATGTGTCTAGGGTGTTTGAAAATATACACATGTTAATTTGATGTGAGATGTGGGTTATGTTCATCCTAATCTAAGATATCATGCATTTTCCTAAGGTAACACTACTTGATTCCCTTATACATGAGACTTCAAATCATGTCATAGTCCTTAAATAAATTTTAGTTAACTTAAATGCATGAGATATGATCATGGAATATAATGATAGCATAAATAAGTATGTGTCAAAAATCATGATGTCATGACATATAAATAAAAACTAAACATACATGATACAAAACTAAACCCTAGAAATTAATCATGACATTTTATATGATAAAGATGAAATATAATGTCATGACATGTTATATGGCAATCAAGACATGACAAATGAAATATAAACATATAATGATACCTAAGTTTTAGTATTAGTTGTCATTTGTTAGAATTAAATTTATTTTTGCCATATTACCACTCTTCTCCCAAGTGTGCCAAAAACCCAAAATGACACACTATGACCTCTAAACCTAGTTTGTACCAATTTGATCAATTTATCAAACTTCTTAAATAATATTGGCACATCCTAAAATCTTTTAGGATTGAAATTCAACCTTATTTCCAAGGTACCCATAACCTTGAAAATGACCTAAAGTGTCAACTTGCTATGGTTGGGTTAACTACCCATCCATTCAAGGTTGACACAACCTAACCCATTTAGCGTGAATCAATCACACTCCTAGGAACCTAAAACCTATTTGAGATCCATGGGTTTACTAGGTATTCCTTAGTGATGACCTCCCTAGATACCCTCCTAATGACCCTCCTAGGTTTAGAAGTCTTGGTCATTTGGGTCTTGTCATGGTTAACCTTAGGGATTGCTTCCCTAGTAACCTTCTTAGTGGTCTTCCTAGGTTTCATGGAAATCTTGGCCACTAGACACTTACCATGGTCAACTCTAGGGATGACTTCCCTTGTGACCTTGGTTTTCCTAGACTTAAGTTGAGTTCCATAATCAAATGGAGCGTTGTGGTAGATCTCCTTTGGCTTAGGTTTGTGACCCAAACCTTTCTTGCCATTGGACGAGCCTTGCCTCCTAGAACCTAGGTTTTTGACTCCTAGATCCTAAATCTTGACCATTTGACCCTTGCATTTGATTTTGTATTTTCCTAAGGGTCTTTTCAAGTTTCTCAAGCCTTAACCTCAAGGCTTGGTTCTCTAAATCTAATTGTCCAATTTTTGAATTTTGATTTAGTCTTTGGGCATTATCATTTCTTCTAGACATATGTCTACCCTTCTTAGAGTTAATGCCTAAATGATTTTCTATCTTCCTAATACTTTCCTTAGGTAAAATTAGTTTAGGGACATTAGTCCCAAATTTCTCCTTAGTTCTAAAATTATATGATTTGTCACCTAAACAGTAGAGCCTATTTTTAGCATGCTCTTTATGAACAATAGCAAGATTACTCCTAGCATGCTTTTCATTATAAAATAGGGAAGGTGAATTACTAAATTTTACTTTAGGGTTTTCTTTAAAAGCTCCCCCTACATATGATTCTCCTTCTTGGACTTTCTTCTTCCCCCTAGGGCATTGACTCCTATAATGCCCCGGTTGTTGGCACGTGAAGCACACCACGTGCTCCTTGCTCTTCCTAATTGGGGCACTGACATCCTTTGAATTTTTATTGACTTTAGGTGCTGGCGGAGTCTTCTTGACTCTTTTCGGATACTCGCTCACTCAAAGCATATAATATGATTTTTATTATTTATTAAGATGCTTGAGTTACCTAGGTCAATGGTTGTGGAATTTTGAGCTTCTTCATCTTCTCAACCGAAGGTGGATGCTTCCTCTTGATTATGCTCCAGAGTAGAAATTCTCTCTTCCCCCTCAATCCTAGAGGTGGAGGCTTCTTCAACTTCCTCTTCCACCTCTTCCGATCCGGATGTTGATTTCCTATCAACCTCTAAATCTGTAAGCTTTTGGGATGATGATGTGTTTGCTTCATCTTGATCTTGAGAGGACGAGCACTCCTCCTCCGACTCCTCCCCGAACTCCTCCTCGGACTTCTCTACTTCATGAGCTGGTGATGGGTTTTCATGATATTTCGCCAACTTGCTCCAAAGGGCCTTGGCGTCTTTACAATCTTCTATCTTGATCAAAATATCCTTAGGAATTACACTAAGTAATATACCCATTACCTTATTGTTTATGTTTGAGTATCGGATTTACTTCTCGCTCCACTTCTTCTTCTTGAGTATTTTTCCATTCTCATCCTTAGGAGTGCCAAACCCTACCATCACACTAATCCAATTATCATAATCGCACATTAGAAAATGAATTATTCTACTTTTCCAATATACAAAATCTTTGCGGTCGAAGGAAGGCGGAATGTTGATGTCGTCACTCAATTTCTCTTGAAGATCCATCTTGCCCTCTAGTGCCTTTGCTCCCTCAGATGTGAAGTCGGTGAAGAGCGACCCATTATGATACCACTTGTTAGGAATTGGACATCGCTAGAGGGGGATGAATGGCGCGTCTTTGTTGACTTGATGGAATTCGATCATGCTTGCTACAAACGTTAGTGTGCACAGCGGAAATAATAATAACAAAAATAAATACACACAACGATACAATAACACGATGATATAATGTGGTTCGGAACCTTAGGGTTCCTACTTCACGGATTGAACTCAAATGAGCTCTAGCGATGCAAATGCCACCACTAATAAAAAACACTTCTTCTCGACAACAAGCCAGGGGCGGAGAAACCTCTTACAAAAGATTACAACAGTTTTACAAGATAAAATAAGCAAATACAAATGAAATACAAAAAACAACGTAAAGAAAACTTTACAATTATTGCTTTAGATGCTTGGTTGTTTGATTGCTTGAACCACACTTGAAGACCCTGATTTGCACCAGCAAATCGTTCCAAATCGCCCAAGAAAATGCTCAAAGAGCCATGGTGAAATCCTCCATGAGCTGCTCCTTTTATCCTTGCATCGGGTTGATTTCGCGCCTGGCAGTTGACTGCCATAAGGCTCCAGTCGACTGCCAACGGTGTCATTGTCTCACAACGGACTTAATCCACGTCGGCATTCAAGCCAATGGATATATTAGCAATCGATTACCATTACCCATCAATCGACTGCCTAGCCCATAGCCGACTGACCAGTCAGCTACCGAACATTCTGCTCTTACAACCTTGACCAATAGTCGACTGCCATCCATGGTAGTCAATTGGTCAAGCCATCAGTCGACTGCCTAATGTTGGCAGTCGATTGTCAAGGCTATTTGCCGCAAATCGAATGTCAGTTGACTCCTAGCAGTCTACTAGTCATAACCCCAGTCGACTGCTATAAGTCGACTCGATTGCAAAGTGTCAAAACACTTGACCAGTCGCCTGGTTCATAATCTCAATCGACTGACAAACCTCAAACATGAGGTTTAACCCTAAGTATGATGCCCTCATGCTTTCTATACCACCCTTAGCCTAGACCTAAGCCTTTTAGCCACCTCCGTCAGCCTCACGCTTATCGGATCCCTCCAAGTCATCCATACACTAGCTTTCAGATGCTTCCATCGGCTATTATCATGCTAAGCTAGTCTACACTGCCAAGGCACATTTGAACTTACGCTACCAAGACTATCGCTTGGACTTTATGCTGCCAAACCATTGGACTTATGCTGCCAAGAATCCCGCTTAGACTTTACGCTGCCAATATCAACTCTTGGACTTCCCTTGCTAACCCATGTTGGACTTTCCATTTGTCAAGACTCAAGCTTGGACTTTCCCTTGCCAAGACCTATGCTTGGACTTTCCATGCCAACCCATGTTGGACTTACCAATTGCCAAGACTCAAGCTTGGACTTTCCCTTGCCAAGACCCATGCTTGGACTTTCCATGCCAAGTATCCAAGACTTGGATTTTCCATGCCAAGTACACAAGACTTGGACTTTCCATGCCAAGTACACAAGACTTGGACTTTCCATTGCCAAGTGTCCCACTTGGACTTCTCTATCATGTGGTCAACCCCATGTCAACCATATAGTTAACCTATTATCAAACAATGGTCAACTCATTGTCAAACATCAAAATACTAACATCAAATCACTACTCGAGTCAAACTCAAGTCTGGTCAATCGTGACCTGGGCCGATTGCATCAACCGTAAGATGTACACTAAAATGATAGCTAAAATCCTATATAAAATGCTCACATCAAAATTCCCTAGACTTAAACTTTGCTTGTCCTCAAGCAAACTTTCGTGTTCAGCTCAATGCATATAAATGAATAGCTTCATTATCTAGTATGTTCATCTAATTCTATCAAGTGGTGCTACTGTTAAATCAAATAAATAAGTTTACCAAGTCTACAAAGAAAGTTTTTTGTGCAAGTATAAAATTTTATCCTAGAGTTTTTAAATTCCATGTTAAGTCAAGTTGTCATCTCATTGTGTTCCTAAGGTTTCTAGATCTAGGTGTAGGAATGTAGGTGGCCGGCTAGAGGGGGGTGAATAGCCCTCAATCGTCGTATGACGGAATTGCTTCGTTGATTGTCTACAAATTCTATTAGTGCAAGTAGAAATGTAAAAGATAAACAACAATAAAGATAAGCAAAACAAAATCAATGCTAACAAAAGATATAACGTGGTTCACGGCCTCGCCGCTAATCCACAGTTCGATTCTTCTCCGGTGAATCACTCCGAAACCAATACAATATCGGTCTCTCCCTTTAGCCAAAGCAAGGTGGAGGTAAACCTTTTTACAACACAAACACTCTTTCTTACAATAGATTTGAAATAAGAATAAGAGAAAGAGTTGGAAGCTTGTAGGGCACTTGGATGATTAGCTAAAGCATAAGCATTAGTCATCCAAAAGCCCACACCTTCTCTATAAATAGAGAAGGTTGTTTTCTTCCGTCGTAGTCGATCGATTCTACCGATCACCAACCGCCTGCAGCCATTGCCCAATAACGGCTTCTTCCACATTGGATTTCATCCAACAGCTCCCACATCAATCGACTGATCATCTCATCAGTCGACTAATGGAGCTAACAGTTGAGTGTCGGAAGCGAGCACTCGACTGATCACCATTCTGTGCCCAAAACCCTTGTGACTAGTCGATTGAAGCCATCATCAGTTGACTGGTGGTTTCGTCAATCGACTGCCAACCCGTGGCAGTCGACTGATGGCATAGAAATCAGACTCGAACACCAATCGAGTCACAGTCGACTTGGAGCAGCTGACTGCCATGACATGGCAGTCGACTGATGCTGGGTAAACCTCAAACTTTACATCCGTTTGAGCATCCGACGATCGGGTAAACCTCAACCCTTGCGGTCGAGCCTCCGACACTTAGCCATTCGGCCAAATTCACCTAATGAGCTATTTACATTTCACTCATCTCACTTGAAGTCCCTCGCCGAAGCTCTCTTCGTTCGCGGCCACGTCCCTCGGTAGCACCAAGCGTACGGCTTCACAATGCTCCTTCGCGTCTCTTTCCCTCGAAGTATGCTTCCTTGGCTTCTCTTCAAGTCATCTCGTCCGGCGGTCCCTCGGATGCATCAAGCGCACGACTTCGCAATGCTCCTTCGCTGGCTCAAGCACGAGGTTGTGAGTTGGTGAAACTTACCATAGCTCCATGTGCGAATTACTAAGTCCTGCAAGACTCCAACACACATATCAAATCCAATCATCCTAACTTAAACCCTTTGTCACACACATCAAAACCATATCACATGGGTTGATTGCCCTAACAATCTTTCCCTTTTTGATGTGTGGCAATCCGTTTAAGTTAGGTAAGCAAATAACAATAACCATAAGCAAGGAAAGCATGTAAGTAAAAACATGAGTATAACAACTCCCCCTTAAGACATGCTAAATTTTCCCTTTTAGCATGATTAACTTAAACCTATCAATTCTCCCCCTTTGACACCATCAAAAACATTTTCCAAATGTTATACACGCATGACATCAACTCTAAGGAAGAAAAATACCAAAAACCAAACAAAACCTGATACAATCGATCGCGTTCTCATGTGACATCACCGATCGTAGTTGGACTACTATCGACCGCACACAAATTTCAGGTTTTCTGATTTTCGAAATCCAATTTCAGAAATGCGTTAAAAATTCAAGGAAATTCGAAAAATCATGAAATTTGAAATACATATTTCTTGTGAGTTCCTTTATCAGTGAAAAATTATTTTTCATGAAAATTCATTTTATTTTTGAAAGTTAGGCAAAAACTCAAAAGTTGCAAAATATCTAAAGTTTTGTATCAACTTTAAAACCTAGTTTTGCCTTGAAACTTTTAAAAACATGAGCTCACTGTTTGTAAAGTATAAAATGGTTTTAAAAACATTTGAAATATCCAACCATGATCTTTGGACAATATGTCTATGAATTAAGCATAAACCTTCCCCATAATTGGTCTATTATTGCTCTTTTGATACACTTAATGACTTATCTAAATGCCATAAGCATTAGTGGGTCATTTGTATCATCCTATCATCTCACCCATGCTAAGTTTTCAATCAAGGTTATCCTTATGGTGAGTGTGAGATGTTCCTAAAGATATTCATATACTTAACCTTAAAATTCATGCAATTCTACACAAGGCTAAGTATCACCCTAACATACTACATGATCATAAAGATATATATGCATTGATTTCACATTATGATCATGAAATAAATGTATCAATCAATTTGTAATCATGCATCATGATAATAAGTCAAATATCACCCAAAGCATGATTTAAACTATTTATGGGTGCATTATCATCAACCAATACTATTTCAAAAATTAAATCCACAACATCCTAAGTCAACCAAATAATATGATATAAGTAAAATCCTTTGGGTTGACTAACCTAGGGTTTTCCTAACCCTTAAGGATGGATTTGGGAACCCAATATAAGTTCTTTCCTATAGGGTTCACTAAATATTCTTTAGGGATCCATTTTCTAGCTATTGTCTTGTTCTTAGCTTGACCCCTAGCAATCAAATATTTATAGGCCTTTTCATTTGTCTTTCCCTTATAACCTAGGCCTTTTCTATTGAAGTTTGCCCTTTTGCTCCCTATGATCATGTTCAAAGTATTGGAGCTAATTGTAAATTTTTCTAGGGCCTTAGTCAAATGATCTACCTTTTCCCTTAGAGTCCTATTTTCCTCAATGCATGCATCATTAACATCAAAAGGCATGTAGTTATCATGTGAGCATGCATCATCATCATTAATATTTAAATATGCTTGTTCTAATTTTTCTTCTAGGGCCTTAATTTGATCAAGCATGCATTTGTTCTTTTTCTTTGCCCTAAATAATTCCTTAGTCAAACTTGAAATCATAGACATGATTTTCTTGGGAGGTAGATTCGTTACCTCACTTACCAAATCCTCTTCCGATGATGAGAATGAAGAAGAAGCTCCCCCTTCACTCGAGCTCTCTTCACTTGTGCTTGATTTTTCACCTTCGGAGGAGGTGGAGTCTAGATCATCAAATGTCATCAAGGCAAGGTTTGTGACAAAAGCATTTTCTTCCTCCGATGATGATGATGAGGAAGGATCATCTCATGTTCTTGCCTCGAGTGCTTTGGCCTTCCCTTTTTCTTTGGCCTTCTTCCTTCTTCTTGCTCCCCTTCTTCTTTTCTTCTTTTCTTCTTTTCTCCTATTTTCTTCTTTGCTCTTGTTCAAGAGGGGACAATCATCTCTTATATGTCCCTCTTATTGGCAATTATAGCATATTGTCTTCCTCTTGTGCCTTCTCCTATCATAAGATTTGTTAAATTTTAAATTTCTTAAAACACGCCTTACCTTCCTTACCATATAAGCATCTTCATTGCTATTCATGGAGGATGAGGAGAATGCTTCATTGGAGGAGGAGGGAGTCTCCTGTTGGTGCAATCGACCCAGGTCACGATTGACCAGACTCAAGTTTGACTTGAGTGATGTTTTGATGTTTGACAAAGTGGTCTGACATAGTATGTTTAACATTGATGTTTGACATTGATGTCGGTTAATGTGTTGGGGAGATTGTTTATACAATCGATCCAGGTTATAATTGACCAAACTTGAGTTTGACTCGAGGGAGACTTTGATGGTTGACTAGGGTTGACCATGTGATTATGGGAAAGTCCAAGCATGAGTCTTAGCAAGGTAAAGTCCAAGTCATGGGTACTTGGCATGGAAAGTCCAAGTCTTGAGTACTTGGCACAAGGGAAGTCCAAGCATGGGTTGGCAAGGGAAAGTCCAAGCTTGAGTCTTGGCATTTGAGAAGTCTAAGGGTTTTGATATTGGCGGCGTAAAGTCCAAGCGAAGTCTTGGCAGCGTAAGTCCAATGTGCCTTGGCGGTGTAGACACCGTTAGCATGACATAGCCGAGGGAAGCACCTGGAGGCTAGTGCGATGGATGAACAAGTCATGGATGACTTAGAGGGATCCGAGAGGCATGAGGCTGATGGAGGTGGCTAGAAGGCTTAGGTCTAGGCTAAGGGTGGTCTAGCAAGTATGGGGGCACCATACTTGGGTTAAAACCTCATTGCTCATTGGAGCGATCGGCCGATGGCTCGACGGGTCGATCGATTGTCGTTAAGGGACGATCAATTGCCGCTACCGAGTGCGAGCAAAGACGATGCCCGTAGCCGATCGCGAATGGCCACACGCGCATTGGCAGTCGACTGGTGAGAGTACCGTTGGAACTTATCCAATGTGGATTGAGCCATTATCTCACAGCTACAGTGTTGTCAGTCGAATGCCAGGCGGAAATCCAGCCCGATGGAGGATAAAAGCAGCTGTTCGTGGAAGGCTCAAGCAACGGTTTTCTTGGGTGATTTGAAGGGGAATTGTTGGTGCTTTTCCAGTCCTTCAAGACTAGTCCAAGGCAACCAAAGATCAAGCAACCAAAGTGCTCCTATAAAGTAGTTTTTTTTACTTACATTGTATTTCACTATTGTATTTGCTTGTATCCATTTAGATTATTGTTGTAATCTTTTGTACGAGGTTTCTCCGCCTCCGACTTGTGTCGAGAAAGAGTATTTGTGATTAGTGATTGCATTGGCATCGCTAGAGCTCTTTAGAGCTCGATCCGTGGAGTAGGAATCGTTCGGTTCCGAACCACATTTTATCTTTGTGTTCGTGGTTGTTTCATTTCGTTATTGCTTTTATTATTACTATTCCACTGCGCATAACGAGTTTTGTAGAGACGATCACGATCAAATTCCATCTACGTACGGGCAACGCGCTATTCACCCCCCCCCCTCTAGCGGGTGCACAGGTCCTAACAAGTGGTATCAGAGCGAGACCGCTCTTCTAAGTCTAACAACGAAGGGAGCAAGCTAGAGGGTAAACGATGGAAGTCCAAGAACAATTAGGTTGGGATATCAACACGCCGGTCCCGTACTCATTATATGGACAAGAAGACTTCGATTCTTGGAAGAGAAGAATTGAAGATTTTTTATTGATGAGGGACATTGAGGAATGGGCCATTTTAATGGAAGGCTTTGAATTGCCAAGAGGGCCAAGAGGAGGATATCTCAAGAAGAAAAGATGGACTCAAGACCAACTTCAAAAATCCAAAATCAATGACAAGGTAATCGATATGATAGTTAATTTAATACCTAACGAGTTATTGTCTAAGATAGGTGAAGTTCTAGATGCCAAGGAGCTATGGAAAAAATTAGCCAAGCTCCATGAAGAACCATCCATGGCCCAAGAAGGAGAAAGCTCATCCTCACAAGAAAGTGAGGATTCGGAGGTTGATAGGGAATCAACTTCCGGATCGGTGGAAGAGGAGATGGAAGAAGTAGAAGAAACCTCCACCTCTAGGATTGAGAGGGAGGAAAGAATTTCTACTCCGGAGCAACAAGAAGAAGCTTCCACATCCGGTCAAGATGAAGAAGTTTCAATTCCAACACCTACCACCAGTACCATAGGTAACTCAAACATATCAATTTGTAATAAAAATCATATCATATGTTTTGAGTGTAGGGAAGCCAGACACTACAAGAGTAAGTGCCCAAAGAAGATTAGGAAAGCTCCTCCGGCACCAAGAGTCAAGGATGTCGGTTCCCCAAGTCAAAAGAGCAAGGAGCATGTTATATGCTTCAAGTGCAATTCAAAAGGACATTATAGGAATCAATGTCCTAGGGGGAGGAAGAAGACCCAAGAGGGAGTTTCACAAGTAGGGGGAGCCACTAAGGCAAACCCTAAGGTATATTATTTCAATAATAATAATGCTCATTCTTTAGTTAATAGACAAAAGCATGCTAGGAGTTTTAATTCTCTTGCAATTTATGAAAAGCATGCTAATAGGAACAAGTATTTTTGTTTTGGAGCTAAGAGAGTCCATGTAGGAAATAGAGAGAAATTTGGGACTAATGTCCCTAAAAACAAATTATCTAAGGACAAACCTAGGTCAAATAACTCTAGAAAAATTCTACCTAGGGAGACCATTAGAAAGGTGCAAGAGCACCTAGGTTTCAATCCTAAATGGACTAGGCATATGCCTAGGAAGTCCAATGCCCAAGATTTAAATCAAAATTCTAAAATTGGACAATTAGAATTAAAGAATCAAGCCTTGAGATCAAGGCTTGAGAAACTTAAAAAGACCCTAAATAGGATACAAAATCAATTTAAAGGGTCAAGTGATCAAAAGTCTAGTTCCAAAAGTCAAAGTCAACACCTAGGACCTAAGAGTCAAAAGTCAACTAAGGGCAAGCAAGGGTTTGGTCACAAACCTAAGCCTATGGTGGCTTATCTTAGTGTTCCATTTGACTATGGAACACAAACTAGGTCTAGAAAGACCAAGGTCAATAGGGAAGTCATCCCTAAGGTTGACCAAGGTGTGTGCCTAGTGACTAGGGTTTCTAGGAAACCTAGGGTGGCCACTAAGAAGGTTGCAAGGGGAGTTACCCCTAGAGTCAACCTAGGTAAGACCCAAATGACCAAGGCTACCAAGCCTAGGAGGGTCATTAGGAAGGTATCTAGGGAAGTTATCCCTAAGGAATACCTAATTAACCCTAGGAGCTCAAATAGGTTTTGGGTTCCTAAGAGCGTGATTGATTCACGCTAGATGGGGTTAGGGTGTGCCAACCTTGATTGGATGGGTAGTTAACCCAACCATGACAAAGGTGGCACCTTAGGTCATTTTCAAGGTTTTGGGTACCTTGGAAATAGGGTTGATATTTAATCCTAAAAGATTTTAGGATGTGCCAATGTATTTTTGGAATTATAAAAAATCAATTAAAATTGGCACAATTTAGAATTAGAGGTTAATGTGTCATTTTGGGTTTTTGACACACTAGGGAGATTAATGATAATATGGCAAAATATATCTAATTATATCAAATGACAATTAATATTAAAATTTAGGTATTACTATACCTATATATTTTATATGTCATGCTTTATTTGTCATATAACATGTCATGACATCATGCTTATTTTTAATCATTTTATATGTCATGTTCATGTTTAGGATTAAGGTTGTAAATATCATGTGTTTTAGTTTTATATCATATGTCATGACATCATGATTATTGGTCATGCTTTATTTTTTCTATTATTATGCCACGATTATTTCATGCATTATCTTGACTGAAAATTGATTTAAGAACTATGGCATGACTTGGAGTCCCATTCATAAGGGAATCAAGTAGGGTTGCCTTAGAAAATGCATGAAATCCTAGATTAAATGAACCAAAACCCACATCTCACATCCAATTGACATGTATGTGTATTTATACACTCTAGATACATGTGAGATGCTAGAATATGAGTTGAGTTCAAGGTGCATAGTTTTTGCATCTAGAAGGACTATAACTCATCTAATTTTATTAGTGGATCATTGGGAAAGCTTGTGTACAAGTCATATACATAGAGCCTAAGGAATATGATCCAAAATAAGATTTTGAAAACTTTCTAAAATCATCTTAGAAAACCTTGGTGAAGCCTATCTTTTGATAGCAATCACCATTGATGAGATTGATACAAAAGTGAGCTAAAACATTGAAGTTTTTCTTCACTTTTGGATTTTGTATCAATTTCGATATTTTATGGGTAAAATAGTTTTCAAACATTTTTCACCTATTGGATTGCTTATAAGTAATATACGTATCAAATTTCGTGATTTTTCGATATACGTAGAATTACTTATGACTTTTTAAAATTCGATTCTGATAGGTGAAATTCGAGAATTTCAGTTATCAGTCGACTGTCGCCTGATGGCAGTCGACTGATGTGAGTGGCAATCGATTGATTACTGTAAGTAGTCGACTGTCAAGTTGATTTCAGGAAAAATAAGGTTGTTTAGCCCGTGTTCAGTTAAGGTAAAGGTTCCTAATCACTCCTGACCCTAGGATATGCTTTGGGAAGTATTATAAAGGGTGAAAATCCATTGGATATGGATTAGGAGAGTTTTTAGGGTTTGTATCAATCTTAAGGTGAGTGAAAGTTATATGTTGAACTTTGAACCTTAATTTTGATGGTTTAGAGTTCCTATAGGCTTAGGGACTTCCCAAGGATATTGTCGGTGCAATGGTCAAGGGGGAGCAAGCCTTTAGGGGGAGTTATCCATTTTGAGATGATGGATGTGTTTCTCTTCTTGAAGGGGGAGAAGTTATTGGGAGAGTATCATAAATTGGGAAAATTGATGGGATTTTGAGAAACCCAATTTGGAAATTGTGAGAGAGTATAGGATTGTCTCTCTTGAGTGATATGAGACTTATCACTAGAAAGATGGTAGGCATTCTAGGTATTTTTGGATAAGGGGGAGATTGTAATATCTCATTGGGACATGAGACATTGACCTCCTTGGAGAGATAACCTTTTTGATGTTAGTCAAAAAGGGGGAGAAGTTTTGGGAGAGTGTTTGGGATTACCAATTTGGGATAATTGATAAGGAAATTTGAGTTAGTGGCCTAACTCAAGGTTTGTTTTGTCAAACATAAAAAAGGAGGAGATTATTGGTGCAATCGTCCCAGGTAACGATTGACCAGACTCGAGTTTGACTCGAGTGATGTTTTAATGTTTAATAAAGTGGTCTGACATAGTATGTTTAACATTGATGTTTGACATTGATGTCGGTTAATGTGTTGGGGAGATTGTTTATACAATCGATCCAGATTATAATTGACCAGACTCGAGTTTGACTCGAGGGAGACTTTGATGGTTGACTAGGGTTGACCATGTGATTATGGGAAAGTCCAAGCATGGGTCTTGGCAAGGTAAAGTCCAAGTCATGGGTACTTGGCATGGAAAGTCCAAGTGGGACACTTGGCATTTGGGAAAGTCCAAATCTTGAGTACTTGGCACAAGGGAAGTCCAAGCATGGGTCTTGGCATGGAAAGTCCAACATGGGCTGGCAAGGGAAAGTCCAAGCTTGAGTCTTGGCATTTGAGAAGTCCAAGGGTTTTGATATTGGCGGCGTAAAGTCCAAGCGAAGTCTTGGCAGCGTAAGTCCAATGTGCCTTGGCGGTGTAGACACCGTAAGCATGACATAGCCGAGGGAAGCACCTGGAGGCTAGCGCGATGGATGAACAAGTCATGGATGACTTGGAGGGATCTAAGAGGCGTGAGGCTGATGGAGGTGGCTAGAAGGCTTAGGTTTAGGCTAAGGGTGGTCTAGCAAGTATGGGGGCACCATACTTGGGTTAAAACCTCATGTTTGAGGTTGGCAGTCGACTGGCAATATGGTCGATTCGACTGTCGTGAGTCGACTTGAGTTCGACTGCCGTTTAAGAGCTGGAATTGCTCGCGATCGATTGCTCGGAAGCCGATCGTGATGTCGAATGATCGCACCGATCATTGCGAGCCGAGCGAGCCGATCGGGCGATCGACACGGGCATAGCGATCGCCAATGTTGGCGATCGTGGTGAGATCTGATTGGAATTTATCCAACGTGGATTGAGCCATTATCTCACAGCTACAGTGTTGTCAGTCGACTGGGGCCTTATGGCAGTCGACTGCCAGATGGAAATCCAGCCCGATGGAGGATAAAAGCAGCTGTTCGTGGAAGGCTCAAGCAACGGTTTTCTTGGGCGATTTGAAGGGGAATTGTTGGTGCTCTTCCAGTCCTTCAAGGCTAATCCAAGGCAACCAAAGATCAAGCAACCAAAGTGCTCTTGTAAAGTAGTTTTTTTTACTTGCATTGTATTTCACTATTGTATTTGCTTGTATCCATTTAGATTATTGTTGTAATCTTTTGTACGAGGTTTCTCCGCCTCCGACTTGTGTCGAGAAGGAGTATTTGTGATTAGTGATTGCATTGGCGTCGCTAGAGCTCTTTAGAGCTCAATCCGTGGAGTAGGAACCGCTCGGTTCCGAACCATGTTATATCTTTGTGTTCGTGATTATTTCATTTCGTTATTGCTTTTATTATTACTATTCCGCTGCACATAACGAGTTTTGTAGAGACGATCACGATCAAATTCTATCTACGTACGGGCAACGCGCTATTCTCCCCCCTCTAGCGGGCGCACAGGTCCTAACATCTCTATCTTCTTCTTCTTCCCCTTGTTGGCTACTAGTGCCACTCCCCTTAATGGCTTGATGCTTGGCTTTTCACTTATTCCTTCAAGCCTTGTTTCATGTAGCTCCATGGTTGAGAAGAACTCCTCTAAGGTGCTAACTTCTAGGTTCTTTGAGATGTAGAAGGAGTCAACCATTGAGCTCCACTTCGAGGACCGGGGAAAGGCATCTATAGCCTTCATTATCATGTCCCGGTTTGATAGCTTTTCTCCTACACTTGTCAAACCGGTTAAAATTTCTTTAAACCTAGAATGTAAAGAATTTACCTTATCTCCCTTTTCGAGTTTGATGTTGCTTAATTGGGAGCGAAGGAGATCTCTTCTCGCAAGCTTGGCCTCGGAAGTGCCTTCATGGAGTTCCACCAATCTCTGCCACATTCCCATGGCACTTGAGCACTCCCCAATCCGATTGATCTCTTGTTGAGGGAGCACATTGAAGAGGTGGTGCTTGGCCTTTGAATTTGTAAGGTGTTCCTCCCTTTGCTTTTTAGTCCACCTTGACTTCTCTATTGGTTCACCCTCTTCATCCCTAGGCATCTCAAAACTGTTTTCCATTATAAGCATAATATTGAAATCGGTTTTAAAGAATACCTCCATTCTCTTCTTCCACCAAGAGAATTCTCCCTCAAACTTTGGTGGGTGAATGTTGGAGCCGACCATCGTTGTTGGTGTGCTTGTTGCGTCGGTTAGTCCGTTGACAAGCGCCTTGGCTCTGATACCACTTGTAGGAACGTAGGTGGCCGACTAGAGGGGGGTGAATAGCCCTCAATCGTCGTATGATGGAATTGCTTCGTTGATTGTGTATAAATTTTATTAGCGCAAGCGGAAATATAAAAGCTAAACAACAATAAAGATAAGCAAAACAAAATCAATGCTAACAAAAGATATAACGTGGTTCACGGCCTTGCCGCTAATCCACAGTCCGATTCGTCTTTGGTGAATCACTCCGAAACCAATCCAATATCGGTCTCTCCCTTTAGCCAAAGCAAGGTGGAGGTAAACCTTTTTACAACACAAACACTTTTTCTTGTTAGGGCAATCTCTTGCCATGATAAGGTTTTGATGTGTGTGGCAAAGGGTTTAAGTTAGTTTGTAATTGTGATTTGATATGTGCGTTGAAGTCGTGCAGGACTTAGTAATTTGCACATGGAGCCGTGGCGAGTTTCACATCTCATGACTCGGGCCTTGAGTCGGTGAAGGATAGCTTTGCGGAAGCCGTGCGCTTGGAGCATCCGAGGGACCGCCGGACGAGGAGCTTGGAGTGAAGCGGAAGGAAGTAGACTTCGAGGCAAGAGACCCGAAGGAGCATTGCAGAGTCGTGCACTTGATGCTGCCGAGGGACGTGGCCACGAACGAAGAGAACTTCGAAGGTGAGGGACTCCGAGGGATGAGAGTGAGCGAATGTAACCCGGAAAGGGATAGCTCTTAGGTGAAACTTGACCATTTGGCCAAGTGTCGGATGAGTTTTCCCGACACACCCGATCCGCCATGTCATGGCAATGATCGCTCTAGTCGATGGTTCATCGATTGGTTTAAGCTCATTGAATCAAGTTGATCGATCATTGCGGACATAGGCGATTGGTGGTGGCAATCGATAGCTCTCATGGCGTGATCGTGAGATGGCACTGTGCACGGGCACAAAATGGAGTCGAGCTCGCGGAGCACTCGACTGATGGTACATCAGTCGACTGATGGCAAGATCAGTCGACTGATGATGATGTCGTTGGATGAAATCCAATGTGGAAAGTGGTCGTTATTGGGCAATGGCTACAGGACCAGTCGACTGATCGGGGCATCAGTCGACTGCTCCTGTGTCAACGGGAAGAAACCCTCTTCCTCTATAAAAGGAAGGGAATGAGGCTTTAGGAGGCTAATGCTTATGTTCTAATCTTCTCCCAAAGTGCTCTAAGGGTTTTTCCACTCTTCTTACTTGCTTTATTTCCATTCTATTGTAAGAAGAGAAATTGTAAAGAGGTTACCTCCACCGAGCTTGGTGCAAAGGAGAGATCTAGTGGATTTGGCGGAGTGATTCACCGAGGACGAATCGGGGACCGTGGATTAGCGGCGTAGCCGTGAACCACGTTATACTATCGTGTTAGAGTTTGTTTTATTGTTATTTCCATTTGCTTGTCTTTTGTGTTTCCGTTGCGCTAATCTTTTGTAGACGAGCAAAATCCACCATCCAAGTAAAGAGGGCTATTCACCCCCCTCTAGCCGGCCGTTCGATGCCCTACATTTCTTACAATAGATTTGAAATAAGAATAAGAGAAAGAGTTGGAAGCTTGTAGGGCACTTGGATGATCAGTTAGAGCATAAGCATTAGCCATCCAAAAGCCCACACCTTCTCTATAAATAGAGAAGGTTGTTTCTTCCGTTGTCACTGGCGATCGATTCTCCGATCACCGATCACTTCTTCCATGTTGGATTTCATCCAACGGCTCCCACATCAGTCGACTGATGGAGCTAAGATGAGTCTTTGAAGCGAGCACTCGGATCGATCACCATTCTGCGCTCGAAACCCGCGACCGATCGATGCCATCATCGGGCCGATCGGTGGTTTCGTCAGTCGACTGCCAACCCGTGGAAGTCGACTGATGGTACAGAAACCAGACTCGAACACCAATTGAGTCACAGTTGACTTGGAGCAGTCGACTGCCATGACATGGCAGTCGACTAATGTCGGGTAAACCTCAAACTTTACATCCGTTTGAGCGTCCAGTGGTCGGGTAAACCTCAATCCTTGCGATCGAGCCTCCGACACTTAGCCATTCGGCCAAGTTCACCTAATGAGATACTTACATTTCACTCATTCACTCATCTCACTTGAAGTCCCTCGCCGAAGCTCTCTTCATTCGCGACAACTTCCCTCGGCAACACTAAGCGCACGGCTTCGCAATGCTCCTTCGCGTCTCTTGCCCTCGAAGTCTGCTTCCTTGGCTTCGCTTCAAGTCATCTTGTCCGGCGGTCCCTCGGATGCATCAAGCGCACGACTTCACAATGCTCCTTCATCGACTCAAGCACGAGGTTGCGAGTTGGTGAAACTTGTCATACCTCCATGTGCGAATTACTAAGTCCTGTAAGACTCCAACGCACATATTAAATCCAATCATCCTAACTTAAACCCTTTATCATACACATCAAAACCATATCACATGAGTTGATTACCCTAACACTAGGCACTTACTTGCCCTAAACAAGGATCATCTTCTCAAACTAACACAAAGTCTTGAAGGCGTGCTCAGTATCGAAAAAAAATTGATAGGTATTTTTTCGGTAACCTAACTCGGTCTCAAAGGGGCGCTAAATCATTTCCACTCATGACAACTGTTTTTTATCCCCAAAAAAAATTCTCTCTTTTTTTTAAACCTCACAATTTTTCTGTTTGCTCTCTCTCTTTTCTTTTCTCTCTTTTTCTCTCTCTTTTTTTTCTCTTTTCAAAGAACTTTTGTTCCCCTTATGCTCATAGGGATTTTGATTTTTCTGAATGGGCTTACACAATCCGAGCATCTCCAGTAACTAAAATGATAATTGAAAGTTACCTATGGATTCTAAAGTACTAGACCAACAAGATGAATCATGACTCATTATGTACTAGACCAACTTTTTAGAATTCAGTTTAAGTGTAAGTGAAAAATAAAAACTAGCTAGTAGAACTTGGTAAACGCTCATATAACTTTTATAAAATTTGCACCACAAAATAGAAGAATATGAATTACTAAAAATAATAAAGTATATCAACATGATACCATCAAAATAGTACACATTGAAGCCTACTTAAAGGACAAGTGGATGCCTGAACTAAAAATAAAATTGCCAATGCATGAATATGACAAGAAAGCAGGTAGCCATATGAAGAAATAATGAACTAGACCTAAAATTGTAAAAGCAAATAACTAAACTATTTAAGTAAGGTAACTAAATGTGCAAGCGTCCAATTAAATCGAAATGATATTTCTTTACTCCCAGACTTACATTGAAGCATACTTTTATAGGTGAAACAATTAAGGTGAACGTGGAGGAAGATAAGACAGTTAAAGCGTCTGTGTATTCATGTGCACCATTAGTCACTTGAAAAATGAAATAAAAGAAAGTAGTAAAATAGAAAAGGGAAACTACAATGATAATTGAAATAGAAAAAATAGAAAAGGCAATACTAGAAAAAGAATAACAATGGAAAGCTAAAAATAAAGTGGTCTAATCCAATCAATTCACTTTTCGACCAATGTCAATTTAAACCAATTCCTGACAACGACACCAAAAACTTGATCTACCCAAGCACGTCCCCAAATCTTTAGCTGAGACTGCCAAAGATTTGAAGTGCACACTCATGCTCAACGCCAGCAAGTGCACGATTATCGTCAAGTAATAAAATACCGATCCCATAGGGACTGATAATCGAGTATTGGTTTACTGAGTGAATGTAGATTGTTTATACCGAATTAGATGGTTGATAAGCAAAAAGGGCCAAAAGAAAAACGAGAGGCCTGGGAGATCACTTTTACAGAGACACATTGCCAATGGGTTCCTGTTATGACCACCTACAATGATTTTAAGATTTCAGTTTTACCTAAATGATTGTAAACATATGTCTTACTCCTAACTCTCAATGGTTTTACATGTAGGTAGTATATTTGTTTTATCCGATGTGATCTTTTGGAACTACACCGGATTCCCCTATTCCTAGCTAAGTTTTCCTTTTATATCGTCAGAGCTTAGGGGGTTGCTATCTTTGGGAAGCACCCTGTCACTGGGTCCTATAACCCTTTTAGAGTTGATTTCTCCTACTTTGAGTCTTCTGCAGGAGTAGGTTTATTACATTCTATGATACCTATGGGTCTTCACAGTGAATTAATATACTTGTGGGGTAACCTTAGTTGCACAGGGAACCTGTCACTAGAATCCTAGCAGATCAACTCCTCACTCAGTTGATGCTCCCACATCTCGATTCTCTATGGTTCAGAGAAATGGGTTCTCCTTTCGGTCTTTCCCCATACCTCTAAAATATGACCTAATGCTTTTGGCATCTAAATCGAATTAACACAATAAAATCGGACCATGAACAATCATATTATAGAATAAAAAGCAAGAATATATAATATAAGTGATGTAAGATAACATGAATTCATTGCATACATATGTTTCCAAATCAAGATAGGCTACTCCCAAATAAAGAATCATAGAAACTACTCCATAAATAGAAATACAACCATAAGGCATCGACAAAACAAGATTCAACCCATAGAAATTGCAAGAAAGGAGAGAGAAGGGCTTAGTCTTGATCGAAGAGAGTGCTCGGTTGCAACTTATACCCAGGTTTGGAGTAACGACGTCGAGATCTCCTCCTCCGGTGGTTGGGGGGCCTTGGACGACCCCCTTTCGGGGCTCGAAAGCCCTAGGGTGGCTCCCCTGGTGATCCTCGTGATCTTTAGCCTCTTAGATGAGTTTCTTTTATATAGAGGCGGCTCCAACTTTTCATAAATGCTTGAAAAAAATTCTATTTCCTCAAATTTGCGGCGTTGTCACACGACTGTGTGAATTTCACATGGTCATCCATATGCAAGGTTGGAAACTACTAAAATCTAGGTTGAAAATCGGGTTGGAAAAGGCACACAACCGTGTGAAATTCACACCACTACAAAAATGTAACCTTTGGCGACAAATTTTGCAACGAATTTTTTTTCGTTGGAAATAATTCGCCGCTAAATTTGGCAACAAAAATAAAAAATTCATCGTAAAAATGACAATGAATTAAAATTTTCATTGCAAAATTCGTTGCCAAATCTGCAACGGAAAAATAGTTCATCGCTAAATCTGCGATGAAAAATTAGTTCGTCGCAAAAATTTTGCGACGAAAATACCTATTCATCGCCAAATTTAGCGACGAAAATAACTATTCATCGCCAACTTTGCCGACAAAAATAGTTATTCGTTGCCAAATTTGGCAACGGAACATAGTTCGTCGCCAAATTTGCGATGAAAAAATAATTCGTCGCCAAATCTGCGATGAAAAAAAAGTTCATCGCAAAAATTTGGCAACGAAAATAACTATTCATCGCCAAATTTGGCGACGAAAATAACTATTCGTCGGCAAATTTAGCGACAAATATTTATATTCATTGACAAATCTGCGACGAAAATATAGTTCGTCACAAAAGTCTAATAAACAGATTTTCACGAATAAAAATAAATTTGGCGACGAATTTTTTTTCGTCGTCAAATCTGCGACGAAAAAATAAATTCATTGCAAAATATTCATTCCCAGTCGACTGAAGAATACCATTAGTCGACTGATGGGTGACCAGTTCGACTGGTCAGTTGGCTACCAAAAGTTCTGTAAGGTTCTACAGTAAATCAATCGATTGATACTCATTATCAGTCGACTGATAATGCTCCATCAGTCGACTGGTGGATTTTCTAGTTAACTAGCTTCGCAGATTTTGCAACAAAATTATATTTTCGTCGCCAAATTACCAACGATTTTTTTTTCTTGGCTAAATTTGCGATGAATCTTATTTTTGTTGCAAATTTAAAATAATATGAAAAAAATACTATTATATAATTTATTGTTTTTATCTGTTTTTATAATTTGTATTCCAAACACATATAACAATATATAAAAATTCGCATATCAAATTTGATAAACACATCTAATCATTCAAAATAATTCATCAATACAAATAATAAACTATTAATCGTATGAAACTTATAATACAAAAATATCGAATGTAATCGTACCAGTCAAGAAACATTTAGGTATAAAATTGAAACATAACTATCATTCTCAACTCCAGCATATATTCCCTCTCAACAATTGATCTTTACTGGAGAAGGAGATCCTGCAACTAGAGAACTGAAGATCCTACAACTGGAGAAGGAGATCTTGTAGTTGGAGAACCAGAAGATCCTGCAACTGGAGAAGGAGATCCTGCAGTTGGAGAGTATTCTTTCATCACTATTCCATCTATAACTATCACGCCGAAACTATCAATTATAATTATTAGAATAATAAAGTAAAAAAAAACATCTTCATCGAATGTATAATGAATAATATGAAAAAACTTACCATATTTTATCTGCAATACTAGATCTACCAATATATCGAAAAATTTCTCTGACGTCTTATAACTTACAATTTTTTTTTTGCTCAATTTGCATCCCTATCTATATGTGGTATCTTAACTTCTCCGGTCGAATTCTCAGCTTCAACTTTCCTCTGGCTTAGACTCGGAATCATATCTAGTAACATGGCACGAAAAGAATCTCCCAAAATTGTTCTAACTTCTTGTGTAGTCTTGAAATGACTCTTGTGTCCTGGACGACATAAGAAGTTAGAACAATTTTGACAGATCCTCTTCATGTCATGTTACTAGATATGATTCCAAGTCTAAGTCAGAAGAAATTTAAAGCTCAAAATTCGACCAGAAAAATTAAGATACCGCATATAGATAGCGATACAAATCGAGCGAAGAAAAAAAATTGTAAGTTATAAGAAACTGCTGGTCATCTTCTCAAAGACTGATGATATCTTGTAAATATATGGATCAACATAAGTACTTATTGTATCATAAATTTTGAAACCTACAAAAAGTAATGTAAAAGAAAAAAAAGACAACAATCAAATCTCTACCATTCAAATTAATTCGTCAAGTTGAATGCAACTGAAGTTATTTGCCTGTGGTGACTCAAATCCCGTTGGCATACTTTGATACCATTCTCTACCACAATTCGTGACTTTTTTTCTTTGGACAAATACAATCTTTAGTCTTTCTTAACCTAAATAGAATCTTGCATACCATAATCATTTAATCTTAACATTCTTCAAGCTTCCAGACTATGCTCCTTGTTTTCAAGAATGACAGCAATGCCACAGGGTGAAAGATGAATTCATAATAGAAAACCATACAGATATGTCCAACAATAGTATGCAAAACTTCTATTTCCAATGCACTTTGATTATGAAGTGGTTTCCACACATGAATCAGACATTCATTTTTGCATCAATGACAAGGGTGCGAATCAAATAGATGGGAATTTGTGTGTGTGTGAGATCCAAATCGTTCATCAAAACAAATAATACTCATCTCTGCGCGAAGACCCCAGTCCTATAGTTTCCACAATTTCAAAGCTGTTGCAGACACATTAAATCAAATTTATCTAAACTAGAGCCGTAAATCCCGAAAATCAAAAGAACAATTTTTATCGAGTAAAAAAATTATCTTACAACGTGAAAACAAAACGCTAAAAAGGAGAAAGGGCAGAAAGAGCAAGGGGGACAAAAAAACCTCACATGATTCTCGCTAGCTTCTTGTCACGCTCGGCCTCGGCGGCGGCCTGATCATTGATCGCCTCCCCCTGGTCGTCTTGCTTGATGGAGAGCACCCTAGCATTGTTCTTAAACCCCAACTGTGCCAGCGGCTTCCCTGGCTCGTCATCCCTCAAGATCTTCCCTCCAAATATTAATTTGACCCAGTCCGGAGTGACAGCCGCCTGCCTCGCCCGGACTTCCGCAAGGCTGGAAGCATTGGTACTCCGGCGCCGCTTGCCCGGACTTCCGCAAGGCTGGGAGGTGCAAGCGCGGCGACGCATGTGAGCTCGAGCATGGGGTGTTCGAGTGCTGGCTCCACCCTGACCGCTACCGCACACAGATCTGCAAGGACGGCATCGGCTGTCGCCGCCGCATCTGCTTTTTCGCCCACACCGCCGACCAGATTTGGCCGGTGCCTCTGCACCATCAGCAGAGCCCTTCGTGGCGGCAGGCCGGCCGCGAGCACGACGTGTGCTCGTGGCAGCATGCGTCGCATGCTTGCGACAACACGCATTGGGCTTCCGCGAGCTTGACGCGGGGCCGCCGCACGCGAGCTCGACGTGGGGCCGCCGCGAGCTCGCGGCAGGCCAGCGAGCTCGTGGCGGCCGACCGCGAGCACGACGAGCTTCGTGCTCTCAGCAGGCAGACGTGGACTCATGACGACAGGCAGGAGGAAAGGATGGCGGACACCGAGGAAAAGCTGGGAAGAGGAGAGAGATGCGTACCGAAAGGAGAGAGATGCGGATCGTGGGAAAGGGAAAGGGAAAGGAGGAGATAATTAGAAATTTGGCGATCAATCAAATATTCGTTGTGATTCATCGTTAATTTTACGACTAATTTAATATTCGTTGCAAAAATTTATAATGAATTATTAAATCGTTGCAAATTCAGCGATGAATTCATATTTCATTGTAATATTCTGCGATGAATTTTATTTTTCGTTGTAAAATTAACGACGAAAATAAAATTCATTATCAAATTAGTGATGAATATTAAATTCGTCGCAAAGTTATCCTGTCATTTTTTTTCCAAATAATTGAAAATGTCCGATGAAAAATTTTCGTTGCCAAATTTTCGTCGCAAAGTTATCCCACCAATGTCTGACGATGCCATTGTCCCAATCTACTTTAGGTATATGTTGGATCGAAAAGATGCTAGAAGGGGGGGGGTGAATATCATATTTAAAATTTTCTTTTCTATTTTAAAAAACTTCATAGAAGAAACACAAAAACACAAACAAAAGACACAAGGGCTTTTTTACTTGGTTCACAGCCAACCGACTACTAATTCAAGGTCCTGCGATCCTTGATTGCTTCCGAAGGGAAAACACTAAAATCTTTTCCACGTTGGAGGTAAGAGACAAACAATTACAAAAGATGTAGAGGACCAAGGTAACAAATCTACCTCTTCTCTTAGCAAGTAATAAAAACAACTAAATGAAATATACTGACTTTAAAAGACATGAATGGGAGCTCGGTCGGTGTTATGGCGTCGTTGTGTGTGCAAGAAAGCTTTGGATTGATGGTGCACTTTGGGAGCCTTTTAATGAATGAGGGGTGGCTCACCCCTTCTTTTATAGCTTTTCCAAACCCTAGCTCGTTCAGATCTAGATATGAATCCAGATCTAGATAAAACCTTATCCATAAATCTTATCCTTGAGGTGGCACTTGATCCTTCTCATGCACATCAGTCGACTAATCCTATTGGCAGTCGGCTGTTGAAACCTCTAGTCGACTGCTACACTTGAGAATCCAATCTGACACCTACAACACAATGTTAGCATAAGAAATGCATAATGACATATAGTGTGACAGTCCTACACTGTTCGATCTCGACTTCGGCCTTCCTCCGAAAGTCATAGTCGGATCGTCGCCTATGATTATCCTCGTATTAAGGACATGACCGTTCTCTCCACACACAGTTCTTACCTTGCTTACCTTTGGTCCTTCTGACCTGTCACTTAGCTTTCATTCACTTGACTATCGAGATTTCCCCTTTTGAGATTCTCTTGGCATAACCCGACCACTTAGGTTTCTCGCCTCGAGATTCTCCTAGTTCGCTTTGGGAACATGCCCGTGTCTTGGGACACGACTAGAACATGTTCCCTAAAGTCCATGCTCAATAAAATGCTCCATTTTTGTTTCAAAAATGTCATCCTACACATAAAATTAACAAAAGCAAATCTCCGAATGAAGATAATAGAAAAATAGAGTAAACAAAGATAATATGCAATGAATACCCTAAAAACGAGGTAAGATGTGCGCTAAAATGATAGCTAAAACCATATATAAAATGCTCACATCACTACTTCCACTGGATGTGCAACATCAATAACGTAAGGTATAGTAATCATACCACTACTAGTTGCACCTGTAGTAACTGAGTTAGGATGACAAGTGCTATCCTCCTCAAAAGATATGTCTCTTGGATTTGTTCTCCCACTGTCCTCAATGAACTTGACATCTCCCATTTTGAAAAAAGGACCTATTTGAGAGGTTATAAAACTTAAAGCCCCTCGACCTTTCAGAATATCCTACAAAATGGTAGCTAATAGTCTTTGAGTCCAGTTTCTTTTTCTTTAGGCCTATAAGGACTATCCTCAACTGGACAACCCCAAACATGTAAATACCTAATGATAGGTTGCTTTCCTGTCGATAGCTCATATGGGGTTTTGCTAACTACCTTACTGGGTACTCTATTGAGTAAGTACACTGCAGTCTTGAGTGCAACACCCCACAAGGACTCTGGTAAAGAAGTAAAGACATCATGCTTCTCACCATGTCTTTTAGAGTTCAGTTTCTTCGCTCAACTACACCATTCTGATGAGGAGTACCAAGCATAGTGTATTGAGCCACAATGCCACACTCATATAGTTAATTGGCAAAAGGTCCTGGATGTTGTTCACCTGATCCATCATAACGACCATAATATTCACCTCCACAATCGGATCTGACAGCTTTAATCTTCTTACCTAGTTGATTTTCAACTTCGGCTTTGAAGATTTTGAACATGTCTAAGGACTGAGACTTCTCATGAAAAAGGTACAAGTAGTTATATCGGGAGTAATCATCAATAAAGCCGATAAAATATATTTGTCCATTCTAAGATGTATTAGGGAATGATCTACATATATCCGTATGTATCAGTTCTAAAGTGTTATTACACCGATTTGCGCCTTTATTCCTTTTGTTAGTCATTTCCTTTGGCACACTGTATGTAGACATCAAAGTCTGACATTCAAGGGAATGAAGAATTTCTTGTGACATTAACCTTTCTAGGTGTTGTTTGGATATATGTCCTAAATGTCTATGTTACAATATGCATGAATTCTCATCAATCAAATTGTGTTTTTACCTATACTATGCATTATTATGTTGTCTGTGAGAGCTATAGTGTTTAACCTATATAACTTGTCAACTAGAGAACCAATTCCAATGAGTTTTGAATGTTGAAAAATACTAAATATTCCATTTTCAAATGAACAAATATATCCTGATTTGTCCAAAGAAGAAATGGAAATTAAGTTCCTCATAAAGGTTGGAACTATAAATGTATTTTTCAAATCCAAAAAAATATCAGTCCTAAAAAAAAACTAAAAACACCTACAGCAGTCACTCTAACTTTCTTGTCATTACTAATATAGATGTATCTTTCACCATCAATAGGCAGTCAGCTAGTAAGACAATCATGCTCGGTGACACTAATGTGAGTGGTAGCACTTGTATCTATCCACCATGTGTCAATAGGTATAGTACCAAATTGACTTATGAACTAACTAAGCCAAGAAGTTCATTACCAGACACTGCAGTTTTAGTAACCTTACTTCTAATGATCCTTTTATGTTCAGTGGTTTCTAAAACTAAAGTTGTTGGAATATTATTTTTATTAGCAGATATCATTTGTGCTATAAGACAAAAGAAAGAACAAAACAAATGTTCACATCAATAATCATAAACATACATATATGTTAACAGTGATATAAAGTAAACACTAAGTAAAATATATGCATATACAATGAGTCCCTTTATGAGATACCAAATACAATATTATCATTAATCTTTGAATTAAATTGTAACTTTCTAGCAGTACTCTCTAATCCTAACTCAAAATACTGTAATCATCCACATAATATGCCTTCCTTTGGACCGATACAATATTTGCATGATTGATAACCCAATATGAGTCAAATTTGGTTATATCAATTATAACCATAGTTCACTGTTCCTTTAATCAGTCACATAACATGCCTTCCTTTGGGCTGATATCTTACATGTATGATGTTTATAGTGAATCCCCTTTAAATATATATCTAGCATAAAGATGATTTTCCTTTAGGCCAACCATCCTTAGCATAGATATAAATCCACTCACACAATGATGCACTAAGTTTAGCTAATAGTTCTCACTTTGGAAATAATATTAGTTCAACTTAATAACACATGTTCTAATGGATACAAATGAAATCCTAGATAGCTCGACTGTATTTATGCTATTAACTAATATAGGAAATGCAAAATGACTATAACATGGGACTCAAAAACTTCGAAGCCTCCAAAAAGATACTAAATTATGTTTTTAAGAATTGAAATAGGGTGTTATGGGTTAAACGTAGAGCTCTGAATGAGCTTCGAAATGCCACTGAGAACGCCTCAAAATTCATCTCGAGCAAAAAATTATGGCCTCCGGAAGTTCCCTACGTCATCAGTTGACTGCTGCCATATAGAAGTATTGATTATGATCAATCGATTGCTCTAGTCGACTAACAAAGTTTCTGTGTTCAAACTAAGGCTTAGCAGTCGACTGATGCTTGATGGCAGTCGACTGATGTCATCAGTCGATTGCCCAGTCGATTAAAAACCATTTTGTGTTCAAGTCTAAACCCACCAGTCGACTGCCAAAAATGCCAGTCGACTAGAGTAACCCAGTCGAGTTTCACAGTCGACTAATAAATATTATGTTCGAAATTTCTCGTGCACTAGTCAACTGGCCCTTATGGCAGTCAACTGATGAAGATCAGTCAAGTGCCTCAGTCAACTAAAATCATTTCTATGCATCGAATTTCGACTGGTAATCGACTAATGGTCCACATCAATCGACTGAATCCTGTGTCACTCAACTGATGTTGACATTAGTCGATTGGTGACCTAATTATTATGAATCTGAATGACGATTTTGATGAAAAACGGTGGCGATTACGCAGTCGTTCTTCATGTTCTTCATGAAAATAATGCAAAAAACTCCGATTCGACTCTAAACCTAGGACTCCTAACCCTTAGACTCAATAATTATGCGTGTTTAAATGTGTTAAAGGAAGATCTAATGCAAAACACATGCATTTGGATCAAAATCATTGAAAAACTACATCCTAATGTTGTACGATCAATGACACCTAACCTGGCTCTGATACTAATTGATGGATCTTTTGGATATGTCAATGGATCATGCATCTTCATATGTAATCAAACAAACGAAAACAAAATGATCCGAACATAGGATCTTGTCGAATGATCTACAACAAGTATGCGAAACAAAATGAAAAATGGAAGCATACGTAAAGCAATAACTATGCACTTGAATCCGGAGACATCGTCGGAAGAATTTGAAGTTTGAAGAAGTGCCGCAGGACTTGATCTTCCACAGGTCGAGAGAGTCGACCCCATATGCTCTGCCCAATGGGGAAAAAGAGTCGGTTGAACATTCTTCTCTCATGCGGGGAGCACACCCTTATATAAAACTAACTCTATAATCTGTTAACATCCCACAATGCTAATGGTATGAATTAATGGGTTATACATATATGTATTCAAAATACATTAACTCGCATCTAATAATACAAACCAATTAACTAAAATCATAATGATTATATCACTTTAATCGGATTTGAATTAATATGACACAATCGGATGAATTACGATAATCATATGTAAACCTACAACCAACATAGATACCCTATCCTTATCCACACATTTAGTGAGTGGATAGGAATATTCATATCTTCTTACCAATTGATGTGAGCAAAACATATAGGGTTTTAGGAGTAGTTTTCGCTCACATCTCATTACATTTTATGTTAGTTTCATGCATATCACTTTGTTTTGCATAAATTTCCTATTTTCTAGTTTAGAGATATGCTCTTTGTACTTTTGTGTGCAGGATAGCATTTCGTGGGAAAAAAAGGCGCACTTTCGGAGCAAAAGAAGGGCATTTTGTAGCTAGATGCAGAAGGGGACACGACCAGGGCATGTGGCTACACACGGCCGTGTACAAGGGGCGAAATCAGTCACCCCAGTGCCACACACGGTCGTATGGTACTATGCGATTTCGATGCGAGTCGGTTATTTTCCAAGTTTCAGAGAGATCAAGTCTTGGAGAAGGAGCAGCAGCGTATCGAGAGGACTACTATGGAGGGTAAGGTAGCTTAGAAGAGCAGATTGAGCACTGCGATGCAGTTGGGGACTACAATCAAAGGCCCAACAACCCGTACTCTAGTACTTACAACCCCAGATGGAAGAACCACTCAAATTTTTCCTATCGAAATGACTCGGGAAACTTCCAACCATCAGGAGGGTATGGCCAGCAACAGGGCAATGGGCAGCAACAATAGAAGTCTAGGTTAGAATTGATGATGGAAGACTTCATTGCTACCCAAACAAAGGCCAATGAAGAGTTCCGTCGCCAACATCAGAAAACAGAGGAGTCACTCGGAGACTTGAAGGCCACTGTTGATGGTCTTGCAAGTCACACAAGGATGTTGGAGACACAAGTGGGCCAGATAGCCTAATCCGTGTCGAAATCTAATAATAGTTTTCCATCAGTACCCGAGCCAAGTCAGGCTAAAGAAGAAGGAGTGTGCAGCGAGAGAGAAGCACCGAGAAACAGATTCGCCAAGGGGTGTGCTGCCATGATTTCCACTCTACCAGACCAAGCTAAAATCAAAGATAAAATTCCACTCCAGCTTGAGGACCCTAGTGAATTTGTTATCCCTTGCTCAATTTATTGAAAAAGCTTCGATGAAGCACTGTGCGACTTGGGGTCATCAGTAAGTGTGATGCCCTACGCATACTATTTGAAGATGGGACTGAATGGGCTCCAACCAACGAACCTTGGTATTCGTATGGGGGACGACTCAGTCAAGGAACCCATTGGCATGCTAGCATAGGTGCTTGTGGTGATTGAAAATTTCGTGATACCCACGGATTTCATCATACTCGACACAGGACCAGATCCCCAGAATCCCATCATCTTGGGAAGGCCCTTTCTGGCAACTGCGGGGGAGTGCATAGATGTTAAGGCACACCAGATATCCTTAGAGGTAGATGGGGAGATCATCCTCTTCAGCCTGTCAAAGTGTAGAGCTCCCTTCCTAGACGGCTTCACTTTTAGTAGGTCAAAGCCGAGGCCAGTCGATGTCAATTCTGAGACGGATGAATGGAGGTTCATTGAACCTCCGGAGCCAAGTTGATAATGGAGTGTGGTCGAGCTAAACGACCTTAAACAAAGCGCTGCTTGGGAGGCAACCCAAGTTTAGTTTTTAAGTTTTCCTTTGATTGTATTGCATGCATTTAGTTAATTTGAACTTTGATTTCCATTTCATTTAGCATTAGGACCAGAAGAGTACTTTGCTAGGTAAAAATAAAATCAATATTAGCTTACACGGTGAAGCGTATGAGAAAATTCAGACTGTTGTGTACAAAAGGAGAGAAAAATGGGGCACATGGTCTGGCCATGTATTTTTCTACAGTCGTGCCCGACCAACCCAAGGCACACATGATCTGGCCATGTGTTTTCACATGGTCGTGTCGCGCAGGGGTTAAGTAGGGCACGCCGTGTGTTTTCACCCCATGTCGTGTGTTTTGATTTTCTTGCCCTAGCCATATGGATCCTTCTTCCCCACCACCTAGAAGCCTTTCCAACCCTCAAGGAAGCCTAAAAGAAGTAAGGATGAGGAGGGTAATGCTCTTCCAACCCTTCTTTTTCACAACAATGAGCATAGGGATGGATATAATATGCTTTCTACTCGCAATATCACTGCAACTAGGTATCTTGATAAAGATTTACTAGAATCCCTAAGTTTGGTGGGTGACATTCAAGCCCTATTTGCAAAAATATGATGGGGAGAGATAATGGGGATAAGACACCCAACTTATCCTAGGATAGTTCTAGAGTTTTTAAGTTCTTTAGAAGCAGAAATTTTAACGGGTAGAGAGAGCGAAGAGGGTAGGATTACCTTTAGGATATTCAACATTGAGCATGAATGGACACTACACCAATGGAATTCATGTTTTGGCTTGGCGAGTGGGGGAGAGAGAAGAACCCCTATTGGGTTTAACTCTCGGATCTTTTGGACCGAATTGATAGGGGAGCACGCTTACGACACTTCTAGGGCCAAAGCATCGCGCCTTGAAAACCCTATTTTTCGATACCTTCACCGAATCATGGCAAGTACTATATTTGGTCATGGGAAGAGTGATGGTGTAGTGAGAGCTAGCGAGCTGCTTTGCCTCTAGAACATGCTACAAGAAAGGAGTAGCATCGATGTAGGGTCTCATTTCATCAGACACTTAGTGAAGATGGGAAAAGCAGCAAGAGGAGAGATTAATGTGGGGGGCTTACTTACCCACATTTGCCATAGGATGGGGTACGATTACACTGCATTAGAGAGTATAAAGGGGAGCCCTAGGATCGACCTAGGGGTGTGTATGTCCATGAAGATGATTGTAAGAGAGGAACACTCCTTATGCTTTGTAAGGAAAAACCTGACGGCCCTCAGGCTCCCCGACCCTGATCGTACCACCATCACCACACGTGCCAACTGGCACTTAGACCTGATAGTGGAGGCCCCGCCATGTGAGGGATCATCCACAGCGGTACCCATCTCTCCCCCTTTACATCACTCTCCCGCCAGTCCACGCATGTATAGGAGCCCACCTAGTCACGTCAACATGAGCTTGCACCTACACCATCATCTTTTTCTAATTTTAAGCAGGATGCAAGTACATCGGCCTATGATTTTTCGGAGTTCCGATCACTCCTCGATGATATATACACCAAGCAGTAAACACAGAGGCAGCAATGGGAGGAGCAGAGTGCCTATACACATGCAGAGTTTCAGGGCTTCCGGGAGCACTTCCAGCAGGCTGAGGAGTTCTACGATGAGGCTCGCATCTACTTCTAGAAGGAGGCTACCCGTCGCCAGGCAGAGGCTGCCTACCGCCAGGAGATGCGGCAATATATGCTAGCCCAGCAGGCATAGTGGGCTAGGGAGGAGGAGCACCGAGCAGCCACTGCATCCACCAGCTCTCAGATCGACCACATGTACAGGTGGCATCAGCGGCTTAGCAGTAGGTTCTCTCAGGATCCTGAGATGCCGAGGCTTCAAGACTTTCCACCTCGTCCACCATACTAGAGGTATACTTTTATTTAAGTCTGGGGGGACCCCAAGTTTTGTTTTATTTTGTTTCTAGCAGTAGTTTCTTTCCTGATGTTTGCATTTTAGTTAACATCATTTGTTCATGCATAGGTTGTTCAATTTCTTTCAACACTTAGTTTTTGCTATAAGCTGCCTCAGTAGTATTTTTAAAACTTTTCTTCATGAGTTGTTTCTATGAGTAGCTTAACTTCATTTATCTCATAGTATTTTATTCTATTTACTCTGAATGAATGTTCTAGACTTACACTGGTTAGCTTTTATTTTACACATACACATGACGAACTTTCTGAAAGGGAGAGTCTAGTACATACCTAGTTATAATTCATCTCAACAGTCTAGTACTTTGGAATCCACAGGTGACCCTAAGTTTAGCATTTCAGTTACTGGATATGCTCGGATCGTTTAAGCCCATTCGGAAAAATCAAAATCCCAGTGAGTCGAAAAAAATAAAAGAGGGAAAAGAAAAAGAAATGAAAAAGAAAAGAAAGAAATTTTTTTTATGAGGGATAAAAAACAGTTGTTGTGGGTGGAAATGGTTAGGTGCCCCTTTGAGACCGAGTTAGGTTACTGGGAAAACACCTACCAATTTCTCTCAATACCGAGCACGCCTTTGAAACTTTGTGCTAAATCTAGGGAACGACCCTTGCTTTGGGCAGGTAAGTGCCTAAGAGCCAGAGACCTTAGGAAAGCTATAGGATGACGACTTAACTTACCATGGAATGAGTATCCCCTAAGAAGATTCGCTTAGCACATGCACGAGAAGCTAACTTAGTGAATTTTTAGAACATATCTATTTTGCTTTGATTGAAAATACCACTTGATAAATCTAGTTAACATGCTAAGTATGGAACAATGATTTTTAAAATTTCATGGCACTAAGGTTTGGTTGAGGACAAGCAAAGATTTATGTTTGGGGGAATTTATGTGAGCAAAACGTATAGGATTTTAGGAGTAGTTTTCGCTCACATCTCATTACATTTTATGTTAGTTTCATGCATATGTCACTTTGTTTTGCATGCATTTCCTATTTTCTGGTTCGAAGATCTACTCTTTGTACTTTTGTGTGCAGGATAGCATTTCGTGGGGAAAAGGCATACTTTCGGAGCAAAAGAAGGGCATTTTGCTAGGCGACGTAGAAGGACACGACTGTATGTGTGGCTACACACGCATCAGTATCAAGGGGCGAATCGGCCACCCCAAAGACTACACACAGGCTGTGTGGAAACACGGCCGTGGTGACTGCGCGATTCCGATGCGAGTCGATTATTTTCTAAGTTTCAGAGAGATCAAGGCTGATGTCTATATAAAGGAGGCTATGCCCAAATCCTAGGGGGAGGCAAGACGGTTGGGACGACACACCAAATCCCTAAAAAGCTTAGGGAACTCGCAACAGAGAAGAAGAACACCATCGGAGATCCGAGTTATGCACTTCAACACCAGAGAGAAGGCAACATTGGCATTGTAAATTTCTGTTCTTGCACTTTATTTATTATTTATTCGAACATGAACATGCCTTGTGGTTTTCCTCTCCTATCTATGGAGTAGTTTCTTCGATTCTAGGATTATGGAGTAGTTTGTGTGTGTAGGATATGTTGCTTCAAATTGAATTCTGGTATTGAGTTTGAATTTGCAATTGGAATTAGTTTAGACCAATATCTATGTGTATTTGGTTTTCTATCTACTGTGCTTAGCCGATATGAGAGGTGACATCCCTTGTATCTAAGATTTAGGGGATTTATACGAGGAACCTAGGGGTTGGTCTCATCTCCTGTAACCGTGGGTAGAAGGATGCGATAGAACTGGAAACGGTTCATCGCAGGGATTGATTCGGCATCCTCGTATCGCCTATCCAGTCCTTGTAAGGCAGAGAGAGCTCCCGATAGATGCGGTGGCTCATCGGGAGAGTGTATGATGTCTCTTCCACAAGACCATAGTTAGACATTTAGACAACGCCCAGTTGATAGCATATTTTGTGACACACAAGCGAAATCGAAATCCTAGAATCCCTTTAAAAGATCTCGCGGCAAACCCCTTTCTTCCTCCGTGTGACACCGTATTGAGTAGGACCACCGATAACCCTCACATTCATAACCCTTAGAGTCTAGTCCCGAACAATTACATCCACCGAATAAATCAGTACTCGAATCTCAATCCCCGTGGGATCGATAATCTTTTTATTACTTGACGACATCCGTGCACTGATAGTCGCATTTTTATTGTGTCATTTTTACTTACAGTTTGGATATTTTAGGCTCTTTGATGGGGTAATTATGGTTATTCAGTATGTTTTTACATATTGAGTTTATTTGTGATCAATTGTGTTAATTCCTATAATTTCAGTATTTTTCACGAACTGAATGTGATTTTGTAGGAAACATGAAAACGAGCCTAAGTGGAGCAATCGGAGCCATTAATCCAGATCTTGATCTATCATTTGTTGATCGACCATTGGATTAAAAGAGGACCATATTAGCGCTTGATCAGAGCTTTAATCAAGGGATTAATTAACCCTAGCTTTCATCAACGGCCAGGATTGCTGAGTGAGGTGATCGGACGCCACAGGAAATCAATTTTTATAAAACTCAACAATTTCACAATCGCGACATAGAACAGAAATCGCGCGACAGCAGAAACAGTCTTCTTCCTCGCGAGCGGCGACGACCTCTCCCTCTTCCATGCGGAAGCAGGAAGAAGATCCTCATAAATATATAGAATAGATTCGAGCGCGGCGGTTCTTCCTCCCTTCACTCGCGCGGTGACAGTACTCCTCTCCAGCACTTCCGGCGACGTTTCCGGCGACTCCAGTGGTCTTCCCCATTTCCATTCCATTTACACTATTATTTCACTACTATTTCACTATTTTTCAGTATTGTTTTCCCAGTGTTTAGTTGTGTTGCAATGGTGTTTCCGTCGCATTTCATTTGTGTTGTGTAGTGTTGCATGTGGTAATTTGTTTTGGTAGTTTAGTTAGTGTTGTTGATCATTTACACTGTTTACTTGTTCGTTAGGTGTATTTCATTTCGTTTTCAGTTAATGTTCGACCATGTGTCTTATAGTGACAGTGCGGTGCTTGGTTGAATTGCTTTAGTTGTTAGTTTAGTTTTCATTTACACTCGACCATGTGCCGTATAGTGACAGTGCAGTGTTTGATTGAATTGCTTACTTTTCTTGCATTTAGTTTTCAGTTAATCTTTGACCACTGTGTCGTATAGTGACAGTACGGTGCTTGGTTGAATTGCTTACTTTTCTTGCATTTAGTTTTCAATTAATCTTTGACCATTGTGTCGTATAGTGACAGTGCGGTGCTTGGTCGAATTGTTTAAGTTTGGTAGTTTAATTTTTAGTGACTGTTTGACCACTGTGTCGTATAGTGACAGTGCGGTGCTTGGTTGAATTGTTCACATTTGTTTAGTTACTCTTTGATCATTGTACCGTATAGTGACAGTGCGGTGCGTGATTTACTTGTTTTTGCACATTAGGTTAGTTTCCCGGGAATTGTTAATTGGTAGTTAGATTTACTTTTTGCAGGTTTAATTTCCATGTCTTTTTACCAAAATTGTTTGACCATTATATCGTATAGTGACAGTGCGGTGCAGGGTTGAATCGTTCTTGCATTAGGGTAGCTTCAAATAATTGTTTTGATAAGTTATAAAAAACCCCAGTGTTTACTTCTGTTTTAAAAACAAACGTTCAACCATTGAGTTCATTGGGAGATGATCCGAGTCATTCCTATGCTGCATTAGTGTAGTTAGGGAGTTCGATAAATAATTTGTAACAGTACCATGACAAATATCCATTCAATCAAATTTTGACGTCGTTGTCGGGGAATAAAATGGTGTTCGTTTGTCTTTAAACTATAGTTAGTTAGTTTGTTTTCTTTTCTTTTGTTATTAGTGTCTTTCTTATCATTTCTATTTGATACTCATTGTTATATTTGTTGTGGTGATAACTAGGTCTTCAGGAGATAATCTAATTGAGTCTTATGCAACCCTTCCCTCAGAGGCCGGTTTAGCCTAGGAAGAAGATTGTTGAAGAAAAGGCTAGGGAATTCCAGGAGCTAGTAGATTTGTTCAGCAAGGTGGAAGTCAATGTCCGTTTGTTGACAATGATCGAGCAAATTCCCAAGTATGCCAAGTTTCTAAAAGATTTGTGTGCTCATAAGAAGAAGCTGAAAGGTAATGAGTTGATTGGAGTAGGGAAGAATGTATCAACACTCACCCAACTGGGGTGATAGAGGATGTGTTGGTTAAGGTACTCTTTCTATGGAGGTAGGAGATACTGTAGTTCAGTTCAGTATTTTGGATGCTATGAAGCACCCGATGGACGATCATTCTATTCTTAGCATGGATATAGTTGATGATCAGGATTGCATGAACTTTTTTCTTAGTCTATTTTTCATTTGGATATCTTTGCGCATTCTACATTTTGTTGTGATTTTATGAATTCTGATGATTCTGATGTTGATGATATTTTGTTATTAGGACCTATCTGTGGGCCCTTTTATGTAGACAGGGATATGGAATGTGTAGGGGCTTACGCTCTTCAGGCGACGCCCCAAGAATCACTTCCATCAGATGTTTTTGAGAAATGTCATTTCATGGTCGAGCATGGGATATCTTAGGTCATATTATCTCTGTGTATGGTATTGAAGTAGATCCTGCTAAAATTCATGTTATATCTTCTTTATCTTACTCAGCTTTTGTGCGGAAAGTTCGTGCTTTTCTGGGTCATGAAGGTTTCTACAGACGTTTTATCATAGACTTTAGTAAGATTGCCCCTACTCTTGACCAACTTGTTGCAGAAGGAGATGATATTTCAGTTTGACCAGGAATGTGAGGGAAATCGATCCCACCCCCATAGCAGATTCTTTTCCAGACGAGCAATTTTTTTCACCTGTAGGGTAAGACACCATGGTATGCAGATCTTGCTATTTATTTAGTTTTCGTGTTGTACCTTCACATTTTACTCATGCACAAGTCCAGAAATTGAAAAGTGATGCTAAGTATTATGTATGGATGATCTTTATGTTTGAAAATTTTGTAGTGATCAGATCATTAGATGATGTGTACCTGATTATGAGTTTTATTTCGTACTTATTTTTTATTATTCTCTGGCTTGTGGGGGGCATTTTGGACCCCAAAGGACTGCTAGGAGAGTTTTAGAGTCTGGTTTGTATTGGCCCACCTTATTTCATGATGCCTATGAATTTTATAAAGCCTGTGAGCTATGTCAACGAACAGGGAATATAGGACGTAGAAATGAAATGTCTTAACAACCCTTGTTATTATGTGATATTTTTTATATTTGTGGTATTGATTTTATGGGTCCTTTTCCTGTATCTTTTGGATTTTCATATATTCTTTTGACAATTGATTATGTTTCTAAATAGGTGGAGGCCATCCCCACCAGAACTGATGATTCTCCAATTGTTGTGAATTTTATTAGGTCTCATATATTTTGCAGATTTAGAGTACCCAGGGCGATCATTAGCGATTAAAGGTCTCACTTTTGCAACAGACTCATTTAAGTGGCGAACAGAGAGATCAAGTTGATACTGGAGAAGACAGTGGGGCCAGACAAAAAAGATTGGAGCTATAGTGGAAGAAGTGCGCTTTGATGATGCTTCTTCGCCGACATGAAAGGGGAGTGTGTTCTTTTATTTACTGCATTTGTTTCTTTCCCTTCATGTTCGGATTAAGTAGTGTTGTTTGTTTGTTTGTTGTTGCCTGTTGACTTAGGTTTGTTTGTTTGTTGGTTTGTTATTGAGTCGAATAATTTTCCCTTTTGCATGCCTTAGTATCATTTCAGAGGTGGTAAAAAATTAGTTAAGTTTGATCCTCAAGTTGTGGATTTTGGTGTATGATAAGAGACTTCACTTGCATGCAGTCACTTGTTATGATAATGAACTTTTTATTGGTAGACTAAGATTGATGTTTTATTCACCTAGTGAGTTTATAAGTCATTCTTATCATTTACTCACTTTTGAGTGATAACACATGTGATGCTTGGTGCTCTAGAATATGCTTTGAGTCTTTTCTAAACTGCAATAACATTTACTTGCATGAGTATGACGAAGAATTTCACTCTTGATTCTGTTTCCACTTGATACTTCCATGATGTATTTCTTATCATATCTTTGTATTGGTCTTTTATTTTCCTTTGACTTTCTTGTTGATTCACATTGTCTTCATGGATTATCTTTTCTTGTATCTTTTGTTTCCATATTAGAGGAATAACATGATAAGTTATTTTGTCCGAGACGGACAAAATTCTTAAGTGTAGGGGAGGAGATATTGTTTTGTTGGCCAGCTGCGAGAAATTTGACTTGGAGCTAATTGGAAATCTAATCAGATTTTTTTTTTTTTTTTTTGCTGTCATGAATGCGATGGAGGAGCTTTCTAAGCTAGACAATGCTTGTGATGATAGAAGAGGAACAGAAGGCTAATAAATTTTATGCAAGTGATACAAGCAAGGACAGCTTTGGTTCTAATATGACTCCTAATTATGAGCTCCAGTTGGCAAGTGATCATGGGTCGAAAAGACCAGATGAAGAAGAAGCATAGAAGAGTTCAAACTTGAGGACGAAATTGAAGGGCAGAATATGCAGAAAAAAAAATTGGGTAGGGAAACAACATTGGAGACACTAGTGGTGCTGGAGGTCAGGGTCCTCGAGCTGGGTTTTGCTCTTCTGGCAGGAACGATGGCCAAGGAAACTATATGGGAAAATGCTGGATCACAGGGGGGCCAAGAAGGAAACAAAGGTTTCTCCACTAACTGAAGGGTAAGAATCCAGTAGGTAGCTCAGAGAACAGTCATTAGAAGATTTGGGACTATCACTTCACTTAAAGAAGAGTTGTCGGTGAATGCAGTTCAAGTGATATCACTTGAAAAGAGCACTGAGAAACTCAAGCAAAAGATCGCAAAGCCAAACAGAGACTTGAAAACATAGAAGCAGAAAATGAGTCATTGACTGTATCAAACTTAATGCTCAAGGAAGATTTGGATGGTTATCATCATAAAGTCAATGAGCTTAGTGAATTACTGGAATTTGTTCAGGCTGAGGAGGAGTCTACTGATGAGAAACTTGCTTCTCATGCAAACACCATAGAAAAAAAATTTGACAAATCTCCTAGTTCTTGAAAATCAGTTGAGAATTTATGAAAAACAAGCTAGTGATTCAGCTGTTGTTGCATCAATTCGGAAGGACCTGTTGGATGAATCACTTTCAATTGGTACACTTACTATTGCAGTTGCTGCCAGTTCCAACGCCAAACCCAATCCAATTTAACTTCATTTGCACAAGCAATATCATAACTTGCTACTTAACAATGGTATCAGCAGAAAAAAATCAGCAGCATTATCAGAGTTATACGGCAGCGATAGCTGATGAGGCTAAGGAGGAAATTGCTTGGAAGGATGCAGGAATTGCTGTTTTGAGTAAGAAGTTGGAGTCTGGTAATTCTAATGTAGTGCTAGTTCAAAAGTCTGTGCCAATTACAATGTTTAAAAGGTCTTCAATGATGGATTTCAAATTTTCTGATAGTGTCAGTCAGTTAAGAATGGTTGTTGAACTCAAATTTAGCAGCTAAAGTAAAAAAAAAAAAAATCCGGCATATGAAGACATGTGATGAAAATACTTGCCCTTGCAGCTGCACCATATCACTAGAAGTGGAGTTGACAATGGTCGAAAAGTTGGTGAAGAAGGACATAGAGGCAGCAGTTGAGAAAGCTAGTCTAAGGAGCAAGATAGACGAACTGAAGGCAGAGATCGCAAGTGGTTCTAAGGGAGAATAAAGAGAGCAATTAGAGAGGGAGATAAAATAAGAAATTTCTTTAGTGATCGATCTGAACTTAAGCTTTCGCATTTCTGTAAAGAGGGGGAAAAAAACAAACACAAGAGATTGGAATTGAAAACATATTTGCAGGTTTCTTGGTTGTTTGTCTTGAGAAGCTGCACGTGCAAGCATAGACGAGCTAGATATATTCTGGAAAAATGCATGAGTCACCAAAGCTCTAAGTGGACATGCATACACGTGGATTCTTTTTGCCAAGGTCTAATTTAAAAGGGAGTGCAGCACCTACAATTGTAGAGATAACGCAGATAAATAGGGCTAAACCATGAGAGGTATCAATGCATTCATGAGGTTAAGTTCTTTGCTAGAAATTCTGCGCTGCAAGAAAGGTGTGGAGTCTGCTGCCATGTTCAAAGTAAAATGTGTGCCGAAAATTCTGCACGATTGATGAAAAAAAAAAAACAGGTGTATCAAATGTTGAATAGGTATGAATGTTGGAAAAAATTTAAGAGTATCAATTGATTCCTTAGAATACCAACTGGAGTTCGATACAAAGGATGCAAGTGCAGCTTGAAAATAAATCTGAACAGGAGTATCAGCAGGAAATTGGAGTATGCTAAGGAGGAAATTGACTTGAGTGAATTGAGAAGCTTGTATGTATCTGAAACATCTGTTCAAAAGTTATATCAGACTTTCAGAAATAATAGGACATCTGCTAAATCTAATTGGGATTCAGCTGGAAGTAATACCCATTGATGAATGTCACTTCGGTTGCCCCCATTTGGAATAATTCTTGGTGAACATGAGCCATCTATCTGCTAAGTGAGGGAAATGTTGTCTAAAATTGATGCTTGCCAAATTGGACATTGCTGATTTTTCCCCAGTTGAAGCACACGAACAAGGAGCTGCTAGCTTATTTTAAAAAGGAAATGATAAACATAAGTAGATGGCGTGACCAGGCCTGGCAAGTAAAGACAGAAGAGTTGTTTAAGCTCAAGAGAAAAATTTCTCAAGGAAAGGTGGAGATTGAGCATTTGAAAATAATTTACCGAAACCTTCAATCTATAACCATGGTGATGAGTTGCAGAACTTTAAGGAGATTCCTATGCACACAGATTCAGCAAACTAGGCATCAAACTGCCGAATCTGATAATTTGTAACTGCCACACGAATTCAAATTCTATTTTCTAAGAACGCCAATTCTCCTTACCTGCAGAATGTACTTATGCAAGAAACGAATGAGCCAAGTATCTATCGTCATAAATCACAGATTCAGCAAACCAGGCATCAATCCATTCATCTATGGAGGCAAAGTGCTATAAAACAAGTGGTGGAAGAAAAGTGGTATCACCTTTCAATTGTCTATGGCAAATCTAATACATCAGCTAGAATACTCACTGTCTGTTGGTGGAAGCTGCCGAAACTAATTTTTGTATGCAGGATTTGCTACCCATGGAGTTAGAGTTAATTGCATGTTCACATGATAAAAATTTGCAGAATGGCAAGGATATGCAGTATCTCCCTTCACACTCCTAAATGCAACTGATCAGGTTAATCCTTCCAATTCTTCCGTTATTATCTTTTTCATTGTATCTTGATCTTCTTTGTATTTCTCTGTCGCATGCTCTTGTTTGATTTTTGATAAATCAGATGATAAGCAAGCATATGGTAGAAAAGCAGACGATAAGCAAGCATATGGTAGTACAAGATTACATGTTGTTTTGAAGGCACCCCACTCCTACGTTTATTATGTGAGCATCAGTGCATTTATCCATTTTGGGAGGTTTTGTGTTAGACTCGATCTATTTGATTTGACTGTAAATCATCATGCATGTTGACTATTGTAGGAGTCGAATCTTTTGACTACCCGGGATCCGGATCGATTTGGTGATCCTAAGTAACTTATTTTTTCTATCTCTGAATTATTGATCTGGATATTGTTTGGGGAATGAGTTAGGGAGTCAATGTTTCTTTGTTTTTATTATTGTTCAGGACGTGCAAAAATAAGTGTAGGGGAATTTGATAGTCACATTTTTATTATGTCATTTTTACTTACAGTTTGGATATTTTAGCTCTTTGGTGGGGTAATTACGGCTATTCAGTATGTTTTTACATATTGAGTTTATTTGTGATCAATTGCGTCAATTCCTATAATTTCAGTATTTTTCACGAACTGAATGTGATTTTGTAGGAAATATGAAAAGGAGCCTAAGTGGAGCAATCAGAGTCGTTGATCCAGATCTTGATCTATAATTTGTTGATCGGTCGTTGGATTAAAAGAGGACCATATCAGCGCTTGATCAGAGCTTTAATCAAGGGATTAATTAACCCTAGCTTTCATCAACGACTAGGATTGTTGAGTGAGGTGATCGGACGGCGCATAAAATCAGTTTTTATAAAACTCAACAATTTCACAATCGCGACATAGAACAGAAATCGTGTGACAGCAGAAACAGTCCTCTTCCTCGCGAGTGGCGGCGACCTCTCCCTCTTCCGCACGCAGAAGCGGGATCGCACAGGAATCGTTGGCGGTGAAGTAGGAAGAAGATCCTCAGAAATATATAGAACAGATTCGAGCGCGACATTTCTTCCTCCCTTCACTTGCGCGGCGACAGTACTCCACTCCAACACTTTCGGCGATGTTTCCGGCGACTCCAGTGGTCTTCCCCATTTCCATTCCATCTGGCAGCCTTTCCTTTCCTTGGTCCGGCGGAGTTGGCAGCTGAAGTTGGGCAGCGGCAGTTCCATCGACCGAGCAGAGTTTGGGTCCGGCCATCTTCACCCGCACTTCTATGATGCCTGGCAATCGGAGCTGAGCTACACCAGCTGGACGTGGTCGCAGAAGGCTGGGGGTGACCTTCTACTGTCGTGGTCGCGACAACATGGATTTTCAGTTCCGGCGGCCTTGACTCTTCTGATTTAGGTGGCACTTCCAATTTCTAGCACTGGTGAAGGCTTGTAGACGATCACAACTTTGGCCCCTTCCGTTTTCGTGGGCGTGTTTCGTGTTGCTTCACCTCCGTAGATCCATCCACCTGCTGCCGTGGTTGTGGTAGTCCCGAAGTCCATCACCGGAGTTGTGAACATCACCATCGATCCAACTTTCACCAGATTCTGACGAGAGATCCGCACACCGTAGTCGTAGGAGCTGTTCAGCACCGTCGTGGGTCACCGAAGAGGGTGGATCCTTTCCGGTGTTTGTGGATAACTGTTGGTTAATTTTTACTTTATTGTTCCACTATTGTTTCATTAATTGTTCCGCTTATTGTTTCACTACTTTTTACACTAATTGATATTGCTATTACCTCTTATCTGTGAACCGAGTGAGAGGGATCGCGGGTAAGACACTATCCGAACTAAATAATCGGTTCGGCAGAGAAAGCAAGGTAAAGTGGTCCGGGCGCGACCATCTGGGACAATTGGAACGGGAGGATAAGTTGAGCGATGGTGAGCGCTCGCTAGGAGATGAACGAGAATCGGTTCGGCCTAGTAGGCCCAAAAGCAGATGGGACGGATGAGAATTGACTCGACATTGTTAGTCCAGAGATGGGTTGGTGCGGGATGAAGAGGAGCTGGTTCGGGCTGCTGGGGAGAGCCTAAGGACTATGTCATACGTGAGCTAGAGGTCTAGGTTAGTTTCACTAAAGGCAAATGGTTGAAAGGGACAGGCTAGCGTATTTCTTGAAATGTAGATGAGAAGTTGTTACACAACAGAAAGGGGGCCCCATATAATATTTCGAGGAGCCTTCGCTCCTCGTGTATGTAACAGAATGATTCTCCAGGTGGACGTGGTGGCCACGTGTACGATGGGGAAAGCTTGCGAGGCAACAATTGATCAGAGGAGGGGAATAAAAAGGAAGAGGAGGACCAAGGGAAGGGGATCCGCATTATTCCAACCGGCAAGAAATGAAGACGCATTGGGAGAAGGAGAGCTACCACGTCGCCGGAGAAGGAGAGTGATGATCTTCACCTTTCGTGTACTTTTCTTGTATCTTGACTTGACTGTAAGAGGTTTTCTTCTCCACCTCCGGAAGTTCCTTTCCGTGAAGGAGGACGTTCATAGTGAAAGTGTTTTGGCATTGCCTCCGATGAGAGAGCTCATCTCCGTGGAGTAGGAATCCTTATTCCAAACCACGTTACATCCTGTGTCTTGGTTTGTTGCCTGTGTTGGCTCGCGTGTCTTCGCTTTACGTTTTCATTTTTACTGTTACGACTTGAGAGAACCCCCTAAGCTTCCTTCGTGTTTCATCGCATCGAAAGGAAGTCAACAGATCTTCTTCCCCGTCTCCGCATCAGTTGGCGCCATCTGTGGGAAACACTTGAGCAAGACGTAGAGATGCAGCTAGAAGAAATACAACATCCAGTTGCCTCCACTGCGGAGGAAAACCCCATTACGATACTGCCATCACAACTGAGAGCCATGGTGGACAACGCTGTGGCCGAGGTCCTTACCAGAGAAAGAAGGCGGACAGAGTACCTCTACCCTCATTCTGGAGAACCTTATTCTCGGGGACCACCGCCAGATATGCCCCCCCACCTCGTACAACCACTAACATTGAAGCATTGCCTGGAGAAGGGCTAGGAGGGCGAGTACATCAGACTACGACACCCCTAACTCAGAATCGACGAGAAGAACAGGGTGAAAGTCAGTCGACTAGGGCTCCGGAGGTTTATGAGCCCATCCCTTTTACCATGGACATACTTTCTGAGATCCCACCATCGTACTTCTGGAATCCCCAAGTAGACAAGTACGACGACTCAACAGATCTAGAAGAACATCTATCGCAATTTGCTGGAGCGGTCTTGCTCCACTGCTATACCGACGCCCTCAAGTGTCGGGTCTTCCGGACCACCTTAACTGGTTCGGCACAAAAATGGTTCAACACCCTGCCTCCGGGGTTTATCACTTGTTTTGCTGATTTTCAGGGGATGTTCCGCCAAGAGTTCGTCAGCTGCAAGGCATATAAGCACGACGTCTCTATCATGTTGCACATTACGCAAGGGCTCTCAGAATCACTCAGAGGGTATCTTCATCGGTTCACCTCGACCACCAGAAGCATCCATTCTGCGAGGTCGGATGCTTTCAGAGTAGCCATCCCGCACGGGCTGAGGGAAGGCCCCTTCCTTAGTTCCCTTTTGAGAAAGCCCGCTAACAGCTACAAGGAGCTGTTAAGCAGTGTGGAGAAATACATCAACGAGGAAGAAGGGCTGAAAGTGCGGAGGGCCGAATGAGCCTCCGCGATAGCCCCTGTTGAAAGAAATCGACCTACCGCCCCTCAAGCGCCTCCCAGACGGGGATATGCACGACCTCTTTTACTGAAGGCTCCTAGACCTCGGTTGTTATTACAAGGCGCTCATCCCGCACCGCAATTGCAGATCATGGCTGCTGATGCAGTTCCTCCCCTACGGACTTGGAAGGAGCGGGAGATGGAATTCTACGATCAGTAGGGTCTACTGCAGCGACCCACGGGGTACAGGGGAGTACCACACAACCCCCCCTCCCACCCCATTTTTCTGCCAGTACCACATGGAGTACGGCCACGCCAACGGCCGATGTTTCAAGTTGTAGGAGGAATTGGAGCGCCTCCGAGCCGCTTACCCACAACTACGGCCTCAGACTGGAGGATCGGCACGGCGAGGCCAACGACCCAATGTGGCTCATCCAGGGCCATATAACCAACCACCACAAGTTACTTTCCCTCCGGACCCTCAAACTCCGTCCCAGGAGGCTATTTCTCAAGGAGGCCCATCGGGGGAGGGCCCATCATCTAATCCAAATAACGCCCCCACACGGGGGGTTATTCATGTCATTGCAGAAGAACCCACTGACAGAGACTCCAATCGGGCACGGAAGTCATACACCAGTCTCATGGAAAGCCTGACCATCATCACCAACCAGACTGTCCAAATCGCACCATCGGTCTCGTTCGGGCCGGAGGATCTCCGAGGCGTCCTATTGCCTCACACGGATGCCTTGGTGATCCGTATTTCCCTGGCCAACTACGAAGTGGCCAGGGTATTAGTTGATTCAGGAAGCTCTATCAACATCCTCTTCCAGGGGGGCTTTGGACAGATGCAGTTGGGAAACACCCAGCTAGAAGATGTGGCCACACCCCTCTTCGGATTCGCGGGACATGTGGTCCACCCTCTAGGGCAGATTTCATTACCCTTGACTCTGGGCATAAAGCCCAGTCAAAAAACCAGTATAGTTCCTTTCCTCATTGTGGGCGCTCCGTCCACTTATAATGCGATTCTTGGTCATCCCTTCCTTGCCATTTTTTAGGCAGTGGCTTCTCCGTACCACTAGAAGGTGAAATTCCCAGTCGGGCAGTTGGTGGGCGAAGTCCGAGGCAAGCAGAAAGCCGCTAGGAGCTGTTATGTGCAAATGGTCCGAGATGATCAGAAGAAGGCCCGAACCGATGACCTAAAAGGGAAGGCTATTGTAATTTCTGATGTCTGCGTCCTGGAAGAATCTCCTCCCAAGGCGGGCAAGATAGAGGAAGGAGAGCTGGTGGAGATAGCTCCCGGAAAGGCCACGCGAGTGGCACAGCAGCTGGAGGACAAGGAGGAGTTGGTGGCCTGTCTAAAGAAGAATGAAGACATCTTCGCAGGAGATGTGCATGACCTCACGGGAATTGACCCTCGCGTTGCTGAACATCACCTCAACATCACCAGAGGAATCCGACACATCCAACAGAAGCGGCGACATTTTGGACCTAAGAAGGACAAGGTGATAGCTGAAGAAGTAGAAAAATTGTTAAAAGCGGGTCATGTGAAAGAAATTCAATTCCCCGAGTGGGTCTCTAATGTAGTCTTGGTCCCCAAGCCTTCTAGGCAGTGGAGGATGTGTATTGACTTTCGTAATTTGAATAAAGCATGCCCTAAAGACTGCTACCCCTTGCCTCGCATTGATCAGTTGGTGGATTCTACAGTAGGATATGAAGTGGTGTCCCTAATGGATGCCTACCAGGGATATCATCAAATACCCCTGGCTAAAGAAGATCAGAAGAGGGTTAGTTTTGTAACGACAGGGGGGTTATATGCTTATGTGGTAATGTCCTTCGGCCTAAAAAATGTGGGGGCTACATACCAATGGCTCATGGATAAGATCTTCGCAGAGGAAAAAGGGAAAAATGTGAAAGTTTATGTAAATGATATCCTAGTCAAATAAAAAACCACTCGGGATTTGGTTAAGGATCTAAATGAAACTTTCGCTATATTGAGACGGTATAATATGAAGTTGAACCCTAAAAAATGTATGTTCGGGGTGAAGAGCGGGAAATTCTTGGGATATATAGTAACTGAGAAAGGACTGCAGGCTAACCCAGAGAAGGTGCAGGCATTATGCAATATGAAGTCACCCACTAACTTGCGAGAGACTCAGAAGCTAGTGGGGAGGATTGTTTCCCTATCTCGATTTATAGCCAGGTCGGCAGACAAGGGGCTGCCTTTTTTCAAGATTTTGCATAAAGCTACCAAATTTCAATGGGATGATCAATGCGAGCAGGCTTTCCAAGAGATGAAGAAGTATCTAGCTGGACTTCCGTTATTAGCCAAACCTATGGCAGGAGAGTCATTGTGGATGTATCTAGCCGTCTCAGAAGGAGCTATAAGCTCAGTGTTGTTGAAGCAAGAAGGTTCTCATCAGCAGCCTATTTATTACACCAGTCATATCCTGAAGGGAGTTGAATCTCGTTACACTGAGTTGGAGAAAATAGCATATATCTTAGTCCTGACAGCCCGCAAACTGAGGCCATACTTTTTAGCTCATCTTATTAATGTGCTGACTCACAATGAATTAGGCAAGGTGGTTACCAAGCCCAATTTTTCTGGAAGATTGGCTAAATGGGTGGTGGAATTAAGTGAGTATGATATTCGCTACCAACCCCGAACCGTTATCAAGGCTCAAGCTCTTGCTGATTTTCTGGCTGAAGTACCTATTGGTTTGGAAAATAGCTCACCGACAAAAGAAGAGGGGTCAGATGCGTGGAATGTATTTGTGGACGGCTCTTCAGGATCCACAGGTAGTGGAGTTGGAGTCTTGTTAATATCCCCTGAGAAAGAGGAGACGCGCATAGACGTGCGCTTGGGATATCAGGCATCTAATAACGAAGCAGAGTATGAAGCTATTCTAGCGGGGTTACAGGCTGCCAAAGCTGTAGGAGCCACCTCAATTATAATCCACTCGGATTCACAGTTGGCGGTATCACAACTTCAAGGCTCTTTTACGGTTCGGGAAGAAAGATTGAAAAAATACTTGAAGGCTTTCGAGAAAGAAAAAGCTCACTTTCATCAAGTCCTCTTGAAGCAAATTTCTAGGGAGAACAATGGGAAGGCAGATGAATTGGCTCAATTGGCTAGCGCTATGGAAGGAGTGAAACCACTTGAAACGGTCTGCATGGAAATCCCTACTTCTCTGATGATATGCAACGTGGAGGAGGTCATGCCCTGACTTGATCTGATCCTAGATTGGAGGACTGACATCATAGCTTATTTACAACATAGAAAGGTCCCAGAAGAAAAAGGGGCGGCATCTGTTTTAATGAACAGAGCCAAACGATTCACCCTTCTAAATGAAGACTTATATAAAACATCTTTTGGACGGCCCCTGCTAAAGTGTTTGGGAAAGGAGGATGCTAAATGGGTACTTCGGGAGATCCATGAAGGTTGTTGCAACAATCATTTGGGAAGGAGAGCTTTGGCGAGGAAGGCCTTATTAGTGGGATACTTTTGGCCCACCCTCCAACAAGATGCAGCTCATATAGTGCAAACCTGCTCAGCTTGTCAAAAGCATAGTAACCGGTCCGAATGATTGGCTAAATTAATGAAAGTTGTTATTGCTTCATGTCCTTTTGATCAGTGGGGGATGGATATAGTGGGTCCTATGCCTGTGGCGCCATTGCAGAAAAAATTCTTATTGGTGGTTGTGGATTATTTCTCCAAGTGGGTGGAAGCAGAGCCTCTTGCCAAAATTACTAAGAATGCTGTAATACAATTCTTATGGAAGAATATTGTCTGCCGGTACAGGATTCCCCGGAGGTTGGTTAGTGATAACGGGCGGCAGCTCCAGGGCAAGAAGATCAAAGAATGGTGTCAAAGTCTTAATATCCAGCAAACATTTACTTCGATAGCCCATCCTCAAGCTAATGGGCAAGTCGAAGTCACTAATAGAATTCTTATTCAAGGATTAAAGACCGAGGGGCCATGAAGGTATTATCTTAAGGATGACCAGGGCAAGGAATTTCCTTGACCCTGGAACACTATCCACTTGAAACATTTTTATACTGTATAAGGGATAATGGACGAAAGAAAGGAGTCGGGGGGTTCCTAGAGAAATGTATTTGACAATTTGTTATATTAATTAGATGTATGGCGAACTCAAGTCTGATTGATATATCACTTGCATCAAATACTATATTCCTTGTGACAAATTATGAAAAGAAAATAAGATAAAAAGGGAGCCATGTCCCGAAGCAATACATCAAGTTATAACTTAAACCGATCGGGAGGATAGCGTCGGAAGTCGGCTTCCCAGTATAAGGAGAGAGCGGGATGGTTCGCAGGGGGAAGTCCTTGGTCAGCATACTACCGAACCGCCTCATTAAACCCGTCTTGATAGGTGGCCCACATCAGGATGATCAACCGCTCTTGTCGATTCGGACAATCAGGACTTCGGTTCTGATGGAGCCTGTGACACTTCTCTTGTTGCTCCCGGAGGGCTCGGCGCATTTCACTATAACGCTAGGATATTTCTATAATGGCATCCGCCAGGACCGAGATGTCATCTGCTCGGGAAGTTTGGTCCTGCTGAAGGAGACTAGTCATATCCATCATGTTCTGGCGTATTGAAGTTGAAATTCTCTCTACCGCCTCTGTGTAGGATCTGGTTCGGACAAGCTCACTGCCTAGTCTCTGGAGGGATGTTTCTTGCCTGTGTATACGGGCGTGAGCATGCGCCGTAGAAGTTATTAAGGAGGAGTTTTCTTGTACCTTCTTACATAGGCAGGTGCGGAGGTCCCCTATTTTGTCCTCCGCTTGCTGGTATTGAACCCGCAGGTTGGTGATGATATCAAAATCCTTTTGCTTCTCCCGAAGGAGTTCTTCTATCTGCTCTCGAAGGGCTATTAATTCTTGGGAAGGGGAAGTCTCTTTGTCAGATTGCATCGGCTGAACATCCCGCCGGATGGATAGCGATTCTGTATGAGCCCGCTCCTATTCTTGTAATGCCGCTATAGTTTCGACATCTTTTTGATGTTGGCAGCGAGCTTCTGTCAGCTGCCCCTGACACTGCTTCAGTTGCTGCAATAGGATATGCTCTCAATTCTGAGCAAGTGTCTGATCCTCCCGCTATTGCTGCTCCCACTTCAGAGATTGAGCTCGATACTGCTGGAGGGAGCAATCCAATTATTGATAATTGGTAAGGGCCTGTAAGTCGTTTATCAAAAAGAAGTCATCCAATGAGAAAAGTCAAAGAATTTGATTCGAGAATCATATCAATTCTAGAGCATGGCGCAGGCCTTCCATCCGGGGGACCAGTTCCTCTAAATTTAAGATCTGAAGACCTCGGGAAGAAGAAGAAGAAGAAGGGGCAGATGATACTAGGGGCGAAGGCTCACTCATGCTGGGGGAAGGAAAGCTAAAAAAAGGAGGTTACATGGGAGATTCAGAAGGGAAAGAAGAAGGAGCTTCTGTAAGGAAGGTCAAAGAGATAGGGGCCAAGAGAGGAGAAGCAGAAGGGGGGGGGGGTGGAAGACTTAGTGTGGTTGGTTGTGAGACAGGTATAGAAGAATCTATAGAAGGGGAATTCTCCGGTGAGGAGTTTGGGGAGGAAGATATAGAGAGTACTAGGATGGAAAACTCTTCGCTGGGAGGATGAAAAGAAGAGGGACCCTGATCTGCGTTCAAAGGAGACGAAAGGTCTCCTAAGTTATGGATGACAGGGGAAATTGACAATGGGGGAATATCAATTATCATGGGTTCAGGTACGGAAGAATGCTTTGGTGGGAGAGAAGGAGCGGATGCAGAAACGTTTGCCGTTGATAGGCATTGACGCACCACCTCTCTGTGTTCATCTTCAGATTGCGATGAGAGAGGGGGCGATTTCCGAACACCCAAGGCGGAAGGGGAAAAAATGGGAGAGTTAGGGTTTATAAGTAACATTGGAGATGAGGATGGACTGGCTACCCTAGTCTCATCCGGAGCGGAGGGGACAAGGGTTTCAGGCAAAGGTAGAGGAGAAGGGAGAGATGAGATAGGTGTGGTGGTAATGGACAAAGGTAAGGGCGAAGTTGATGCTGGAGGCTGACCGTCACCTTGTTTGATTTGTGAGTAACGACTTGCTATTTCTCAGTAGAAAAAGGAATGCATCCTGCCCGTCGAAGAAAGAGGAAGAGCGCTGGAATTAATGACTGAAGCACCGGAGGATGGCGGTGGAAAGAAGAACAGACGAAGAAGAAGGAGGCGAAAAGGTAGAAGGAATGACGGTAACAGAAGAAAGGAAAGATGAAGTGTCCCCTATAAAAGGAGGGGGGAATGGGCTGGCAGTGGCGATTGGGCTCCTAATCTATAAAAAGAACCCCAGGAAGAAGAAAAATGATGATTTATTCCTTTGATGTCCCGTTATTTGTTAGAACCCTTGCTTTCATATGGGAGGATGGACGAGGGTATAAAAGCGGAACTGGAGATCAAGTCAGCGCACTCTTTACACAGAAGGCTTGGGTCGCTGTTATTTTATCCACGTGCGATGGTGGAATGGAAAAGTTGAGTTCATTCCTCAACTGTATATTATTTTTATCCCTGTGCGGTGGCGGAACGGAAGAGTTGAGTTTATTTCTCAACTGCATATATTATTTTATCGCCGTGTGGTGGAGGAACGAAAGAGTTGAGGAATGAACTCAACTGTATATTATTTTTATCCCCGTGCGGTGGCGGAACGGAAGAGTTGAGTTTATTTCTTAACTGTATATTATTTTTATCCCCATGTGGTGGCGGAACGGAAGAGTTGAGTTTATTTCTCAACTACATATATTATTTTATCCCCGTGTGGTGGCGGAACGGAAGAGTTGAGTTTATTTCTCAACTGTATATATTATTTTATCCTCGTGTGGTGGCAGAACGGAAGAGTTGAGTTCATTCCTCAACTGTATATTATTTTTATCCCCGTGCGATGGCGGAACGGAAGTGTTGAGTTTATTTCTCAACTGTATATTATTTTTATCCCCGTGTGTAGCGGAACGGAAGAGTTGAGTTTATTTCTCAACTGTATATATTATTTTATCCCCGTGTGGTGGCGGAACAGAAGAGTTGAGTTCATTCCTCAACTGTATATTATTTTTTATCCCCGTGTGGTGGCGGAACGAAAGAGTTGAGTTTATTTCTCAACTGCATATATTATTTTATCCCAGTGTGGTGGCGGAACGGAAGAGTGGAGTTGATTCCTCAGTTGTATATTATTTTTATCCCCGTGTGGTGGCGGAACAGAAGAGTTGAGTTTATTTCTCAACTGAATATATTATTTTATCCCCGTGTGGTGGCGGAGTGGAAGAGTTGAGTTTATTTCTCAACTGCATATATTATTTTATCCCCGTGTGGTGGAGAAACAGAAGAGTTGAGTTCATTTCTCAACTGTATATTATTTATATCCCTGTGTCATGGTGGGACGGAAGAGTTGAGTTTATTTCTCAACTGAATATATTATTTTATCCCCGTGTGGTGGCGGAACGGAAGAGTGGAGTTCATTCCTCAATTGTATATTATTTTTATCCCCGTGTGGTGGCAGAATGGAAGAGTTGAGTTTATTTCTCAACTGAATATATTATTTTATCCCCGTGTGGTGGCGGAACGGAGGAGTTGAGTTCATTCCTCAACTGTATATTATTTTTATCCCCGTGTGGTGGCGAAACGAAAGAGTTGAGTTCATTCCTCAACTGTATATTATTCCCGTGTGGTGGCGGAACGGAAGAATTGAGTTCATTCATCAACTATATATTATTTTATCTCCGTGCGATGGTGGAACGGAGGAGATGAGTATCCCCTCAGTTGTATGTCATTTTATTCTCGTGCAGGGGAAGTGTATACGCGATTCCTGAATAATGAAAGAGTGGAGAAGTTGTATGTTTATTTTTCGTATTATTCAAGAGAAGTGTAAAATTTGACACTGCTGGAGGGATGCTGAAAGAAGAAGATGAGCAGGGAAGGATATAAGCCAAGGTTTACATTGCAGAAAGTTCATTACTTCGGAAAGATTACATATTACAATTCCCCCACAAGGAGAAAATAACAAAAGAAACCCTTACTTATAGGGTATTACAGTTCTTTGTTGGGAGGTACTGAAGGAGCTTCTTTGCGTGGCTGGGGTCGGTGCCATAGCTGCTGAAGGTAAGATTGTTGTAGGAAGATGTGCTTAGACAGGTCCTTCTGGGACACTGCTAGTTGATGGCACAAGGAGTAGTTACTGGTAGAAGCTTCCCTTAAGCGCCGCTGCAGATATCTCACTTGCTCCTCCAAGTTAGCGATATAGCGTTGTTCGTCGGTCTTTTCCTCGAGAGGAAAAGAACTACTACCCTGTTCAAAAGTCTCTTCCATGACGAAGAGAAGAAAAGTAAAAGATGAATATCAAGAGGCGATAGTTTGGGGTCCTTATAACGACAAAGGAGGAAGATGCATTTATTTGCAGAGAAGATACAAATAATAAATGCTAGTAAAGAAGGGGAAACATAAAGACAGTAAGTGAAAAGTTGCTAGTACAATAACTCTGAGAGGGATGGTTCAAATTTCACGGAAGCAGTAAGCAGAGGTATGTTCAGATAAGGTTACAGTCTTTTCTAATGGCAGTTACTCTACCTTTACAAGAAAACGACAAGAATTAACATCAGTTCCTTTCTTCCTTTTTATTAATATACTTGATAGTAATTACATCATTTAAGCTACTTAAGCTTTTTATGATCATCCTCAGTAGGAGGATTATTAGGAAGCTCCTCCGAGGGGGAAGGCGCCAAGATGACTCAGAGAGATCTCCTTGAGCGGGAGGTATCGCTGGTGAAGCTTCATCAAAAGAGGGCGGACGAGTCCTCGCTGGAGGGATTGGAACGAATGCTAGGGCCAGCGGAAGAGGAGGAAGTTCAGTCGAGGCCCGAGAATCTCCTACCGTATACTCCCAGGTCAAGGGAGGATTCCAGACTCGATTGCAGAAGGAAGGGAAGGGTGCTCGGAAGGACCTCCCTGCAGTAGGGGTTGGAACAATGGTTAAGGGTGGAGAAGGAAAGGGGTGAAAGGCCGAAGTTGCAGTCGAACGTGTTTCAGACTCTTCAGTGTCTTCAGTGGGCCAGTCATGTAACTCAAACGAGTCAGAATCTGAAGAGATCTCGATGGGGTGTTCCGCCGAAGCCATGAGAATGAGATGGGAGGCCGAAGACATTTGGGAAGACAATTTATAATCGAGGGAGGAAGAACTGCATTTGTCCTCGGGAGGGAGAATAAGAGGAAGAGACTAATATCATAATGGTGTCATCATAGGAAATCGTCGAGATATCATTTCCGAAATGGCCAGGAAACTTGAGATGATCAAGAGACCAAAGTAACTTAATTGTTGGGTGAGCCAAAATTGGTTCGGGCTGGAAGAAGATCACCCGGAATATTCCGAATGGACTCCCGAACAAAGAATGTCATCATTTCATACAAGACAGAAAATGGGTAGCAATTGCAAAAGGAAGGAAGCATGGAACCAACCTAAAATTTCTGACCCATACCAAGATACACACGATGAACAACAAAAAGTCGTGTCAATACAAACATTCTTCAACAATAAAAGAGTCATTACAAGGATCACAGTGATTACAGTTCAAAAAGTTCGGGGGGGGGGCACTTGGATAAGGCATCGACGGTTTAAATAGCTAGTGTCCATGCCGGGGGGAGGATATCCTCGTTCTCAAAGAATTTAACACCCATCAAAGCCAATCAATAAATCCACCCCTTTCTTGACATAGCACCCCTTCAGGTCGGCCTCCTGCTCCTTCAGTTGAGACTAGCAAGTAGCGAGTTGGGCTTGAGATGCAGCTAGTTGGGCCTGGCTTTCAGCTAATTGGGCTGCTAGGTCATCTCTTTCTATTGTAACCTACACGACCAGATGAAAAGGCCTCGGCATACTGGTGGAGTTCTTTTTGTTGCCGAGCCACAGCTAACAAGGCTTCGGGAAAGGTAGCCACCAATGAAGAGAGTTCTTGACACCTCTCCGAGCAAGACTTTTGAGCAGCCTCCCACGCTTGGTGTTCTTGATGCAACTGCTGAATTGTAGTTGAAGAATCAACAGCTTGAATAATTATGTTTCCAAGCTGTCTCTTATACCCAGTTAGCTTGTGAGTCAGAAGATCCACCTATTGAAGTTGGCTAGACTGTAAGAAAATTTATTGTTCAAGGTCTTTATTCTTCCGTTGAAGCTCTTCATTCTCGCTTTGAGCCAGGGCCAGTCGGGTCATGGAATCTTCGCATTGACTCATTAAGTCAGATTCCTTCTGCTCTTTTTCACTCAGCTGCTGGGTGAGTTGTTTCTGGTGCACCAGGGAGGCAAAATGGCGCGTCTCCATGTGGGATTGGAATTGAGCTATGTGAGATATCATCTTGTTATGCTTGGCCGAGACCTGAAGGAAAGAGAATGCAACTGTCAAGTGTTGGCATCTAGTTGTATATATATATATGCTGAAGGTAAAGAGGGAAAGTAATTACCTCGGCCATAGCTTGTTTCACTTGGTCGTAGGGGCCCTGTATACCTGATTGGTTGAAAAACTTCACCTCTGAGAGGTGACAGATCTTCAGGAGGGACCCTAACATAACCATTGAAGGGTTCGGAGGAGGGAATCTCCTCCAAAGAAGAGTGGGACCGACACGGCAAGCGGAGAAGGGTGCTTACGGAGGGATGGTGGCAAGGGTAGATTTGGTCGGGGATGGTGTGGGAGAGTCAAGGGGAATGGGGGATGAAACGGGACAATGGGAAGGAGAATCTTCCCCTTGGGGAGAAGAGGATGGGGCGACTAATGTGGTATCCCTTATCCTTGGTTCATAGATGGTCAGGTGTCGGGATTCCTGCTGATCAGAAGAGGAGGAAGGAAGAGAGGAAGAGCTGGGAACTCCTTCCTTAATTGGGTACAATTTCTTGCGAGGGGAAGAAGGGGTAGCCACAAATTTACCTTGCTTGGTGGAGGTCTTCTTCTTTTTGGCTGCTTCGATCTCTTCGACTTTTACTAGAGCGCTCTGCATTAGATTATCTGCAAAAACCATGGGAAAGAAGGGTAAGTTGATTCAGATAATAAGTTATATCAAAATGCTAACACCGTCCTACCTATGTACGAGTCATAGAGGAAAGGAGATAACAAGTGATGAGGAGTGGTTGTTTCATTAGGTGTTCCAAGCAGTAGTGAGATTCCCCCAATACTTTGCAGACCTTCGAAAAAGGACATTGGGTCCTCATTTGTGAAAAGGAGGCAGCTCGGGAAGATCTAGCTTCCAGGAATCTGAGTGAGGTAAAGGTGTTGGAAGCTAGGCAAAGAAATATAATTCTTCCCATCCCTTGTGGGAAGAAGGCATATTTATTAGGAATTGGCAGTCTATGCGGCTAGAAAGGTAAAAAAGGCCTACTTTAGAAGATTTCAGTTGAAAGAAGCAATGGAATTGTTAGTTATAGCCCTAGAGCCAATCATGTGATGGTTGAAAAGGAAACATTTTGTATCATATTCAATAAAGGCAAATGATTGGTTATTATATTTACATCTTGCTTGTGCCAGCTAAATTAAATATAATAATGTCCTAGAAAAGTAGGTTCTTATCTACAGCACATCAATTGACAGAATTGATTATGAGAGGCTGTAGAGAACACTTTCCTAAATGTTCCTAGTCAAAGTGTTAATATGCAAGGGCAATATTAATTCATAAAGACTAGCATGTAGGTTGATTGATGACTTGATCTCACAAGTCATGGATATATGATATCAAGTTTACACATGGGTATATATTAGAGAATATATACTGAACTGACCCGCCATGAGAAAGTTTCATGGATCGTTATATGAGTGTCATAAACTTTCTCATGTGACTATTGGTATGAATAGTCCTCGAACTCAAGTCACTACGGTTCCTCACATAAGGAATTATGTACTTTGGTATCACAAACGCCACCCGTAACAGTGAGACCATAAAGGCGACATCGGGTATATAACAAATTATGCGGAGGGATGTGAGTGATGTAGATGGGATCTATCCCTCTCATATGACGAGAGTGATATCGGTGGGCCCCTTGATTGAGTAGAACTACTAAAACGCATGACCATGCTCGAATGAGCCAATATGAGATATTGAGCTCATTTGTTTGAGTTAGTTTACTCAGGGATCAAGAAACACATAGATTGATCGAGGATGACACGGTCTATGCCTCATTGGTCAATCTGATATCAAGGATAGAAGGACACGGTCATACATTATAGTAGTCACGGAAAGGTTAGTCGGATCTTGACTTATTTCAGTAACTGGGTAGCAATGATATATTGCTAGATGCATATGCTTGTGTATCTGAAAGAGTTTAGATCCACTGCCAACGTTATGAGAGCCTATAGGGTCACACACAAAGAGCATGATGATTAGAAGAATTAGTGCATTCTAGTTTGACTAGAATAATTTGGGAATAAGCTTAAGTACAAAATGGTTTTTGGACTTTAAGCTTAATGAGAATTTTAGCTTATTGATTTAATGAGATTAATTCAATATGTTACCTTATTGATTTAATGAGATTAATTCAATATGATAACATAAGCTTATTGAATTAATAAGATTAATTCAACATGCATGAATGCCACACAAGCATGCCACATAAGCATGCCACCTAAGCTAGATAAGGTGGGCTTATTGAATTAATAAGATTAATTCAACATGCATGAATGCCACACAAGCATGCCACATAATCATGCCACCTAAGCTAGATAAGGTGGAAGGAGACAAAGTGGTTTTTGTCTCCTTAAAGTGGCCGGCCAAATAAGGTGTCTCAATGCAATGGATTGAATGGTAGGAGGTGAAAGGGTTTTTCCAACCCTATAAAAGACTCCATGGAGTGGCCGGCCAAAGAGGGATTGTGGTTGTGTGAGAGCTTGAGAGCTTGGTGGAAGCTTTGGTTGTGTGGTTTTGTGAGTGTAGGCTAGCAAGAAGAGTAGTCTTCTTCTTCCCTTCTCTTTTTCCCTAGCTTCCTCTCCTTTAGGGACTTCTCTAGCAAGAAGTAAAGGAGAGCCCTTCTAGTTTTTCTTTTGTGAGACAAGAGCTTGCTCGTGTGGATACGTATAGAGGCACGGACATTTGAACGTGCTAAAGATCCAACAAACCAAAAGGAAAAGCGGGATTAACAAGGGCACGCAACAAAGGTAATCCTCTCCTATAAGATAGGTTTGGTTTTAGAGAAATTTATTTTGTACGAGGTTTTCTTTCACAAGGATCACTAGGAAGGGATCCTAATTTTTCGTATATATGCTATTTGGCATAAAGAATTCCCTACAGTGGTATCAGAGCCACTTGTGAAAGATCGTATAAAAATAGTTTTTCTCTATTTTATATATGATATAGAAGTAGGATGAATTTTATTATGAGTTGATAATTGCATTAGCAAATTTTCAAACATAATAAAATATCCGATGTCTTTTAAAAGTTAAAATTGACATGGTGCATGGTTATGGCCTAGTCCCAAAAGTTTGTGATTGTGTGTTGTAATTTTAATACGACTGCGTGTCGTGCCTTTCTCCTAAAATTCTTGTTGTAAAATTAGCTTTAGACTCGATGTAACTCGAGTATTTCTCCTTTTGTAATATACAACAAAGATGGAGGGTCCATTGGAAGATAATGTTACAAGGAGGAAGTCAACAACACAAGACAACCAAAAGGAAGCACTTGGGAGAAGATGCTATCCCTAGGTTGACCAATCAATCTTCTCATTGGCTTGAGAAGATTGTAGAATAAGGGTCATAACCATGACACACTTAGTTTAACTTGTATGTGATGCATGTTAATTTAGCTTATATGTGATGTATGCTAATATGTATGTGATGCATGTTTAAGTTTATATCTTAATAAGTCTAAACGATATGCCTACCAAAGTTTGGTACTCACTACTTCCTTGATCATTTGTTATTGGGTTTGCCAAAGCAAAGCAATGCATTTTATCTTGGAAGAGTGCGAGTGGACAATCGTGATGTCCCGCTATCAAACTTGGTTAAGACTTAATTAAGTTTTTCTTAATTAGTTAAGAAAGTAGAGGCATATATTAGCTTTGAGCATAAGTTTTAAAATTAGTTTTATGTGATTTAACATCACTTTGTCTTAGAAGTGGTCGTGTCTCGATATCCAAGAAGGCCCTGTCGCCACACTGGAAGTCGGTTTAGGAATAAACACTAAACTAATCTAAACTTAACCAAAGCTATTAAAGAGTTACATCAGATGTAATTGGCAAAAGATTGCCTACCTAATCATACTACGTCTTGGGCGATTAGCCAAAGCTAACTCAAGAGAATTATGATGTGGATCTTTATCCGTAGCTTCGAATAATTATTTTGATAAGTTATAAAAAACCCCAGTGTTTACTTCTGTTTAAAAACATACGTTCAACCATTGAGTTCATTGGGAGATGATCCGTGTCATTCCTATACTGCATTAGTATAGTTAGGGGGTTCGGTAAATAATTTGTAACGGTACCATGACAAATATCCATTCAATCATGCACTTGCGGGCGTTGAGTGCGAGTGTGTGCTTCGAGTCCTCGACGGTCTCCGTTGCAAAATTTGAGGTCGCATTCACGTGCATCACCAATCCCTTGTATACCTTATGCAAAGACTCAAATTTCTAGGGTAGGAGTTTTACCAATACCATAATACCTTCCTTGAATTCTACATGTCGCCTCTTCATGTCTACAAATTTCTTCATCTTCTTATCAGTTTTGTCTAAATAATCCCTTAAAATATCAACAATTGTTCATATTACTCTTTAGCTAGTATATGGCTTGTTGGATCTTCCCTTCATAGGTTAAGACAATGACATTGGGTGTCTTGGCATGGGATAAAGTTCAAGGTTGGCCGCTTAGTATTTGAATCAAGCTTGATTTGGTATTCTACCTCATGCCTTAGTGAAGCTTCTTTGGAAGCTCTTTTGGCATGGCATCCTTGGATGCTTCAAGTATAGATTTTATGACATTTGGAATTATCTCTTTGGAGTTGGAAAGGTTTTTTACATCATCTAATTCTTGAATAGTGGCAAGATAACTTAAATCTAACTTCAACCCTCATTTTAATTGTAGAATCGGTAGTGCCTTGTGTTGGTCCTTTGCAAAAGTTATTGGATCGCTACATGAGAAGGGCGAATAGTAAACCTACAAATAAAATGAATTTCATTCTCTTGCTAATCACTTAGCAATGACATACACACATTTAAGAATATAAAATGCATAAAATAAAGAGACAGGACAAAGGATTTATTTAGATTACAATTCTCCAACATTATTACGTCCAAGGCCTATGCATAGAGTCACTTGTTCACTAATTCTCTCCTCTTTAATAAGGTGTCAGAGGTGGAGAAACCTCATATATAAGTGAGCAATAAGAGAGAAGTTTTACAATAAAGAATAGTATAGAATAGAATGTATTCAAGTCTGATGTATTGTTCCTCGAGCTCCAAGACTCTTTAAATAGCCTATTCCTTGATCGGTCGATTGTGTTGATGTGACACTATTCATCTTCTAGGCACTTGAACTTGATGATGTGACTTCCAACTCTATCGATGAACAACTCACTTAGATATGATTTTGCTAGCATGCCACCTATCTAGTAGCTTGCACCTCGATCAACTCACTCCGATCTAATCTCCATATATGCTTTTGATCAACCTAATCACTTTTGATCACCTAAACTGTCCAAATTGTTAGGATCACAAACATGTTTAAATAGATAGAGGTATTGTGCATAGAGCACTCGAATCACATCCAGTTGTTTAGAGTTAAAGTTACTTGGAATCCAGTTCCGATCGCTAGGAACTTTGACTCAAATCAGCTATAAGCAAGCCTGACTAAGTTGAGTTCTTACCCTCATCTCGAGTACAAATCACTCAACTCAACTCGCTAACTTAACTTGCATAGGCTTCCTCTCGGTTTCTTATCCCTCGAATGCACCAAGTCTTTCTGACTCATTTCTTGTACGTCTTTCTACCTCCATTATAATACTCTTTCGTGAAGTTCGTCATACCTCAAATGCACCGAGCCCATCAACTCCTTTCTTATGTTATCTTTCTCGCTCACTTGGGACTTCCGTCAAGATCTCATTGTTTTTGATACTCCTCATAATTTCCAATTTTTTAGATGTCTCATATCATCATTTTCCATACTTCTATAAACCTTGAGCTATCGGGTACATGCATGTGTATTCTCCTAAGTCCCAACACACTTAAATACACATATCAAATCATCGCAAAGCCTAACTTAAACTTATTTGATAACAAATCAAAATTGTGCTTTCACCACTAAGGATTTCAACTATCTCCCTCTCAATCTCTCGAGGTATTAACAGTACCCTCTTTTTTTATGCATGTCAATGTTGGTGCAATCGACCCAGGTCACAATTGACGGACTTGAGTTTGACTTGAGTAGTGGTTTGATGTTAGTATTTTGAAGTTTGACATTGATGTTTGACAATGAGTTGACCATTGTTTGACAATGGGTTGACCATATGGTTGACATGGGCTTGACCATATGATGGAGAAGTCCAAGTGGGACACTTGGCAATGGAAAGTCTAAGTCTTGTATACTTGGCATGGAAAGTCCAAGCATGGGTCTTGGCAAGGGAAAGTCCAAGCTTGAGTCTTTGGCATGGAAAGTCCAAGCATGGGACTTGGAAAGGGAAAGTCCAAGCTTGAGTCTTGGCAAATGGAAAGTCCAACATGGGTTGGCAAGGGAAGTCCAAGGGTTGATATTGGCGGCGTAAAGTCCAAGCGAGAGTCTTGGCAGCATAAGTCCAATGGTTTGGCGGCGTAAAGTCCAAGCTGTAGTCTTGGCAGTGCAAGCCCAAATGTGCCTTGGCGGTATAGAATAGCTTAGCATGACAATAGCTGATGGAAACACCTGAAGGCTAGCGTATGAATGAACAAGTTATGAATGACTTGGAGGGATCCGATAGGTGTGAGGCTGACGAAGGTGGCTATAAGGCTTAGGTCTAGATTAAGGGTGGTCTAGCAAGTATGAGGGCATCATACTTGGGGTTAAACCTCATGGTTGAGGTTATTAGTCGACTGGGGCTTTGGACCAATCGATTAGTCAAGTGTTTTGACACTTGGAAACCGAGTTAACTCTGAGCAGTGGACTGGGATTATGACCAATCGACTGCTGTGAGTCGACTGGTGTTCAACTATGGCAAATAACCTTAGTAGTCAACTACCATTGGCGCGTCGATTGATGAGAGCGAGCGATCGCCATGGATGAACGATCGATGGAGCGAATCGACTTCCATGGATGACAGTCGATTGTTGGTACTTAGAATGCTCGGTAGCCGACTGATCAGTCGACTATGAGGTTGGTAGTGGACTGATGGGTAATAGCAGTCGACTTCTAGTATATCCGTTGGCTTGAATGATGACGTGGATTAAGTCCGTTGTGAGACAACGACACTGTTGGCAGTCGACTGGGGCCTTATGGAAGTCGACTGCTAGGCACGGAATCAGATTATAAAAGTAGCTCATGGAGGAGATTTTTGGCATGGTTCTTTGAGGTGATTTGGGGTGATTTGCTGGTGCAATTTAGGGTCTCCAAGTGCAGCTCAAGCAACCAAATATGCAAGCATTCAAAAGCACATTTGTAAAGTTTTCTTTACGTATTTTTGTGTATTTGATTTGTATTTGCTTGTTTTATCTTGTATTACTTGTGTAATCATTGTAAGAGGTTTCTCCACCTCTGGATTGTTTCGAGAAGGAGTTATTAGTGGTGATGTTTGTTAGGACCTCGGTGGCTGCTAGAGGGGAGGTGAATAGCATGTCGGCATTGCTTGATGGAATTTGATCACGTTCATCTCTACAAAACTTGTTAACGCAACGGAATATATAATAACAAAAGTAAATACAACACAAGCACAAGACACAACACGATATAATGTGGTTCGGAATCGAATGGTTCATACTCCACGAATTGGGCTCGTAAGAGTCCTAGCGATGCAATCACACACCACTAATCCAATAAACTCCTTCTCGACAACAAGTCGGAGGCGAAGAAACCTCGTATAAGTATTCTTACAACAATAAGAATGAAATACAAGCAATTACAAATGAAATACAACAAAAGAAGTAAAGAATACTTTACAAAAACTCTTTTGGATGCTTACTTATTTGGTTGCTTGAGTTACACTTGGAGACCCCGAATTGCAGCAGCAAATCGCCCCAAAGATGCTTAAGAAACCTTAGCTAAATCCCTCCATCCGAGCTGCTTTTATAACCTGCATTCGGGCTAGATTTCGCCTAGCAGTCGACTGATTAGGACCATCAGTCGATTGCTCCTGTAGCCGTTGTGAGACAACGACATGAGCCATGTTGGATAAGTTCCAAAAAATAGACCATCAGTCGACTGATCATGCCCATCAGTCGACTGATAGAGCCTTCACTCGATTGTCAAACCCTAACAGTTGACTCGGGAAGCTTTTGTGCTCGAATTCTCGACCAACAGTCGACTGATCTCCAGATCAGTCGACTTCCCAATGCTGTCAGTCGACTGCTAGGCCAATTCCAATAGTCAAACTATAGTCGACTCCCATCAATCGACTGACCATAGTCCCAATTGACTGATACACATCAAACATGAGATTTTAACCCAAGTATGGTACCCCCATACTCGCTAGACCACCCTTAGCCTAGACCTAAGCCTTCTAACCACCTCCGTTAGCCTCATGCCTATTGGATCCCTCAAAGAAATTCATGACCTGTTCATCCATAAGCTAGCCTTCAGGTGCTTCCATCAGCTAAGGTATTGAGTGGTCGGGCGACACTCGAGTGACTTCAGAGGGAGCCGAAGGAATCGAGTGGAAGGCCGGAAGCGAGAGCTGCAAGGTAAGTATCGAGGAAAGCTCGTGTGAGTGAGAGATTGTAAGGTCATGTCCTCTTTACGGGGATGACCGTAGGCGGTGATCCGACTAAGACTTCCTGTGGAAGGTCTAGGTCGAGATCGGACGGTTAGAAACCATCGCATTTATCATTTTCCGAGCTAACCTCTTACTGCAGGGAAGTGGCCAGGCTGGCAGTCGACTGCTGGACATTGGGCAATCGACTGATGCTCATCAGTCGACTGATGGGAGTCATCAGTCGACTGATGGCGACGAATCAGCCTTTGCGCTAGGTCAAAACGGATAAGGTTTGACGCGGTCACTTCGCGATAAAAATTATACAACTTTGGGATCTGTTCCAAACCATTAGGAGACATATTCAGAGGCCAAAATCTATAAAAGGAGGGGAGGATTCCATCTCCATACATCATCAAGTTTATTCATCAAGTGCTCCTACAACGCCAATGCTCCAACACCGTCATAACGCCGACGCGACAACAAGTTCAGATCTTCTTCATCGACAGCAGCATCTAGTAATATATTTTGATATTGTATTAATTGTTTTTATTCGTAACGAGGTGAGGTAGGCTTGTTGCCTCATCCTCGTACATTCGGTTTTGTGATCGTTGTCTCCTACCTCCAACGAGGAGGAGACATTATAGTGTTTTGCCCTCTGTATGCGGTCTAGGACCGATAGGGCCTTGGAGTAGCAACCGCTGGGTTGTGAACCAAGTAAAATTAAATGTGTCTCTTTATTTTCCGCTGCTCTTACTCATTTAATTATCTACTCGAACGAAATGTCAAAAAGATTTACGATCACTATTCATCCCCCCTCTAGCGACGCTTCTCGATCCAACAATTGGTATCAGAGCGGGGGCGCTAAGATTTGGTGAAACGACCGATCTAGCACGTTTTGGTTTTCTGTTCGTATTTTTCGATTCATATTTTTTTTAGGTCTTTTTCCTCCCGCACTACTAATCCAAGACGAAGTCTTGGTACGTTTCTTTTGGTTGTGTGCTTGCAAGTATTCTCTCTTGGAGTAGCCAAGCGATAAAAGCATAACTTTTAATCTACCTACCAAATCGAAGCTCTCTGAGAGATCTACATTTCTCACGAGGGTTTACCCTCGTAACAAGCTATTTCCAGCCCCAAAATCCAACGTCTAGTACCCTTTCGGGGACATCGAGGGTCGTAAGTTGTTAGTTTTTGTTAGTTTCTTATTTTGCTCATTTAATTCTATTTATTTCCTATTTATTTCCCGCATTACTAATCCAAGACCAAGTCTTGGAATTCCCTTTGGTTTTTATTCATGTTTTACAAGATTCTTAATGGCTCACATTGAGGGGGTATAGCACCACCCGACCTCCGTTCTTTAACGGAGATGATTTCCGTTATTGGAAAGGTCGGATGGAGATTTTCTTGAAAACACAAGTTGAGACTTGGATAATAATCCAAACTGGCCTTGCTCTACCCACCAATGATCAAGGAGAGCCCTTGGATTTCAACAAGTGGACAAATGCAACCAAGAGGCAAATCGAAGTCGATGCAAGAGCAACCCAAATATTGCAATGCGGCTTGTCCAAGGAGGAACTCAACCGCATCGGACCATTCATTAGCGCCAAGGACCTATGGAACAAATTAATCGAGCTACACGAAGGAACGTCCGATGCTAAGGTATGTAAACGTGACCTTCTTTTCAATAAGTTGTATAACCTTAAGATGCAGGAACACGAGACAGCGACGCAACTACACGCCCACGTCCAGGACATTGTCAACGGCCTGCACACCATCGGACACAAGGTCAAAAACCGCAACCTACTAAGGTACGTTCTTAATTCATTTCCTAGGACTACCTTGTGGGCATCCATGGTCGATACCTACAAGGTCTCTAAGGACCTTTTGAAGCTTAGGTTAGATGAATTATTTTTTGAGTTTGAACTTCACGAGCAAACTAATGTGGTCTGGGCCGAGAGAGGTATTGCTCTACTTGCAGGATAAAGAAGCAAGCCACCTACCAGGCAAGAAGATGGACTCGAACCCGACGACGAATTAGAGTCCGAATCCGAAAAGGTGGAAGCAATAGTGAACGTAGTGCGGAAGATAGTTCGGAGGGAAAGGAGGCTACTAAAGAATCAAAAGAGGGCACAATTCAAATCAAATCAAAAGAAGGCTTTTCATGCAACATGGGACGAAGAAGGTGGAGGCATAGCATGCATGGAAAGACCGAAGAGTCAGTCAGTCAGAATCCGAATCCAATTACAACACCGACTCGAACTCGAGGACTACTTGAGAAGCAACTCAAGCGGACCAAAAGAAAATTAAGGTTTTCATACGCTTTACAATACAATTAAAATGCTTAATAGGAAATTAACTAAGTCCGAGTCTAGGGTTGAGTCGTTACTTGAGGAGGTTGAAACTCTCAAGCAAGAGGCTACTCTAACCTCTTCAACTAGTCAAGTTCAAGAGGGAAACTCAACTCAAATTAAAAAACTTGAGGAGGAGAATTCTCTCTTGAAAGACCGAGTTCAAGAGGTTGAGGCTACGTTGGAAAGGTTCACATTGGGATCTAAGAATCTTAACCGACTACTTGGAACCCAAAGAGCCGTGTACAACAAAGTCAGACTCGGATTTAGGTCAACAACTATGAATAGGTCATATATGTCTATCGTAAATCGTAGTCATCAAAGAGTCCAAGCATGGGTCCCAAAGGTTTTATTGAACTCACATATAAGGACTAATAAGTATTGGATTCCTCAGGATCAAGTTCATTATTTGAATAGACCATATTGGTTCAATGGTCGAGAGCTAACACTAAAATAGTATACCCGCTTACTTAGCAAAATCATTGAATATTTTACTTTAATTTTTAGAATGGCTAGATAGGAAAAATAGTTAGTCAACTCTTGACAACATAGTATCAGGATGTGGCGAGATGATAGTACGTTAGGGAAACAAAGTCTCGTGTATTCGAGCTAGATAAGGCGTATCTAGCTTGGTGCACTTGACCGAGTGGAACTAGCTGAAGCTACCTCGCCGTATCCTAAACTAGTTAGACTAGGAAGTAACCCTAAGTGACTTAAGTGATATTTTCTTGAATTTGGCTTTGTCTAAGGAAGTGGTCGTTGTTCCGATCAAAGAAGGCCCCTATGCCTCGCCCCTGGAAGCCAGTTTCTCGAAAAGTTACTTAACGATCTAAAGGTTAAATCCGAATCTTGTTGGTGCAATCGGCACAGGTCACGATTGACCAGGACTCGAGTTTGACTCGAGTGATGTTTTGATGTTTTGACAAAAACATATGACAATTGTCATTTGGTAAAGTCCAAGTCTTGAGTACTTGGCATGGCATTGGGAAAAGTCCAAGCATGGGTCTTGGCAATGTAAAGTCCAACATGGGTTGGCAAGGAAAGTCCAAGCATGGTCTTGGCATGAAAAGTCCAACATGGGTTGGCATGGAAAGTCCAAGCATGGTCTTGGCATGAAAAGTCCAACATGGGTTGGCAAGGGAAAGTCCAAGCTTGAGTCTTGGCATTTGAGAAGTCCAAGGGTTTGATATTGGCAGCGTAAAGTCCAAGCGGGAGTCTTGGCAGCATAAGTCCAATGGTTAGCGGCGTAAAGTCCAAGCGGAGTCTTGGCGGCGTAAGTCCAATGTGCCTTGGCGGTGTAGACACCGTTAGCATGACATAGCTGACGGAAGCACCTGAAGGCTAGCGCGATGGATGAACAAGTCATGGATGACTTGGAGGGATCCGAGAGGCGTGAGGCTGATGGAGGTGGCTAGAAGGCTTAGGTCTAGGCTAAGGGTGGTCTAGCAAGTATGGGGGAACCATACTTGGGTTAAAACCTCATGTTTGAGGTGTGCCAGTCGACTGGTGCCATGTGACAGTCGACTGGACCGAGTCAACTAGGGTTTGACTGTGGGTTATGGCCTAGCGATCATTGCCGAGGTGGGCGGTGATGGCTCAGCGATGATCGATCGTGTGATCACGGTCGGACCGTGCTCGAAATCGGCCACGCGATCGGAGTCGAGACTCGACTGGTCGAGTGAGGACTCCATCAGTCGACTGATGGTCATAATCAGTCGACTGATGAAGGTTCCGTTGGACTTATCCAGCGTGGATCTAGCCGTTGTCTCACGACAACAGTGGCATCAGTCGACTGATCGACTTTTTCCAGCACATGTTGAAGCTATATAAGGAGCTCGCGATGGAGGAAAAGATAGCGATTTTCTTGAGCGAAATTGAAGGGGGAAGTTGGTGCTTTCCAGTCCTTCAAAGCTAGTTCAAGGCAATCAAAGATCAAGCAATCCAAAGCTCTTGTAAAGTGTTTTTCCTTTACTTGTATTTGTAATTCTTATTGTATTTGCTTGTATTTACTTGTTTATTGTTGTAAACATTTGTACGAGGTTTCTCCGCCTCCGACTTGTTGTCGAGAAGGAGTTTATTGATTAGTGGTGTTTGTGGCATCGCTAGGGTTCGTACGAACCCGATCCGTGGAGTAGGAACCGTGTGGTTCCGAACCACGTTATATCGTTGTGTTAACGTGTTGTATATTTCGTTATTGCTTTCATTATCTATATTCTGCTGCGCTAACGAAATTGTAGAAACAAACGCGAAAGAATTCAATCGATGTACGGTCAACGCTATTCACCCCCCTCTAGCCATTCCAAGGGTCCTAACAAGTGGTATCAGAGCCCGGGGCTCTTCTACGGATTAACAACCCGGAGTCAAGAAGCTAGAGGGAAGAATATGGAATTTGAGGAAAGATTGGGTGACGACGTCAACATCCCACCTTCCTTCAACCGCGAACATTTTGCGTATTGGAAAGGTAGGATGGAATATTTTCTAATGACGAATATAGAAAATTGGTTTGCCGTGACTATAGGTTTTGATGTTCCGAGAGGAGAAAACGACAAAATCCTCAAGATGAAGAGATGGACCGAGGAGCAACGGGAAAAATTCAAGACAACCGTTAAGGTAACAAAAATGTTGATTGATTTGATACCTAACAATATTTTGTCCAGATTAGGAAGCTATAGGGATGCCAAGGAGTTGTGGAACAAGTTGATCAAGTTCCATGACAATCCCGAATCGGTCCAAGAAGACTTGGAAGAGGAGGAGACCGAAGAAGAATCATCATCATCCTCACAAGAAAGTGAGGAGTCAACTTCCGGGTCGGAAGAGGTGGAGGAAGTGGAAGAAGCATCCACCTCAAGGATTGAGGGGGAGGAGAGAACCTTCATATCGGAACATCGAGAAGAAGAGCCTTCAACATCCGATCAAGATGAGGAAGCTCAAAATTCAACTCCGGCACCTACCACCACCCTAGGTAACTCAAACACTTTATCTTCCAATAAAAATCATATTATGTGTTTTGAGTGTAGGGAATTTGGGCACTATAAGAGCAAGTGCCCAAAGAAGGTTAGGAAAGCTCCACCGGCACCAAAGGCCAAGGATGTCGGTCCCTCAAGTCAAAAGAGCAAGGAGCATATTATATGCTTCAAGTGCAACTCAAAGGGACATTATCGGAGTCAATGTCCAAGGGGAAAGAAGAAAGGGCAAGAAGGAGCAACACAAATAGGGGGAGCCTCCAAGGCAAACCCTGAGGTAAAATTTATTAATGCACCTTCAATTTCTAGGGATAAGAAGCATGCTAGGAATAATTTTAATAGTCTTGCTATTGTGCATGAAAAGCATGCTAGAAATAATAAATATATTTGCCTAGGAGCTAAGAGTGTTCACTTAGGAAATAAGAAGAAATTTGGGACTAATGTCCCTAAAAATATATTACCTAAGGAAAGCATTAAGAAAATAGGAGAACATCTAGGCTTTAATGCTAAGAAATCTAGACATATGCCTAGAAATAAAAATATCTCAAGAGAAAATGAAAAATCAAAAATTGAGATATTAGAAAAGGAAAATCAAGCCTTGAGATCAAGGCTTGAAAAACTTGAAAAGACCCTTAAGGTTATGCAAAATCAAATGCAAGGGTCAATTAGTCAAACTTCTAGGTCCAAAAGTCAAAGTCAACACCTAAGTCCTAAGAGTCAAAAGTCAACCAAGGGCAAGCAAGGTTTGAGTCACAAACCTAAGCCTAAGGTGGCTTACCATAGTGTTCCATTTGATTATGGAACACAAACTAGGTCTAGGAAGACTAAGGTCAATAGGGAAGTCATCCCTAGAGTTGACCAAGGGTTGTGCCTAGTGGCTAAGGTTTCTAGGAAACCTAGGGTGGCCACTAAGAAGGTTGCAAGGGGAGTTACCCCTAGAGTCAACCTAGGTAAGACCCAAATGACCAAGGCTAACAAGCCTAGGAGGGTCATTAGGAAGGTATCTAGGGAGGTTATCCCTAAGGAATACCTAATTAACCCTAGGAGCTCAAATCGGTTTTGGGTTCCTAAGAGCGTGATTGATTCATGCTAGGTGGGCTTAGGATGTGCCAACCTTGAGTGGATGGGTAGTTAACTCAACCATGATAAAGGTGACATTTTAGATTATTTTCAAGGTTATGGATACCTTGGAAATAGATTTGAATTATCATCTTAAAAGATTTTAGGGTGTGCCAATATTATTTGAGAAGCTTGATAAAATGGTCAAATTGGCACAATTTAGGTTTAGAGGTCGTAGTGTGCCATTTTGGGTTTTTGGCACATTTGGGAAAATTTAGGTTAATATGGCAAAATATACTTAATTATATCAAATGGCAATTAATATTAAAATTTAGGTATTACTATATCTATATATTTTATATGTCATGCTTTGATTGCCATATGCCATGTCATGACATCATGCCTAGTTCTATGATTTTATATGTCATGATTCATGTTTAGGATTAAGGTTTCAAATGTCATGTGTTTTTAGATTTCATCTTATGCCATGACATCATGATTATGAGCATATGCTTATTTATAACATTTCTAATGCCATAATCACTCATGCATTTAAGATAATTTGATTGAAATTGATTTAAGGACTATGGCATGACTTGAAGTCCCATTTATAAGGGAATCAAGTAGGGTTGCCTTAGAGAATGCATGAAACCCTAGATTAGGATGAACAAAACCCACATCTCACATCCAATTGACATGTATGTGTATTTACACACCTTAGATACATGTGAGATGCTAGGATATGAGTTGAGTTCAAGGTGCATAGTTTTTTGCATCTAGATGAACTAAAACTCATCTTGTTTCATTTGTGGATCATTGGGAAAGCTTGTGTACAAGTCATGTGCATAGAGCCCAAGGAATATGATCCAAAATAAGGTTTTGAAAACATTTTAAAATCATTTTGAAAAACCTTGGTGAAGTCTATTTTTTGATAGCAATCACCATTGACGAAGTTGATACAAAATAGGGCCAAAACATTGAAAATTTCAATGGTTTTGAGTTTTGTATCAAATTCACTATTTTATGGGTAAAATAATTTTAAAATATTTTTCACCCATTGTATGTGTCATAGGTATTATACGTATCAAATTTCGTGATTTTTCGATATACGTATAATTATTTATGATTTTTTGAAATTCATGTCTGATAATCAAATTGAAATTTGATTATCGATCGATCGCTATTGGTAGCGATCGGTGATGGAAATGCCGATCGATTTACGAATCACTCATCGTGATTACTGATTTCGGGATAACCAAGGTTGTTTAACCCGATTTCAGCTGCGGTTAAGGTCCCTAATCACTCCTAACCCTAGGATATGCTTTGGGAAGCATTATAAAGGGTGAAAATCCATTGGATATGGATTAGGAGAGTTGTTTAGGGTTTGTATCAATGTTAAGGTGTTGGAAAGTTCAATGTTGAATTTATAACCTTAATTTTGATGGTTTAGAGTTCCTATTGGCTTAAGGACTGCCCAAGGACATTGTTGGTGCAATGGTCAAGGGGGAGCAAGCCTTTAGGGGGAGATATCCATCTTGGGATGATGGATGTGTTTTTTCTCCTTGAAAAGGAGAAGTTGTTGGGAGAATATGACATCAATTGGGAAATTGATGGAACTTTTGAGAGACCCAATTTGGAAATTGGGAGAGTAAATGGGATTGTCTCTCTTGAGTGATATTGGACTTATCACTAGGAAGATGGTAGGCATCCTAAGTATTTTTGGACCAAGGGGGAGATTGTAAGATCTCATTGGGACATGAGACATTGACCCTCTTGGGGAGAAAATCTTTTTGATGTTAGTCAAAAAGGGGGAGAATGTTTGGGGGAGAATATTTGGAGAGTATTTACCAATTTGGGTTAATTGGTAAAGGATTTGAGTTAGTGTTCTAACTCAATCATTTGTTTGGTTTTTGTCAAACATCAAAAAGGGGGAGATTGTTGGTGCAATCGGCCCAGGTCACGATTGACCAGGACTCGAGTTTGACTCGAGTGATGTTTTGATGTTTTGACAAAAACATATGACAATTGTCATTTGGTAAAGTCCAAGTCTTGAGTACTTGGCATGGCATTGGGAAAAGTCCAAGCATGGGTCTTGGCAATGTAAAGTCCAACATGGGTTGGCAAGGAAAGTCCAAGCATGGTCTTGGCATGAAAAGTCCAACATGGGTTGGCATGGAAAGTCCAAGCATGGTCTTGGCATGAAAAGTCCAACATGGGTTGGCAAGGGAAAGTCCAAGCTTGAGTCTTGGCATTTGAGAAGTCCAAGGGTTTGATATTGGCAGCGTAAAGTCCAAGCGGGAGTCTTGGCAGCATAAGTCCAATGGTTGACGGCGTAAAGTCCAAGCGGAGTCTTGGCGGCGTAAGTCCAATGTGCCTTGGCGGTGTAGACACCGTTAGCATGACATAGCCGACGGAAGCACCTGAAGGCTAGCGCGATGGATGAACAAGTCATGGATGACTTGGAGGGATCCGAGAGGCGTGAGGCTGATGGAGGTGGCTAGAAGGCTTAGGTCTAGGCTAAGGGTGGTCTAGCAAGTATGGGGGAACCATACTTGGGTTAAAACCTCATGTTTGAGGTGTGCCAGTCGACTGGTGTCATGTGGCAGTCGACTGGACCGAGTCAACTAGGGTTTGACTGCGGGTTATGGCCTGTGATCATTGCCCGAGTGGCATCGTGATGGCTCAGCGATGATCGTGTGATCGATCGGTGGTGCTCGAGAAATCGGCCACAGAATAGAGTCGAGACTCGACTGGTCGAGTGAGGACTCCATCAGTCGACTGATGGTCATGTCGATCGGTGATGAAAGTTGGACTTATCGGCGTGGATCTAGCCGTTGTCTCACAACAAGTGGCATCGATCGTGATGGTCCCGATCGATCGGTGATCGACTTTCGGCCGAGTTGAAGCTATATAAGGAGCTCGTGATGGAGGAAAAGATAGCGATTTTCTTGAGCGAAATTGAAGGGGGAAGTTGGTGCTTTCCAGTCCTTCAAAGCTAGTTCAAGGCAATCAAAGATCAAGCAATGCAAAGCTCTTGTAAAGTGTTTTTTCCTTTACTTGTATTTGTAATTCATATTGTATTTGCTTGTATTTACTTGTTTATTGTTGTAAACATTTGTACGAGATTTCTCCGCCTCTGACTTGTTGTCGAGAAGGAGTTTATTGATTAGTGGTGTTTGTGGCATCGCTAGGGTTCGTACGAACCCTATCCGTGGAGTAGGAACTGTGTGGTTCCGAACCACGTTATATCGTTGTGTTAGCGTGTTGTATATTTCGTTATTGCTTTCATTATCTATATTCCGCTGCGCTAACGAAATTGTAGAAACAAACGCGAAAGAATTCAATCGATGTACGGTCAACGCTATTCACCCCCCTCTAGCCATTCCAAGGGTCCTAACAAATCTAACCCAAGGTTTACTATCTTTAATCAATTTAAAATCATCTCACAAAACATATAAGGTGAACAAATTATGAGACACATATAATGGGTGAGATGTTAAGGATAATTGAAATATAACCTCTTCAAAAGACTACTTATTTTCCCAACTATTGTACTTAACAACACTTAGGCCAAAGTTTAGCGCCCCCTACATATCTTATACTTCATATATTTAACTAAGGGGGAGAGAAAACTAACCCTAAGGGTTATATTACAAACCTTTAGATTATTGGTGTAAAGGGTCACACCTCGAACCAATCTATCTGACTACTGCTAGACGTTATGCTTGGACTCATATTTGATTTATCTAGATGCATGCATATATGATTTTGTTTTTAAACCCCATTTTATACAAAAAACCCAACATTTTTTTGATTTATGGCAAAAGGGGGAGAATAGCAAAAGTTAAGGGAGAGTTAAGGGGGAACTAAAGTATCTCTTTCAAAACTCACCTAGGGTTAAGGGGGAGTTTTGGTTAAGGGGGAGTTTTTGAAAATGACATTCATCATTTACTATACTTGTTTTATGCTTTAATTTCCCTTAACTTTGTGTTGGTTTGCCATAGATCAAAAAGGGGGAGATTGTTAGTGCAGAGGTACTAGATAATCGAATATGTGTTTTGATTATGGCAAAGACACAAAGTTAAGTTTACATTGTTATCTCACGAGCTAAATCGAGTGTGCAGAAAAGTACTAAAGCTGGAGCTGAAGGCTAGCGACACCCGGAGGAAGCCGCGGTGGTCGGGCGACACTCGAGTGACTTCGGAGGGAGCCGAAGGAATCGAGTGGAAGGCCGGAAGCGAGAGCTGCAAGGTAAGTATTGAGGAAAGCTCGTGTGAGTGAGAGATTGTAAGGTCGTGTCCTCTTTACGGGGATGACCGTAGGCGGTGATCCGACTAAGACTTCCTGTGGAAGGTCTAGGTCGAGATCGGACGGTTAGAAACCGTCGCATTTATCATTTTCTGAGCTAACCTCTTACTGCAGGGAAGTGGCCATCTTGGATTATTCTGGACATTGGGCGATCGGTGATGGGAGTCATCAGTCGACTGATGGCGACGAATCAGCCTTTGCGCTAGATCAAAACGGATAAGGTTTGACGCGACCACTTCGCGATAAAAATTATACAACTTCGGGATCTGTTCCAAAACATTAGGAGACATATTCAGAGGCCAAAATCTATAAAAGGAGGGGAGGATTCCATCTCCATACATCATCAAGTTTATTCATCAAGTTCTCCTACAACGCCAACGCTCCAACACCGTCATAACGCCGACGCGACAACAAGTTCAGATCTTCTTCATCGACAGCAGCATCTAGTAATATATTTTGATATTGTATTCATTGTTTTTATTCGTAACGAGGTGAGGTAGGCTTGTTGCCTCATCCTCGTACATTCGATTTTGTGATCGTTGTCTCCTACCTCCAACGAGGAGGAGACATTATAGTGTTTTGCCCTCCGTACGCGGTCTAGGACCGATAGGGCCTTGGAGTAGCAACCGCTGGGTTGTGAACCAAGTAAAATTAAACGTGTCTCTTTATTTTCCGCTTCTCTTACTCATTTAATTATCTACTCGAACGAAATGTCAAAAAGATTTATGATCGCTATTCACCCCCCCTCTAGTGACGCTTCTCGATCCAACAGATTCCCTTATACATGGGACTTCAAGTCATGTCATAGTCCTTAAATCAATTTTAATTAATGCATGAATGATCATGGCATAAATGATGATATAAATAAACATGTGCTCATAATCATTATGTCATGGCATAAAATGGAATCTAAGTATACATGACATTTAACCTTAATCCTAAGTAATACCATGACATATTAAATGATTAAAAGTAGATATGATGTCATGACATGTTATATGACAATCAAAGCATGAAAAATAAAATATAGAGGTATATAATACCTAAATTTTAGTATTTATTGCCATTTGTTAGGATTAAGTTCATTTTGTCATATTGTCAATTATCTCCCAAGTGTGCCAAAAACCCAAAATGGCACACCTCAACCTCTAAACCTAAATTGTGCCAATTTGATTGATTTTTCATAATCTCAAAAATATATTGGAACATCCTAAAATCTTTTAGGATTATAATTCAAACATATTTCCAAGGTATCCATAACCTTGAAAATGACCTAAAGTGTCACCTTTACCATGGTTAGGTTAACTATCTATCCATTCAAGATTGGCACACTTAAACCCATTTAGTGTGAATCGATCATGCTCCTAGGAACCCAATACCTATTGGAGCTCCTTGGGTTAACTAGGTATTCACTAGGGATAACTTCCCTATATACCCTCCTAATGACTCTCCTAGGCTTAGAAGCCTTGGTCATCTTGGTCTTGCCTAGGTTAACTCTAGGCTTGACTCCCCTTGTAACCTTCTTAGTGGCTTGCCTAGGTTTCCTTGAAACCCTAGCCACTAGGAATTTACCTTGGTCAACCCTAAGGGTGACTTCCCTATTGACCTTGGTTTCCCTAGACCTAACTTGAGTTTCATAATCGAATGGAACATTATGATAGGTCTCCTTAGCCTTAGGTTTGTGACCCAAACCTCTCTTGCCCTTAGGTGGACCTTGCTTCCTAAAACTTAGGTTTTGACTCTTATACCTAGATTTTTTATTCTTTGACCCTTGATTTTGATTTTACATATTTGCAAGGGTCTTTTCTAGTTTCTCAAGCCTTGACCTCAAGACTTAATTTTCTTTTCTAATCTTCTCAATTTTGAATTTTCATATGTCCTTTGGGAATTGTTCTTCCTAGGCATATGCCTAGTCCATTTAGGGTTAAGACCTAGGTGCTCTTTACCTTTCTAATTGTCTCCCTAGGTAGAATTGGTCTAGAATTACTTAATCTAGGTTTGTCCTTAGGTAAATTCACATGCTTAGCACCTAGACAATAAAATCTATTATTCCTACTAGCATGCTTTTCTTGATGAATTGCAAGTGAATTAAAAACATGCTTTTGCCTATAACTTAAAGAAGGTGCATTAATAAATTTTACCTTAGGATTTTCCTTAGAGGCTGCCCCTACTTGTAATGCTCCTTCTTGACTCTTTTTCTTCCCCCTAGGGCATTGACTTCTAAAATGCCCCGGTTGTTGGCATTTGAAGCAAATGATGTGCTCCTTGCTTTTAATTGTTGGGGGACCGACATCCTTGACCTTTGGCGATGGTTGAGGCTTCTTGACCTTCTTTGGGCACTTACTCTTATAGTGCGCAGCTTCCCTACACTCAAAGCATATTATATGAATTTTATTATTAATCGAAATGCTTGAGTTACCTAGGTCAATGGTGGTGATTTGGACTTCTTCTTCTCCTTGACCAAAGGTAGATGGTTCATGTTCTTCTTGCTCTGATATTGAGGATGATCTAATATCCTCCCCCTCAATCCTAGAGGCAGAGGTTTCTTCCAATTCCACCTCCTCTACCGATTCGGATGTCGACTCTCTATCACCATATGAATTCTCAAGCTCTTGTGATGAAGATGTGCTTGCTTCTTCTTGAGCTTGAGAGGATGAGCACTCCTCTTCGTCTTCTTGGACCGGTTGTGGGTTCTCATGGACTCTTGCCACTTGGCTCCATAGCTCCTTGGCATCCATGTAGTCCCCTAAACTAGACAAAACATAGTTAGGTATTAAATCAATCAAAAATTTCATTACCTTCTTATTTTTCTCAAACCCTTGAAGTTTTTCCTCGATCCATTTCTTCATTTTGAGGAAACCTCCCTTTGTGCCTCTTGGGTATTGGAATCCCTCCATTAAGATGGACCATTCTTCAAAGTCCCTCATCATGATGAAGTTTTCAATTCTTCCCTTCCATGAATTGAAGCCTTCTTGTCCATATAGCACATATGAGATCGGTATGTTGATATCCCATCCTAGTTGTTCTTCAAAATCCATCTTGTTTCTCTTCACCCTCTAGCATCTATGCTCCCGATTGTTAATCCGTAGAAGAGCCTCGGGCTCTGATACCAATTGTCAGGACCTCAATGGTCGCTAGAGGGGGGAGGGTGAAAAGCGCGTTGACATTGCTTGATGGAATTTGATCGTGTTTGTCTCTACAACACTTGTTAATGCAGCGGAATATATAATGACAAAAGTAAATACAACACAAGCACCAGAGACAACACGATATAACGTGGTTCGGTTTTTACTCCACGGATTGGGCTTGTAAGAGCCCTAGCGATGCAATCACACACCACTAATCCAATAAACTCCTTCTCGACAACAAATCGGAGGCGGAGAAACCTCGTACAAGTATTCTTATAACAATAAGAATGAAATACAAACAATTACAAATGAAATACAATAAAAGAAGTAAAGAACACTTTACAAAAACTCTTTTGGATGCTTGCTTGTTTGGTTGCTTGAGTTGCACTTGGAGACCCCGAATTGCAGCAGCAAATCGCCCCAAAGATGCTCAAGAAACCTTAGCCAAATCCCTTCTTCCGAGTTGTTTTTATAACCTACATTCGGGCTGAATTTCACCTAGCAGTCGACTGATCGGGACCATCAGTCGACTGCTCCTGTAGTTGTTGTGAGACAACGACATGAGCCATGTTGGATAAGTTCCAACGGATAGACCATCAATCGACTGATCATGCCTATCATTCGACTGATAGAGCCTTCATTCAATGGCCAAACTCTAACAGTCGACTTGGAAAGCTTCTGTGCCCGAATTCTTAACCGAGTGTCGGTGATCTCGGATTAGTCGATTCTGCTAAAACCATCGATCATTGCCAGTCCAAGTCACCGATCGCTAGGCCAATTCCGAGTCGAACTCTAGTTCCCATCATAGTCCCAATCGACTGATACACCTCAAACATGAGATTTTAACCCAAGTATGGTGCCCCCATACTTACTAGACCACCCTTAGCCTAGACCTAAGCCTTCTAGCCACCTCCGTCAGCCTCACGCCTATTGGATCCCTCCAAGTCCTCCATGACTTGTTCATCCATACGCTAGCCTTCAGGTGCTTCCATTAGCTATTGTCATATTAATGTGGTCTACACTGCCAAGGTACATTGGGCTTACACTGCCAAGACTCCGCTTGGACTTTACTATAAGGGAATTCTCCACCTCCAGCTTATGTCGAGAAAGAGTTATTTGTGATTAGTGATTGCGTGTGCATCACTAGAGCTCTTTAGAGCTCGATTCGTGGAGTAGGAACCGTGCGGTTCCGAACCACGTTACATCTCTTTTATCAGGAGAGGATTCACCACTCCTGATAAAAGAGATGTATACCTTAGGTCACTTGTCAGGATTGTTACTCAAAAGTCTCTGGCCAAAGGAAACATGTTAAAAAGATGGTCTTCTTGGAAAAAATGTAGGAGTAACTTGAATCTATAGGATAAGAAAACTAACTTGGGCTAGGTGTGACGTAGTCAACCTAGTGAGGATAAACATATAGATCATATCCAGAACAAAGTAGGTATAGGATGAGTGAAAGAAACAATACACGAATAATTGTAGTTGATGAAGGGTTCATAAATGTTCTGGAGTCGATCTAGACTTTTTGGTCAATTGGGGGTTATGATGTACTACTTGGTGCCACTCATGATCTATTCATAATTAAAGGGTTAATTATGAATGATCAACATAACCGGAACCTATTGGGTCACACACGCTACAGATGATCTTGAGATGTAAAATAAGTCTGAGAATGAAATTCTTGATGAGAGAGGATATATCTGGTTGGACCAGACCAAGGGGGTGCGAAACGAAGGCAATGGAACCTCCTATGACCTTGTCGGACTTAGCACGACCATATCACACCTAAACAAAGTCAAACGGACCATATAAAATCTCACACGATCGTGCTGAACCTGGCACGGGTCGTGCCTGACTCTGGACAAAAACAATCAAAGTCTAGGATGTGCCCAGAAGGACACACGGTTGGCCATGTATCCTGGCACGACCGTGTATCCTGGCATGGCTAGCCGTGTGTAAGACACACGGTCGTGTCATGTCTCCGTCATTTTTAAAGATTTCTCTTATGGAATTTTCTAGGTTGTTCTTACCTTAATTATGGGATAATTATGATAAGATAGGTTCCGTTTAAGCCTCCTAAGATGCCATAATCAAGAGATATATAAATAGATCTCTTGATAATCTTTGTGAGAGGAGTTTCTCTTAAGTTTTTCCTTGGTAACCATCTCTCTCTCTCTCTTCTTCTTCTCTTATCTCCACCGATTGACTAGTACCAATCGGAGACAAAAGCTTGTTGCTCTAGGAGTTGTCTCAGGTAATCCCAGCATGGATATTGATAGAGGCAAGGTCTGTTGGTCTTACTTGTGGTTTTGACAGATTCGAAAGAATCTCAAAAGTATAACTTCTCTTCTTTTGCGTGTTTACATGTGATTATGCCAAAACAAATTTTCTTAGCCTCCAAGAGATATCTAGGATGTAATAAAAATTATTTTATTCATTTTATTCCGTTGCACATGATCCCAGAAACCCCAACAAAGACAAGCTACTCTAACTTGTAAAAAATTGTCTACCTAAGAAATGACAAATTTCTAGTTGTAGTTTGTAGTTAAGCTTGGTCTTGTGCTTTGTGGAGGCTTATGAGATGTAAGTCAATTAAAGTCGAGATCTTCAAGATGATTGAGTAAACATAGAGATGATCTTGTCGATGGGAGTATTGAGTCAACTATGTTCTTAGCCAATTGAAAACTTTTGATTCATAATAGAATATTTTTTGTTGGACTTGAATATATTGAATTATAGTTCCAAATGACTGAATAAGATTTCAGTCGATTAAATACCTTGTTGAATGGACAGAGCTACTAACCATCGGTAGACAATAGATAGTTTTCGAATTTAAATTGACTAACTTTATATTTTAGCCAACTGAACTTGCTTAAAAGTTAATTGTTTGCGACAATAGTGTTTTCTATTAGTGTCTGTGCATAAAATTGTGATTGACATTTCAACGTTGTGTGAATGAAAAAAAAATCAAAGCTTGTCAAAATTAAGACTCTTTTATAAGTTATGGTACAATCTTCTTTCAATTCTTGAATTTCATATCTCATAAAGAAGATACAACTATACAATATTTTTTCACATATTAAAAAGGGATTTGCATGATCCACCCAATAGATCAATTGAACATGGGACCCAAATCATGTAAAATTTTGTGTCAGTATTGATTTATTTTGCATTTTATTTTCAATGTGTATATTACTCTAACAGACAACAACACATGCGTGGTTAGTTTCATGTTCCCCTTACACTTATTTCATTTTTCTTCACCTATCATAAGAATATATTAGCAACATATATATTTGGACTAAAAATTGAATTTAAGTGGGATTCTAGGTACACTTTTATCAGCTTATTCACCCTCCTTCCAAGGTCATTTGATTCTCCTCCTTCCTAGGGTGGACCTTTGATTCTACAACTTATCTAAGATTTTATGTCATTTTGATTGTAAGACAGTTTTTCGCTCTCTTTTGATTTGGTAAAAAATAATTGATTTTAGTTATGGTTTGTTAAAGCATATCATAGGCTTCTAAATTGATACAGTTAACTCGTTTTAACATTTCTAGACATGGACAAGGAAAGGAGGAGGTTATGAAATAGTCAGAGATCAAGAAGAAACACGATCGATCACAGAAGCAACAAGCTACGCTGCTGTAGTGCTGTGCTCGCCGGTGAGTTAGAGCAAATTATTTAGGTACGTATCACAATTTTTTCATCTCTGATAACTGAATTTCCCGTCAAATGTAAATCTGTCATAAGAGTACTACCGTAAGATGTTTAAAACAAATGAACCAGAGAAATAAAGTCCATCTCAATCGAATTCATTCACTATATTATTGGGTGGACCAACATCTGCATCAAGATAAATGTAAAGTCCATTTCACTCGAATTCATCCACAGAGTTATTGTGTACCAACTAGCATCAAAAATAAATGTAAAGTCCTTTTCAATCGATTTAATTATATTATTGTGTGTACCAACAAGCATCAAGATATCGTCTCTAATAAGCGAGAAAAAACATCACTCTAAAAACAACACTGCAATTCGAAAGCTACGATCATAGATGTATACTTAGAACAAGAATTGGGAGGCCAATAGGGACGACAGCGCCACGAACGCCAAGGATGGAACCGAAATCGCTCCCGAACCGGGAGCTGGACCTCCAGGGCCGGACGCCGATGGCACAGTGCTGCTTCCACCCGGTCCCGGAGCGGTAGGAGTCGTAGCGCCTGGGGTGGGAGAGGATGCAGAAGAGGAGGAGGCGGTGATTGCCAGCCTCTGGCCAGCCATGCAGTGGCCGGGGAACCCACAGATGTAGTAGTGCATCCCGGCGGTGGGGATGGTCAAATTGGCGGGGCTGACGCTCGAGGTGGAGCCGATCTGATTGGCTGTGGAGCAGGAGTTGAAGCTTGCCCTCGGTACTTCGATCACGTTGTGTACCCCGTTCGGAAAATTAAAAACTGAATCGAGAACAAATTGAGTTGTCAGTAAATTACAGGAAGATCTATTACGATTTATCCAGCCGATGATTACCGGCTGTCTTCGTGGTTAATTACCTAAGATATCGCCGACGACGAAGGACTGGTTGGAAGCCCAATCGGTGTAGAAACTGTTGGTGGAAGGAATGGTCCACCCGGTGTTGCCACCGACGGTGTGAGTTGTTGCTGCCGAGACGGCAAGCGCGAGGTTGGCGGCCACCAAGATGAGCCCGGCAAGGGACAACGATGTCGCTGCTTTCGCCATCTCCGTACTGCTCTGCTATCTATCTATCGCCTCCTCTTCTTCTTCTCTTCCTCCACTAATTTGCTGGCTGCAATTACGAAGCTTCAATACCTACTTTATAGCGGCCATTAACGCGTCACTCATGGCTCGCCCGTTGACTACTCCTCCACTCTTGGATTTGACTTTGACTCGGCGTGCGAAATGTGATCGCGTCTAAGTTGAGCGGCGGATTCGACAAGTTGTCATTGCGGTGGGAACGAACGAGTCTTTTTCTGTGATTTCCCCACGCTTTTAAATCTGTTCGGTGCTCACTGCTCACTGAGTTTGTTTCCGCGTCAATAATATTTTTTTTTTAAATTCAGATATTCAAACTTCACCCGATTAATCTGAACGGCCTTTCTTGGCTCAGTTCGCCGAAGTAGTCGCCTTGAATGGTGATGGCGTTGAATTGGTTGGTGAAAAAAATCGAATTGAAACTTTCATAGTCGAAGCGAGTCAAAAACCTAATGACTTTCAGACCTCCCCGTCAATCTGCCTAACTCGTTTGTGGGTCTCTTCTCATTTAAAAGTGAATTTGAACGAGATGCTTTCCCTTTTCCTCCTCCAGTTTCCCACTTGAGACTTGAATTTCAGCATGTTCCAGTTTATGATTTGGGTTAATTGTTTAGGTCTAAGAGCATTCAGCCAAATGTGTGTTCAGTTTGGTGTGGTAGAATCTTAAAATACATTGCCACGTCAATAAAAGGTTACTTTGAATGAGTCGTCATGTGGAATCTTAAACTTCGATTAAAATATGATGTCGTGTAGAGTAAAAAGTTTCTCGAGCAAGTTGTCATGTGAAAAACAGAGGAAAAAAAAAATGTTGTTTATTTCTTTTTCTCTTTTATTTTATTTTTTGATAAATTTCTGTTTTAAATATTTCAGGGATTTGTGTTGTTGTTGTTGTTTCTACGTTGTTGATTTTTGATAAGTTTCTATGCTGTTTTATCTTGATGGATTATCTTTACTGTTCACTTATTTTTTGTTATTTTATTTTTGTATAACTCTGTCATGCTTCGAGCGTGTATTGGTCATTCATATATTAATTATTACATCACAAAATTGTATTTAGTATTTTATTAATAAATTTAAAGTTAATTTTAACTAGCAAACTAATTCTGTAATATAATATAAATTTATGTGAATTAAGTTCTAACCGTAAATCGTGCATTGCATGGATAAACATTAACTAGTTTTAAAGCTAAAATAATTGTTTGTATTTTATTTTTAACAAAAGTATCTGTAATTTTGTTATTAACCATCACAAGCAAACAAACAGATTTGGTGTCAATTTTCACTTTATTTTTTTAGTTCGTTTTTCACACAAAAATAAATCTCTGGAAGATATTCATGTGGTAATGGTGCATAAATAACTCATTTTGTAGTATACGGAAAAAAAAAAAATAATCCGTAATCAATTGGGATTAATTAAGGGATTAATTAAGCTTAATTAGTGGGCGAAATGAAATGTAATGGTCATTTGAAATTGGGGAAATGGGGCTTAATTTGAACCCAATCAGTTAGGTTTGGGTTGAAAGTTAACAGGATCAATGGAGCAATTTATTAAAAGGGTCTTAGACGAAGGATCGTCTCATTTTCACCGCGATCCCTAATTTCTTTTTCGTCATCGCTCTGCTCCGCGCGATCGCATCGTCGATCTCCGTTCATCGGCGTCCGACGCGAGCAGCTTGACGGCACCACCACTAGGCTGATCTCCGACCAGGGATCGAAGGGTTCTCGGCTGGGAAAAACCGTGGCGACACTTCCGGTAGACAGGCGACGTCGTCGTCGCGGCAGCGAGCTGCCATTGAAGGTAGGTATCGATTGTTGTTTTCCACGCCGAGTTAAGGTTTCTTTGCTAGCTCGACTTTCGATTTTAGCCTAGCTCGGTGTTTGGGCGTGATCGGAGTTAGGTTTGCTTGGTGAGCGACCAAGAGGGAAAAGTGTCGCGTCGGGCTAGGGATCGAGCTCCGATCTTCGCGTGTCGGGGGACGAGTAAGGTGGATTTGGGTGGATTGCGAGCTCGGGATTGGGCCCGGGATTTCCATCGAGCGTAAAATCCAGAGGTCTAGAACTGGTAAGCCTTATTACCCATGTGTTGTCCGATATTGTTAGCTTAGTTATGGTTTGTCGATGTGCTTGATCTGGAATTTCTTGGTGGAGGTAAGGGAGTAAGTTTGGGGAAGGTCCAGTGTGCTTTTGGTGTGGTGTTTTGTAGATGATTAAAGAAGTCGGGATGGTTTCTACTGTAAATTAGGGATAAACAGTGGATTGAAGTTGTTAATTAGGTTTTCCTTAGATTAGTTCTGTGGATGATTTGTAGTGTGGATGTTCGATGTTTTGAGATTGTAATTTATAGACTCCTGTTAGATTTACGTTGTGAAGTTATTGATCTGTGTGGGATGTTGGTAATTGCTATGAATTAATGTGATGGTAAGCTGCCGAAGGGTGGTTGGAGGTTAGTTCATTAGAGTATGTTTTGATTTGGAGATTTTAGTGTTTGGATCATATGGGTTATGATGTATAAGCTTAGGAAGTGGTTATAATGTCTTTGGGAAAAGAATACGAATATAAATGAGTTAGTATTTTATTCGTATTATTATTGGAGCTTTATGCTTAATCCTAATTTGTTATTATGTGCAGGTTTGGGATCGGCGGGCGACCGTGAGGATTATACGAGCTTCGTATCAGGTGGGTAATATCTACCTGGTCCGGTAGTTTGATCAATTCTAGTGCATGGCATTTTTACATATGGTTATTCTTGTTTACCTTAGATCCACTCATATTGTATCTTGTGCTTGTACTTAACCTGCGATCTTTGAGATATTGCTGTTAATCTATCATACCTTTATCTCGGATAGAAATTATAACCCTGTTTGTATGTTAGCTGATAGGTATTCAGTTAAATGCACGTAGTCACTAGTGTGAACTTAGATGGGGTTACTGGGTTCCATCACTAGGTTAGGTGATGAGTCCAAATTATAGGGTCGGTCGTTGTACCGTACATATATTAGTGAGATAACTTGATGAACCTATTTATCTGTACATAGGTAAATAAGTTGGGGTTACAGATCAATCGTCCTTGCATGGTTGACTTTTGTTGACTAGATCTCCTTGTGGATTAGGGAGTGTTGTGGGGATGTATGTGTGAGCTATGCATCATTACATTTGCATGCATGCATCTTGTATTGGGTCTTCCTTATGGAAGAGGCGGTCATCGGTCATCCTGCCTCCCCGCCACTCGGGGTAGTGGTAGCAGGTTGAGGCGAGCATTAGATGTCTGCCGACCACTATATATAGTGGTAGCCTGGAGATCTTTTGGCCACTGTGAGTGGTGTTAGCTCGCCCACTATAGATGGTGGTTGTTATGACGTCGGTTGTCTGTGTCGGCGCTTGTCTACTCATGGGTAGGGACAGCGTGGCTTGCAGCAGGGACCCCTAGGAGTAGTTAGCTTTTTACGCTTATATGCTACTCATTCATACTACCCAACTCGGCCACTCGAGAGTAGTGGTAGCTAGAGTCGGGCTAGTTGTCATTTGTCGTGCCACCCTGGCCACTCTAGAGTCATGGTTGGACGGGTCCGCAGACAGTGACCATGCATATGCATTGCTGATATATATGTATACATGTATTTGATATATGTTTTACATATGCATGTGAGATGCTGCATTTGATTGCTGCATATGATTGTACATCATGCTACATGTCTTTTGCATATTTTATATACCGTTGTGCATGTGTTGAGCATGAGTGTGTACTATTTGGATTATGTCATGATATACCTGTTCAGGATGTTATAGATCATATGGAGGACAGACCGTCAGGTATGTACATTACTTTATGTAAGTCGATCCGTTCAGTTTATGCTATGAGTAGGACATATATGTGATTACTGATTACTATGCTTAGTACTGTATGTCATTGGACATGCATCGCATACCTGTAGATCTTCACATGTATACTTGTAGATCTCTTACCCTGTATGTTGTTCATGCACTTCTATATATTACCCCTGAGTTTTATACTCACCACCCTGGACCCTGGGTTTCCTGTCGCCCAGGTAGTAGATAGAAGACTTTGGCAGAGACTTGGAGCATTGCCACCTGATCCCATCTCGCCGTTTTTCCGAGGGTTTTGTTTCCCATCTCATGTATCTGCATATGGACTTTTATTGCTATTGGAGATCGTGATGTATTTTTCTCTTGTGATATTTGGTATGAGATTCTGTTTTTTGGTATGGACGGATATACCGATGTACTGATGTTGTTGAGTTGTATTTCCATTATGTTTGGCTTCCGCTATTGATGTTATACGTTTTTGCTGTGTTGTATACATTTCGATATGTGTTATACTGGCTGCGACTTTTGTACCGTATTGGAATTGTCATAAGGGGGTGTCGTCCGTTGGCCGGACAGAGTCTACCTCGGGGCGTGACAATTTTATTGGTATCAGAGCTCTAGGTTGCGATGCCATGCAATAATGTTTTTGTCAGATTTTGGGACCTCGGAAATCATTTTGATTTGATTTGATTTCGATTTTGGTAAGATGGGATTGACAGAGGCATGAGCTCCAAGTTCTCCGAAGTAAGAAATCTTAACACTTAGTTTTTTCTGGTTAAATATTTATGGAAGTCGCTTTTGCAGTGTGAACAAAGCGATATTATGGCACTGCTCGGACTCGTAAGAGAGGTCGACCCTCTAAGCGACCTACTAGGAGGCCGATTGATCGGGAGGAGCCACGGCGGTCTCCTACGAGGTTCGGAACCTCAACTGATGTACCCGGACTACGCCGCTACGGATTCGGTTGGGTCGAGTCAATGCGATATCTCGGTGTTAACGGTCGGCCCAAGGACCGATTCACGCTATTCAGCGAAGTGATCCATCCTGGATTGCGGACTTGGTTAGACAATTTGGAGGATACGTTTGAGTTCATGAGTTGCACCGATGAGGAGAAGGTGGGTCTAGCACCTTATCATCTTCGGAGCAAAGCGGTGATTCGTGGTGGAAAATGAAGAAGACCTTGATGGAGAGCGAACATCACCCGGGCGCTCGAGATATATTATTCGAGGCGATTTTCCTTCTGCGTTCTCTACAGCACGCCGTCAGGAGTTCTTAAGCCTTAAGCAGGGGGATCGATCAGTTATGGAATACAATGCAGAGTTTACTCGATTAGCGGAATTCTGTCCGCGTCTGGTAGCACAGGATGAGGACCGGATGTTACAATTCACACAGGGTTTGGCAGCCTATATTGAGTAAGAATGTCCGATCCTCCATTAACTCGTACCGAGAGGCACTGGATAGAGCTCTGTCTATTGAGATGACTTCTCAGCAAATTGCAAAGGAGAAGGAGGTGGAGAAGCAGATGTCCCAGGGAAAGCAGCGGAAGCAGGATACGACCACTGAGACTCAGAAGAAGCAGAATCAGAGTGGGGCTTCTCGTGGTACTTCAGAGGGATCATCTAGGGCACAGAAAGGGAAGCGACCAGCTTCTGGACAGTCTGGCGGTTCTCAGAAGAACCGTAAGAGTGGATACATGACTAGATGTCGTAGATGTGGGTCCGAAAATCATAGTGTTCCCGAGTATCCCCTGGATCGAGATGTTTATTATTACTGTAAGCATCCAGGGCATACTAGTCGAGAGTGTACTCTGAAGGCACAGTTGGAGGGTTCAGGAAATTCCAGCAAGGGAAAGAGATCGTCGGCATCATCGTCAGTCGGCACCTAGAGGCCTTGATGCATGGTTGAGAGCAGACACTACCTCATCTGACTCGGATATATCATATACATGGGAGTGATTCTTCCAGGGATGCGGCGATTCATTATACACTCGAGAGTTATTATTAGGACCACCTACTCGGTGATATCTACGGTCGGCTCTCGGGGATATATTATGCTGCCTTGAGAAGTTCGACCTCCCGACATCATCCGGAGTGGAGGCATTCTACTATTATATCTGGGGCGCGCCGTCGCATGATGGAGGACGAGTTTATGCCATTACCCGAGAGGGCCGCTCGTAGTAGAGGATCGATCATTCGGTATGATTTTGGTTTATTCTATACTGTGATACATTGATTGATCTTGTAGCTCGCATTCCTTTATTTCTAGTATATTTCTGAGAAAAATTGGGAGAATCCCTATGATTCGTTCTTGTGGATTAGCGGTATCATTACCATCGGGCGAGGTGTTGACCAGTCATCAAGTAATCGAGGGTTGTCCGTTGGATTTCGAGGGACATATACTTACGGTGGACCTTCAGGTGTTAGAGATGGTGGAATTCGACATTATACTCGGAATGGATTGGTTGGCTACATATTATGCTACAGTGGATTGTAGAGCGAGAGTAGTAACCTTCCGACCACCCGATCAGCCTGCATGGGAATTCGTGGGTACCCGTGATGATGGAGTGTCCGTTATATCTGCACTTCAGGCTCGGAGATTATTGTCGCATGGTTGTCAGGGTTACTTATTCTCGTTGGTCAAAGTGGAGAGTGAGGAGATACCACCTCTTTCCAGCGTACGGGTAGTTTGTGAGTATCCGGATATATTTCCAGATGAACTTCCGGGCTTGCCACCTCCGAGGCAAGTGGAATTCACGATAGAGGTGATTCCAGGAACCGCACCGGTGTCAAAAGCTCCATACCGGATGGCATCGAAAGAGTTAAGTGAGCTAAAGATACAGCTGCAAGAGTTATTGGATAGGGGTTTTGTGCATCCTAGTGTTTCACCTTGGGGAGCTCCGGTGCTGTTCGTTAAAAAGAAAGATGGATCTCTGCGGTTATGTATTGATTACCGACAACTTAATGCGATGTTGTTAAGAACAAATATCCACCGCTGCTTGGGGATAGAGGATTTGTTTGATCATCAAGGATACTTGCGTGTATTCCAAGATTGATCTGCGATCAGTTATCATCGGTGAGGGTAAGAGGCGAGGATGTTCGAAGACAGCGTTCACATTACGAGTTTCTAGTGATGCCATTTGGTCTTACTAATGCTCCAGCTGCATTTATGGATTTGATGAACCGGGTATTCTTGAGGTACTTAGATCAGTTTGTCATCGTATTCATAGATGATATCTTGATATATTCTCGTTCTGAGGAGGAGCATGAGCACCATCTTCGGATTGTATTGGAGACATTACAACGAGAGAATTTATATGCCAAATTTAGTAAGTGCTCTTTCTGGTTATCTTCTGTGGGATTTCTTGGACATGTGGTATCTAGTAGAGGTATTTGATTGATCCCGAAAATCGAGCGATTACGGTTAGGAGCAAGCGCCAGAAGTCCGATTTGGATTGGCCGGGTATTACCGTAGATTTGTGGAGGGATTTTCCCGTATAGCCACACCACTTACTCGCTTGACCCGGAAAGGAGTCAAGTTTGCTTGGTCAGAGGCGTGTGAGTCCAGTTTCCAGGAGCTTAAGCAGCGTCTAGTTTCTGCACCGGTATTGGTGATTCCTTCTTCTTGCGATGGGATGGTCCTATATACTGATGCTTCTTTCCAAGGATTGGGAGCAGTTTTGATGCAGTTCGACCGTGTAGTATCTTATGCCTCCCGTCAGCTTAAGGATCATGAGAGGAATTATCCGGTACACGATCTGGAGTTAGCAGCCATTATTTTTGCGCTAAAGATATGGAGACATTATCTGTATGGGATTACTTTTGAGATCTATACGGACCATAAGAGTTTGAAATACCTTTTCACTCAGAAAGAATTGAATCTTAGACAGAGACGATGGATGGAGTACCTAAAGGATTATGATTGCACCATTCAGTATCATCCGGGTAAAGCTAACGTCGTAGCCGATGCACTGAGCAGGAAGTCCCGTGGGATTCTGGCAAGTCATTTGACCGCAGTGACTGATCTTGTTCGACAGTTCTCAGAGTTGGGGTTGTCTGAACAGGGTCAAACATCCCGGGGGATATTGGTATCTATGGTTGCCCAGTCTGCTATTATTGAGAGGATCAAGGAGGCACAAGCTAGTGATCAGCATCTGCAGTTCTTATGCAGCACTCTGGACTCAGGACGACAGACAGATTTCTCATGTGATGAGACTGGAGTCCTCCGATTCAGAGGGAGATTATGTGTTCCAGACACACATCCGATTAGGGAGGAGTTATTACGAGAGGCACATCACTCGAGATTTGCTATACATCCTGGCGGTACCCGGATGTATCAGGATTTGAGGCGTTCATATTGGTGGGACGGTATGAAGAAGGATATTGCGGATTTCGTCGCTCGATGTTTGGTCTGCCAGCAGGTGAAGGCTGAACATCAGAAACCCGCCGGATTGCTACAGAGAATCCCAATTCCGGAATGGAAGTGGGAACATATTACGATGGATTTTGTTACGGGGTTGCCCAGAACCCGTAAAGGACATGATGCGATTTGGGTGATTGTGGATAGGTTAACCAAATCCGCTCATTTTCTTCCAATTCGTGAGACTCATCCATTGGATCAACTAGCTGAGCTATACTATAGAGAGATTGTCAGACTGCACGGAGTACCTTTGAGTATCATATCCGAGATCCGCTTTACTTCACGATTCCGCGAGTCTTGACATGCTATGGGCACGAGCCGTCTCGATCGCATTTCACCGTGAGACGGATGGACGCCGTGAGCGTACTATTCAGACTCTGGAGGACTTATTGAGATCTTGCGTCATGGATTTCGGAGGCAGCTGGGAGGATCACGTTCACTTGGTGGAATTCGCGTATAATAATAGCTATCACTCTTACATTCAGATGGCTCCCTTTGAGGCTTTGTATGGTCGACCCTGCAGATCTCGATTGTGGAGAGGATGTTGGGAGTAGCGAGTTATTGGGCCTCGAGTATTCAAAGACGATGCGAGTTAGTTCGTGTTATACGACGATTATGAGGCTCAGACGAGAAAAGTTATGCGGATCGGAGGCGATGAGTTTTCTATCATGTGTTCGTGTTCTACTACGAAAGGAGTCAAGAGGTTGGAATTAAAGGAAAATTAACACCCCGCTACATTGGACCATTCGAGATATTGGAGGATTGGAGGTGTAGCATATCTGGGTTGGCTCTACCTCTGACGCTTGCGAGCGTTCATAACGTATTCCATGTTTCTATGCTGAGGAAATACGTACCGCATCCGGATCATATTTTGACGGAGGTGCCAGTTCCACTCCAACCTAACGCGACATATGAGGAATTTCCCGTGCGGATTCTTGGTTGCAAAGAGCGTCAGTTACGGAACAAAACCATCCGCCTTGTAAAGGTTGGATGGCAGCATCACACTGATGAGGAGGCTACATGAGAGCTGGAGGATATCATCCGAGCTCGATACCCTCACCTGTTCACGTGAGGTATGTAGTAATTCAAGAATTTCTTACTTTGATTACTGCATATAAGTACGGAAATTTGGGGACCAAATTTTATTAAGTGGGGGAGAATGTAGTATACGAAAAAAAAAATGGATTAACCCGTAATCAATTGGGATTAATTAGGCTTAATTAGTGGGCAAATGGGTCAGAATGGATCAAATTAATGAAATGGGTAACAATCGGATTGGGTTTGGGTTGAGCCGGTTAACGGATCAATGGAAAATCATGGCAAAAAAGGGTGCCGAAGGATCGTCTCATTTTCACCGCGATCCCCAATTTCTTTTTTGTCATCGCTCTGCTCCGCGTGATCGCATCATCGATCTCTGTTCATCGTGCCCGTGCGTGCGCCGCGCCACCACTACTAGGATCTCGACCGGATCGAAGGGGTTCTCGGTGAAAACCGCGGACACTTCCGTGGCAGCGCCGTGCGTAGTGCCATTGAAGGTAGGTATCGATTGTTGTTTTTCCCTGTCGAGTTAAGGTTGCTAGCTACGATTTTCGATTTTAGCCTAGCTCAGTGTTTGGGCAGTGATCGGAGTTGGGTTTGCTTGTGAGCGACCAAGAGGAAAAGTCGGTTTCGCGTCGCCGGCTAGGATCGAGCCCGATCTTCAGTGTCGGGGACGAGTAAGGTGGATTTGGGTGGATTGCGAGCTCTGAGTTGGAAGGGATTTCCATCGGGGCAAATCGATAGAGGTCTAGAACTAAGCCTTATTACCCATGTGTTGTCCGATATTGTTAGCTTGGTTATGGTTTGTCGATGTGCTTGATCCGGAATTTCTTGCGGAGCAGAGGGTAAGCGAGTAGGTAGCCGGGAAGGTCTGAGTGTGCTTTTGGTGTGGTGTTTTGTAGATGATTAAAGAAGTCGGGATGGTTTCTACTGTAAATTAGGGATAAACAGTGGATTGAAGTTGTTAATTAGGTTTTCCTTAGATTAGTTCTGTAGATGATTTGTAGTGTGGATGTTCGATGTTTTGAGATTGTAATTTATAGACTCCTGTTAGATTTACGTTGTGAAGTTATTGATCTGTGTGGGATGTTGGTAATTGCTATGAATTAATGTGATGGTAAGCTGCCGAAGGGTGGTTGGAGGTTAGTTCATTAGAGTATGTTTTGATTTGGAGATTTTAGTGTTTGGATCATATGGGTTATGATGTAATGTATAGGAAGTGGTTATAATGTCTTTGGGAAAAGAATACGAATATAAATGAGTTAGTATTTTATTCGTATTATTATTGGAGCTTTATGCTTAATCTTAATTTGTTATTATGTGCAGGTTTGGGATACGAAGCAGGCCCGCGGCCGTGAGGATTATACGAGTTTCGTATCAGGTGGGTAATATCTACCTGGTCCGGTAGTTTGATCAATTCTAGTGCATGACATTTTTACATATGGTTATTCTTGTTTACCTTAGATCCACTCATATTGTATCTTGTGCTTGTACTTAACTCGATCTTTGAGATATTGTGTTAATCTATCATACCTTTATCTCGGATAGAAATTATAACTGTTTGTATGTTAGATAGGTATTGATTAAATGCACGTAGTCACTAGTGTGAACTTAGATGGGGTTAGGATTCCATCACTAGGTTAGGTGATGAGTCCAAATTATAGGGTGGCCACGCTGTACATATATTAGTGAGATAACTTGATGAACCTATTTATCCTGCATACAGGTAAATAAGTTGGGGTTCTGAATCAATCGTCCTGCATGGTCGACTTTTGTTGACTAGATCTTCTTGTGGATTAGGGAGTGTTGGGGATGTATGTGTGAGCTATGCATCATTACATTTGCATGCATCGATGAGTCTTCCTTATGGAAGAGACGGTCATCGGTCATCATCCTCGCTCTCGCCACTGGGGTAGTGGTAGCAGGGTTGAGGGCAGAGCATTAGATGTGCCGCGCTCGACGACTATATATGGTGGTAGCTGGAGATGCGCACCTGGCCACTGTGCAGAGTGGTGTTAGCACTCGCCCACTATAGATGGTGGTTGTTATGACGTGCAGTTGTCCTGTGTGTGGCGCTTGTCTACTCATGGGTAGGGACGGCGTGGCTTGCAGCAGGGACCCCTAGGAGTAGTTAGCTTTTACGCTTATATGCTACTCATTCATACTACCCAACCCTCACTCGAGAGTAGTGGTAGCTAGAGTCGGGCTAGTTGTCATTTGTCGCCACCACGCCACTCTGGGTTGTGGTTGGATGGTCCATCAGACAAAGACCATGCATATGCATTATATATATGTATGCATGTATTTGATATATGTTTTACATATGCAGTGAGAGATCTTGCATTTGATTGCGATATGATTGTACATCATGCTACATGCCTTTTGCATATTTTATATACCGTTATTGCATGTGTTGAGCATGAGTGTGTACTATTTGGATTATGTCATGATATATCGTGATGTTATAGATCATATGGAGGAGACCGTCAGTATGTACATTACTTTATGTAAGTCGATCGATCCGTGGTTTATGCTATGAGTAGGACATATATGTGATTACCGATTTATGCTTAGTAATCTTGTATGTCCATTGGACTCATGCATACAGAGATCTTCACATGTATACTTGTAGATCTCTTACCACCTATTGTTCATGCACTTCATATATTACCCCAGTTTTATACTCACCACCACGACCTCGGTTTTCGTCGCCCGTAGTAGATAGAAGACTTTGGCAGAGACTTGGAGCATTGCCACCTGATCCCATCTCGCCGTTTTTCCGAGGGTTTTGTTTCCCATCTCATGTATCTGCATATGGACTTTTATTGCTATTGGAGATCGTGATGTATTTTTCTCTTGTGATATTCGGTATGAGATTCTGTTTTTTTGGTATGGACGGATATACCGATGTATTGATGTTGTTGAGTTGTATTTCCATTATGTTTGGCTTCCGCTATTGATGTTATACGTTTTTGCTGTGTTGTATACATTTCGATATGTGTTATACTGGCTGCGACTTTTGTACCGTATTGGAATTGTTATAAGGGGGTGCCGTCCGTTGGCCGGACAGAGTCTATCTCGGGGCGTGACACATTTCGTCGACCTCATGAACAAATTAATTTCAAGTAATTACGAGACAAATTAAGTTTGGTAAAAGAAAAAAAAACAAAGTTTGATTAACGTGGCTGAGAGAGCAAGTTGTGAGGTAGAATGAGCACAAGAACAAGATCAGTGAATTGGGCAAAGGTTTAAAAAGAAGACGAGCCAAGGGAAAGTGTTAAATGGAGGAAAATTGTTGGTAGAGGAAGGTGAAAAGGGATTGATTAACAATTGTAGATTGAATGAAGGCTATAATAGTGTAAAAGAAATTGAAGATTATAGAAAATAAGAGATGTAAAGAAATGAGAGGGTCACTGTCAAACTTGAATACAACAGATCAGCTTGCTGCCTAAAAAAATTGGAAGAAGTGCATCATTGTGTCTGGCATCGACCCACTATACTATTCAAGGAAAAGAGATGATATATGAAGAGCAAGGGACCCTACACTCGCAGTTGGCTTCATCCTACCCCCATAAACAGACATTGAGCTTGAGCTCTATAGGATGGCAGTGACCAAGGCTACTGAGCAGCTGCCTATGTGGACGACTATATATCTCTAGAAGGATTATTTTTGAAGAAATGGCGAGTGGAGAATGGAGAACGGATAGAAGAGGGAGGGAATTAAAAAGATGTACGATGGAAAATAAATAGAAAAAGAGAAAGAAGTCGTGGTGATGAGGTCAATAGTGCAAGCTCGTGAGCAAGCCATCGCGCACTTGTGAATAGGTCGTGAAAGTACTTTATCATAAATCAATATCAAAGGGCTCACGAAAACGATTTTATTATCATTGAAATTTCGACTAAATTCATATATATATATTGAAACGACAGCAATATCAAATATTAATTGGAGCCCATAGTCATTATTATTTATACGGATCGTCATGGAGGAGATTTCTACAATGCAATAGAAATTGTTTCTGCAGGAGCTAGCTGAGGCGATGACTTTGAAATCTCTCATCGAATAGGGAGGAGAATGAACCCTTTCCGATGAACAATTCATAGCATATCTGTAACTGCTGTAGCACTTTAGCGTGCACACATTGCCAGATTGGTAACAGGTGAGGCTCATCGGAAAGAAAAGATCAGATCAAGAACCTAGTATGTATCTTTCGAACTCCCGTAAACCTTTGCTCTTATTATCTTTCACATCTCTGTTCTTATTCTAGTCTCTTTTGTTAGTTATTTTTCTAATATTTTTGTGTAAAAAAAAAATCTTGTAGCAAAACACTGTAGCACCGGTTCTGTAGCAGTTTACTGTAGCACTCCGTCCTCAACTGTAGCACTCCGTCCTTATTAAAAAAATATATATCCAGTTTGTTTAAAAATCTAGTTTGTTTAAAATCCAGTTTGTTTAAAAATCTAGTTTGTTTAAAAATCTGGTATCAAAGCCTAAAAGATTCTTGGACCATGTATGTCTTGGACAACTAGGTTAGATTACTTAGACCTAGCCACACAATACTCAAGATCTTCCCAAACATTAGACGGGCAAAATCACCTCTGTTACTTTAGAACAAGAACATCTCCTCATATTTTCCACTCAGACTCGTTTCATCTCAACACACTAACTGATATTCTTATCAGTGTAGGTGCCAACTTAACAATCTTATCCAGAGACATCTTAAGAATTACAGAAGATATAAAACTTGAAACTGAAAAACAAAGTAAGAAACTTGCAGAGCTTGACCAGAACCTACATTATATTAAAATCACTCAAGAAGCAATATACGATAAAATTAAAGAAACTAACTTTGTAAACCTTCCAGGACGAAGAGACGTCTTAAGATTAGCCAATCTAATAGAAGAGCACCAACCAAGGACTTTTGAAATAAAACATAAAGACCTACTCGCAGAAGTAAGACAGTTAATCTACACCACTGAAGAACAAATAAGTTTAAAGATACAAGAAATAAGACAACTCTTAGAAGACATCAAATATAAATGAACAGACTTCGATATGAAAACAACTATTATGAAGAAGCATTAGATTATTCAGCACAATTTTCAAAAACTAAAGAAGACGGATACTATAAAGTAGATTTAACAGGAAAAAGTGACCAAATTGAAACACAACAAAATAATACTATTATTGCCCTCCTAGCTTCACTACACTATCGACTGACCTTATTAGAAACAAAAATTTTAAGTATAGAACAAACTTTAGCTGGAACAAACCAAAACCAAGACTGCACCAAACATTGGAAAATATAAATAAGGATTTAAAACATTTGTCACAGGAAAAACATTAAGGCACAAAAACACTTACTCTTTTATAAAGTACAGAGACCCCAAAAGTTTAAAATGAATACAAGAACTGTAACTGAAAGTTTTACTGGACCCTCCCGAACCTGGAAGGGCGAAGGTCTATTGCTAGCCCTTCATGGTTAGACAACATACGAATAAACTCAGACCTAAGCCAAAGACTAGAAGAAATAATAGACATAAAAAGAAATACAGAAGTATTTTCCAATGAACAGTTAAACATTCTTAACCCTAAGAGATTATATGAAAACAGTCTATTCTCTTTCCATACCTCACTATACAAATGAAGAAGCGAAGCTCTACATCTTCCAGAGGGAAGAGAAGAGCGTTTAACCCTGATAACAGAACAATCTGCTAGACAATTACTAGCAAGAAAACAACATTACATACATCTAGGATTAATTATTTTTGGTATTAGAGGATTAACAAGAAGGAAAACTGGAGGAAAAGTGCTAATAGTACTATATGACTCTAGATTCTCAGATAATAAAGAAAAGGAAATAATTGGATTGATAGAAGTTACATGAATGATAACATAGGAATTACATATTTATGCCCAAATTTTAACATGACTATAAAAGATTTTGCAAAAATATTAAGATAATAGTACAAGCCGAGGATATGGAAACTTTACGGAAAAAATACATCTTGAAATGATATTTTTAGGGAAAATCATGAATAGTATACACAACTCATATAAAATACAGATAGAAGAGATTATAGATGCTCTAAGTTCAAAAGGGACAATATTTTTAAATCCACGACAGTACAGTTCAGAAGAGCTAGCTAACCTAGAATGGACAATAAAGTTGGAAGACACAGAACCTATATTACAGCCAACCACTTCAATTCTCTATAAAGACAAAAATGGAAATCTAAATGTCCGATTTACTAATTACCAACAAGCCTCTTCGTCATCTGCAGAACTAGAAGAAGAAGAGGGGTTAGAAACCCAAAATAATAATCAAACATGGAGATTAAATTTAGTCTACAGAAGATAGCAAACTCTAATAGAAAAGCTTAGGACCCAAATAAGAGTCACAGGAACTCAACATTTGGTGTTAATACAAAAACAGAATAAACAATTAAATTTTATGAATATTAGTAAAGATAAAGAAGAAAGTTCAAACATAGGAGGAGTGTTTAATGACCTGGATGAATATGTCTACATTTCTAAGGAAATAGCTCAACATATAAATACACAAGAACTTAAAGAATTAGAGGAGTTTGATAAAAAACATCAAAAACTCCCAGAGAACATGTATCTATATTTTGATAATGACCAAAATATCATAGCAAAAACAGAAGAGGCAACCTATAGGAATAAATTTACTGAAGACTACACTATGGTCAGTACTAAACAAAGTATAAAAAGATCTCTAAATCAACTAGACAAACTTCTAGCAGATGACACCTTTAGGAATTTTATGCACCCAATTATGTCAACAAAATCTAGCTACAATAAAAATCTGATGAATACCGCAGAATCAACTGGAACGAGTAGGCCTAGTCAACCTTATCAGATCACTTACCCAGAAAGTCATATGAGAACTATAGATTATAGTCAAGGACATCCCCCTAGAGCACAAATAGATCCTTATACAAATAATAATCCTTTATTAAAAACAATGGGAAAACGAAAACCTTCAGAAGTTACTTTCTTTGGAAAGGAATCAGTTCTCCTAAATATTACATGTGACCCCAACTATATGATACTTATTTAGAACAATGGGCTCTGTAAAGGGATTACATGGAAAAACATGAATTAGACATTGAAAGCGGGACGCTATGCTAAGGATAGTGAAAATTATTTAGGTAGACGAGCTGGCAGGCGATGGGAATCCTTTAAATCTAAATTTCTGAAGAAATAACAAAATGGCCAATCAAGGTAATAACATATTAAATTTTTGTTATGCTATACAAAGGATACTCACGGCTAGAGATGCTAATACTGGTTTAGACTTAAGGCAAAGAGAAGCCATGAGAGATTTGGAACAACTACAGATTACAAATTGGTCCTACATAAAACATTTCTGTAATGATTTCTTTGCACTAACTATAGTTTAAGGTAATTATTATAATCCTGATCTAGGAGAAAGATTATTTAGTAAATTACCTGGAGAACTAGGAAAATAAATACATAAATCATTGACTGATATGATTGTAACCTATTTACATAATAATATAGGAGTAAGAATTCAACATATAATCACAAAGTTAAAAGAAAAATGTACATTCATTCAAATACAAAGAACACTAAAAACACAACAATACGGGTTTTGTAGACAAATTTATACCCCACAACAATATGGAAGTACACCCAGGAAAGAAACTTTTAGAAGAAAACCACCCCCTCGATCTAAAAGACAATATAAAAAGATTTATTACCTTAGAAAAAGTACTGCCAGAAAACCCTACTTAAATAAAGAAAAACATGTAAGAAAATTTAAACCTAAAAAGACATATGCACATACACTTACTTGTTATGCTTGTAACCAACCAGACACTTATCTTCTGTCCCACTCGGAGGAATTTATATACCAAAGCATCTAGTCTGGTGGCTAGCACAAATGAAGATATGATTGAAATACAATCAGATATTTCAGATACATCTTCAGTATACTCAATCCTATCAGCTAATGACTCCGAAGAAGCAACCCCTGAATACACACCTATGAATACTTGCCCACCAACAGAATACGGTTATGCAGCCAAATATGGCATTTCTATCCGAGAAACTATAAATAATTCTTGGGATGATTTATTGGATACTCTGGAGGAGGAGGAACAACCATTATTACATACCAACTACATGTATAGGACCGAAAGAACTCCTTATCCACCTCCTAAAGAAGACAATTGCCAACATGATTGGAACTTACGAGAAGGGAATTATTGGACACCCTGTTTCCTTTGCGGTTTTTATCCGGCTGTTAATAAAAGAGGAACATGTAAAAAATGCAACTATCAAATATGTAATTATTGTCTTAAAAACGACTATAATATTACTATAGAGACTCAACAGACCATAGGGAATAACCGTAATCAATTAATGGAGGCCAGAATATCGGTCCTCGAAACTCGACTAAACTTGCTAGAAACAGAACTTAGGTCTTTACAGCAACAACAACACAATCAAGCATATGCTGAATGCGAAGAGGCTACTGTTGGTGCAGTGGGCACCAAAGTCGAACCGGTATTTTGATTATGGCAAAAGGCTCAATAGTTAAGGGTATATTTGTTATCTTACGAGCTCAATTAAGTGTGCAGAAATGCTAAAGTTGAGCGGAAGGTCTGCGACACTCGGTGGGAACCGAGGTGGTCGGGCAACGCCAGAGGGACTTCGGAGGAAGCCGAGGTACTCGGGTGAAGACCGGAAGCGAGGCTACAAGGTAAGCTCGTGTGAAAGCGAAGCAAGGTCGTTAAGCGTAGATCCGACCCAATACCTCCAATGGAAGGTCTAGGTCGAGATCAGATGGTTAGAACCATCGTACTTTATATTTTAAGCTAACTTGTACTGCAGTCCAAAACCCTTTGACTACAGTCAACTGCTAGTCAAGTTCCATCCTCGAGAAGAGCTCGAATTTCAAGGGGGTGAATTTGGACTTGACTCGTGTTTTGGTACAAAGGGTGATGTGGCATCAAGGTGGACATCCAAACCATCACCAAGCTTCCTTGTGGTGGACGCCCAAAATAAGGTGAGTTGGCACAAGGTGGTTGGATGAAACACCTCATCCTCAAGTTGGCGCACAAGGAGGTTGGAGGTGGCACAAGGTGGTTGGATGAAACACCTCATCCTTGAGTTGGCGTGAAGGCCTCCTTGAGGTGGCACAAGATGGTTGGCTCCCATGATGTGGCACAAGTTGGATGGCTTCTTCTTCTTGGCGTGAAGGCTTCCTTGAGGTGGCACAAGGTGGTTGGTTGAAACACCTCATCCTTGAGTTGGGATAAGAACCTCACCTTGGACACTACCTATGTCTAAATTCATAGATCAATATCCATAAATAGACATGTTCACTCCAAGCAAATAACAAGAATTCAAGAGCTCTCAACACGCCGTCGTAACGCCGCTACTACTACTCACATTTGCTACGACGAAGTGCCGCCGACAACGAAAGCTACATCTTCTACTTATAAGAGTTGTCGGTATATTTATTTAAGTTCTACTTCTTTAAATTGTCTTTGTGCTTTAATCGTAACAAGGAAAGGGGGAGTGTCCCTTTGCCTTGATTTCTTTTTGTAATCGTTGCTCCTACTTCCAACGAGGAGGAGTGGTTTTAGTGAATTGCCCTCCGTACGTGATCAAGGATCACTAGGGCCGTGGATTAGCAATCGAAAGATTGTGAACCACGTAAAAATATCTTGTCTACTTTATATTTCCGCTGTGCATTCTCTACTTGCTTTTTACTTATTGCAAAAGTTTTTAACGACATCGTATCGCTATTCACCCCCCCCCTCTAGCGACACTTTCGATCCAACAATTGGTATCAGAGCCGGGGGCGCTAAGATTCGGTGAAACCACCAATCTAGCTTTGTTTTTCTTTTTTACAGATTTTTATTTATTTATTTCTGTTTTCGTATAATTATTTCACTTGCTTATCTTCTCCTACATATAGAATTGCATTAGAGGCTTTAGGATCCGGATAAGGTTGTCCTTGGGTTAGATCCGAGTAAGGTTGTCCTCGGAACTTCAGCGACATTCGCATTTGATTGTTTATTTCTTTTGCAAGTTACATTTTATATATCTTTTTACTTCCACTACTAATCCAAGGCGAAAGTCTTGGAATATTCTTTCGTGTGTGTTTTGCAAGATTCTTTTAAATCGTTCTTCTTCTTGTTTTTAAATGGCCCATCTCGAAGGGTTTAGCACCTTGACCCCGTTTTACAGCGGTAATGACTTTTCGTTATTGGAAGGGTCGGATGGAATGCTTTCTTAAAACCCAAATCGAGATGTGGATCATAATCAAACCGGTTTCACACTTCCTATTAATGAAGATGGTGAATCTTTGGGTTCACGATCAATGATCAAATTCCATGAAAAAACAAGTAGAAGCGATGCCAAGGCAACTCAAATCTTGCAATGTGGGTTGTCAAGGAAGAGCTCAACCGCGTCGGCCCCTTCATTAGTGCAAAGGACTTATGGACCAAGCTAGTGGAACTACACGAAGGCACCGAGCGACACGAAGGTATGTAAAAGAGATTTACTTTTAAATAAATTGTATAACTTGAAAATGCAGGAAAGCGAGACCGCAACTCAACTACATGCTCGTATCCAAGACATCGTCAACCAACTCCATGCCATCGGACAAAGGTCGAGAATCGCGACCTTATATTCTCTTAACTCGTTTCCTAGGACCACCTTGTGGGCATCCATGGTCGATGCCTACAAGGTCTCCAAGGACCTTTCTAAAATTAGGTTAGGCGAATTGTTTTGAACTTGAATTACATGAGCAAACTAACGTGGTCGGGCCGAGAAGAGTATTGCGTTAGTTGCGAGTTCCAAGAAGAAGAAGCGCATGAGCAAGCCACCCCGAAGGAAGAAGGCGAGTCGAATCGAGTAGACTCGAAATAGAATCCGAACTAGTCAATCTAGTTCGGAAGATGATCAAGAGGCAACGACCAACAACTCAAGGTAAGCCTAAACCTAATTCAAATACTTCTAATTTTAGATGCTATGAGTGCAAGCGAGTTCGGTCACATCAAGTCCGAGTGCCCAAAGCTAAAGAATAGCGCATCAAAGACCAAGAAAGCGCTAGCGCTACTTGGGAGGAGTTGTCGGAGGAAGAAGGCGATATCCAAGCTCTAATGGCCAAGCCGACGAGCACGACTCGAAACCAAGAAGAGTCCGAGTCCGAATCCGATGATGAGCTTCCATTCAAGACAAAGCCACGGATCCGTATCCGGTTCAAAAGAATCATTAAGGGTAAGTCGGTCGTTACTTAATACTTTGTATGGTGCAATTAAATTTTTAAATAAGAAACTAGCTAAGTCAGGAGTCCAAGGTCGAGACCCTAATTGAGGAGGTTAACCTTCTCAAACATGAGGTCTCCCTAACCTCTTCGACTACTCGTATTCAAGAGGAGGACTCAACTCAAGTTGAAAAGCTTGAAGTTGAGAACTCGCTTTGAAAACACAAGTCGAAGACCTTAGGCACGTTGGAAAGGTTCACTTTGGGATCAAGGGACTTGACCTCTTACTTGGATCACAAAGGTGTACAACAAGGCGGACTCGGGTTTAACTCAAATACAACCAATAAGTCATATATGTCTATAGTAAACCAACATAAGAAAAATGTCCAAGCATGGGTCCCTAAGACCACTTTGATTTCAACTTTAGGATCTAACATGTATTGGGTTCCCAGGACCAAATTCACTATGTGAATAGACCCACTCGATTCAATGGTCAGGAGCCAATACAAAATGTATTTTGTTAAGTCTTAGAAATTGCATGCTTAGTTTTTCCTTTATTTTTAGAATGGTTAGATAGGACTCATAACCAACTAAAATCCTGCGAAAGATTGAGCCTCGGGAGCCTCTTTTCAAAAATAAACCAACTAAAATCCTACGAAAAGATTGAGCCTCGAGCCTCTTTTCAAAAATAACTAGTTAGACCAAGGCGTAGTCTCAAGTAAGTCGAGTTATCAATTTCTTGAAATTAGCTTTGTCTAAGGAAGTGGTCGTTGTTCCGATCAAAGAAGGCCTCTGCCTCGCCACGACACGGAAGCTAATCTCTTGAAAAGATTACTTGATGAGCTTAGACTAAATCGAATCTAACCTAATGTTGGTTAATTTAAATTCATTAAAATTAATCAAGTAAAATTGAAAGTCATCTCACAATAACACATAGGAATAACATGTTTTGATCATGTAGATATTGGTGAGATGATTTAGGTTAAAACTTACAAACAACCCTTTAGTAATTCCAATATCCGATCCAACTACCTTATGTGTAGGATCAATGGATGTTGGGCGGTGGTTACTCCCGACACATGACCGGGATCAACTCAAATTTTCGAGTTACGATTCAAGCGACAAGGATCGGTAGCCTTGAAATAACGGCAAGCTCAAAATCATCGGATCGGTGATATTGAGCTCAACTCTAACTTTACAATTCAAAATGTCTTATTAGTAGAAAACTTTCAATATAATTTACTTAGTGTAAGCCAATTGTGTGATAACAATTATAAGGTCATATTTCTAGAAAATGAATCGTAATCAAAATAAATGCAACATCTAAAATAATACTTAAAGGAACTAGGAGTAGCAACATCTACACAATAAATTTACTCCTCAACCAAGTGTCTTATGACACAAGAGGAATCTTGGTTATGGCACCAAGACTCGGACACTCGCACCCAAGACTCGTCCACAAGATGAGTCGAGTGAAGCTTGGTTATAGGTTTGCCTAAACTAAACAACTTGGATAATAAAATATGTAATGCTTGTCAACAAGGTAAACAATCTAGGACACAACATCAATTAACTAATCAAGAAGCAGACCAAAAGTGTTCTTGAGCTCCTACACATGGATCTATTTGATTCACATGGAGCTAAGTCACTCAATGGTAGTCAATTTTGCTTAGTCATAATTGGCGACTATTCTAGATTTACTTGGGTTAGGTTTATCAAACATAAAAATGATACCCTAGACCAACTAATCAATCTTTGTAGGTTAATCGAAAATCAAAAGAACCTTAAGATTAAAAGACTTAGAAGCGATCATGGTGGTGAATTCGAAAACCACAGGTTTCTGATTTACGTAACCTAAGCGGATACCACCATGAGTTTTCATGTCCTAGAACCCCACAACAAAATGGGTTAGTCGAGCGGAAAAATAGAACCCTACAAGAAGCCGCTAGGACAATGTTAAAGCAGTATAACCTACCCGATAGATTTTGGGCAGAGGCCGTTAGTACGACTTGCTATGTCCAAAATAGGATCCTTATGGTAAAGAGGCACCAAAAGACCTCGTACGAGATTTATCACGATAAAATACCGAACATCAAGTACTTTAGGGTATTTGGATGCAAGGTACATATCTTAAACACTAAGGATTACCTAGGGAAATTCAAATCCAAAACCTCTCTTTGGAACCTTTCTAGGATACTCAACCACCCGAGAGCTTATAGGGTATACAATCACGACACTCTTAGAGTCGAAGAAACCATTAATATAGTTTTGACGAAGGACACGAACCCGTTCAATCCTTAACAAAACCAACTAGCAAATCAACTTATAGCGAACCCGACTGATCTTGAACTTGAATCTCGTCCTAACCCAAGTCATCCTATCGACCAAGTGATAGATGACTCTAACCCAAGTCAAACTAGAACTCACCCAAGTCATCCTATCGACCAAGTGATAGATGACCCTAACCAGTCACACTAAGACTCAAACAAATCATCCTATCAATCAAGTTATAGGTGATCCAAATTTAGGGGTTCAACTAGAGCTTCATATCGAAACCTTAGTCAAATCTCGTTAATTTCCAAAATCGAACCCAAAACTATTGAACAAGCACTTCTTGATCCCATTGGATTATTGCTATGCAAGAAGAGCTAGCTCAATTCACTAGAAATGAAGTCAGGAATTAGTACCACCACCTAAAGAAAAATCAATTATTGGAACAAGGTGGGTATTTGAAATAAACTTGATGATAAAGGTGAAGTAGTTAGAAATAAAGCTAGGTTAGTCGCAAAGGGTTTAGTCAAGTCGAAGGTTTAGATTACGATGAGACCTACGCCCCGTAGCGACTAGAGTCCATCCGAATGTTGTTAGCATATCTTTGCACATCGAGGTTTTAAATTGTTTCAAATGGATGTCAAGTCAGCATTTTTGAATGGATACATTAAGGAAGAAGTTTACGTCAGTACCAACCTCCGGATTGAAAATCTAGATAAACTGACCATGTCCTTAGACTTAAGAAAGCCCTATATGGACTCAAACAAGCCCCAAGAGCTTGATGTACGAAGGCTTTTCGATCTATCTTAAGTCCAAAGGATTCAACCAAGGTTTAGTCGACCCAACCTTATTCGTTAAAACCGTAGGAAAAGAAATCTTTATAGCCCAAATCTATGTAGATGATATAATTTTTGGAACTACCAACTCGATCCTTGCTAAGCGAATTCATCTCACTTATGGAAAGTGAATTTGAAATGAATTTAGTAGGAGAGTTAAGTTTCTTCTTAGGTTTACAAATTAAACAAACTAAAGATGGAATATATTTACATCAACAAAAATATACTAAGGACTTAATAAATCGATTTGGAATGCAAGATGCTAAAATAATCAATACACCTATGGCAACTAATGTTAATATAAAGCGAAGATGTAGAAGGAAAACCCGTTGACCTAAAATACTATAGGAGCGCAATAGGAAGTCTCCTATACTTAACCGCGAGCCGAGACATTTTATTAGCGGTAAGTATGTGCGCAAGGTTACAAACTGTGCCGAGGAGTCTCACCTAACCTAGTCAGCGTATCCTTAGATATCTAAAGGGCACGCTAAACGTAGGTATTTGGTACCCTAGATCTACCGAGTTTAATCTAATCGGCTACTCCGACTCCGACTATGCGGTAGTAAACTCGATAGAAAGAGCACAGTGGTTGTTGTCAAATCCTCGGCTCGAGTCTAGTAAGTTAGTGCGATGGAAGCGACATTGCGTTGCCTTATCTACCACCGAAGCCGAATCGTTGCGATGGGTGAGTGTGTCTCTCGGCTCACGTGGATGAAGCACACTCTCCAAGACTTTAGCTTAATCTTTAACAACATTAAAACCTACATAGATAACATTAGTTCAATTAACTTAACTAAAAATCCAATATGTCATTCTAGGACAAAACATATAGAAGTTAAACACCACTTCATTAGGGAACATGTAACTAATGGA